>VZQC01012059.1:611073-809607 GCA_009823505.1 Rhizomys pruinosus | reverse complement strand
TGAACTCAAAAAGATCCGCCTGCCTCTGCCTCCCGAGTGCTAGGATTAAAGGCGTGCGCCACCATGCCCGGCTCCCAGATGTAATTTTTGATGATGCTGGGGATTCAGTCCAAGGGCTTAAGCATGCTAGGCAAATGTTTTGCCTCTATAGCTTTGTTTTTTTTTTTTTGAGACAGGCCTCTATAGCCTTATTCTATTGCCAAATTTTTACATCAATCTTGGGATTAGAGCCAGGTGTCCTCAGAGAGGGGGTTGGTGGGGCTGATGCTTCTCAAACTTTTTTTTTTTTTTTTGAGATAATCAGTCTGAGCTTGTGGAAAAAGAAAAGACAGAAAAGGGTAGATTCTTGCCTTCTTTTCAGCAGTCCTGATGGAGGTCTAGGATGGGGCCGAAGAATGCAGTTTTATAAGTACTGCAGGTGTTTTTGTTAGACTTGGCTCTATCCCACTAAGATGCACGGTTTTAGAGTCAGTCAAACTGAACACTGCAGGCTGGGGCTGTATCAGAGGCAGAGTATTTTTCATGCTTGAGGCCCTGAGTTCAGTCTCCACCACTGGGGAAAAAAAAATTGAAGCTACAGCAATAGTGTGCAGGAGCAGCCTATCTTTTCTAGTTTGTTCTGAGAAAGTGTATGGAGGGGACAGAAAAGGGCTCAGGAGAAAACTGTTATTCAAGGGGCTAAGTTCAGTGGTTCTCAACCAGGACAGCTGTGCCCCTCCTGGAGACAACTTTGTGCTATTATCTGAGTGTTTGTGCCACCCCTACCCCTCATTCACATATTGAAGTTCTTTCAATTCTCAACACTCACTTCTCCCCCAAAAGGACAAACATAGGTTGAATTCCTCACCCCCAAAGCGATGGTATTAGGAACTTAAAGAGGTGGACCCCTATGCGTGGGATTAGTGTCCCAAGAGGGTTGCTTGCTCTTTCCAATTCTTTTTCTTCTCCTTTTCTCCAAGTGAGGACACAGTAGGAAGCAAGCAGTTTTCAGCTGGAAGTTGACCCTCACCAGACACCAAATTGGTACCTTAATTTTGGAGTTATCCTCCAGGACTATGAAAAATAAATATTTGTCATCTATATGCTTCCCAGCTAATGGCATTTGTTGTAGCAGCCCAGTAAGAACTGGAAGACCAGGCCTGACATTGAGAGGAGAAGCCAGAGGTGCAGCTAAGCGCCTACCAGCATAGGTTCCCCTCCTCCCACACTGCAAAGAATCAGCCTAGCCAGAACATCAAAAGCACAAGTGTTCAGAGCCAAGGCCATGCTATGCCTGTGTCCTCGGTACTAGAACCAGTGCGTGTCCTGCTTCCTACGTGCCGTGTAAACATGCTACATAGGAGATGCTAAAATGATAGGTTCATGTGCAAAGAGGAGCTCAGGCAGACTTGGCATCTTTCTTTTTCCCTCCTAGCCAAGTCGGGAACCTAAGGGGAAGCTTGGCTGCACCTCAAAGTGAATGGTGCCACCTAGTGGACATAGCGTAAACAACGCCCCCAAGAATACTTCCAGGAACTGGAAACTATTAATAATTTGCTGGCTTTTGCTGTGGGGAAGTGTCTGGAAACCAACGGAGACCACCCAAACGAGGATAAATGGGGCATTTACTCAGAGATGTCTGTGAAAAGGAGTCCAGCTACCAAGGCTGGTAGAGACTTAAATTTAAATAGGGACAAATGCTGGTGGGAAAGGTGTTTAGGAATAAAAAAAAAAAAAAGAAAGAAAAAGTTTTTGGTGTGGTGGGCCTGAACGCTGTTGGTGGGCTGGAGGGAGGGAGGTCTCTGTGGCTGGTTCTGAAACGGAAGAGGGGTGAAGACGAGGGCAGCTGGCAGTCTTGACCATGTTCTAGGACTCTGGTTGCAGATGTTGAGGTCAGAAATCCTTCCAGGCCTTCTTCATTGCCTTTTCTTCACTTAGCAAAAAATTTCATTACACTTGTTTATTTTTGGGGGCAGGGGAGGGGCATGCCACAGTGTACCTGAGGTCACATTATAAGATGCCAATTGTTGCCGGGCGTGGTGGCGCACACCTTTAATCCTAGCACTTGGGAGGCAGAGACAGGCGGATCTTTGTGAGTTCAAGGCCAGCCTGGTCTACAAGGTGAGTTCCAGGACAGCTGGGGCTACAGGGAGACCCTGTCTTGAAAAGACCAAAAAAAAAAAAAAAAAAAAGATGCCAATTGTTTTGAAAGACCCCCAGAGACTGGGGTGGCTCTCACTCAAATCTCGGGATGGAACGATGCCCAAAAAATCAACCAGAGACCGTTCTTGCTGTAACTACACGAGGTTTATTCGGGAAAAACCAGTGCACTGGGGCCGAACTCGTAACCCACGCAGGGGCAGAGGAGATTGACCCCCAGAGACTGGGGTAAGGAGTTTTTAAGGAAAAAAAAATCCACAAGGTATGAGGAAGTGGGGAGGGGAACCTTATCTTGACACACAGGTGGGCGTGACTCAGTTAAACACCACAGGTATGAGGAAGCGGGGAGGGCTTATAGCGTACATGACTTGGAGGCCTTATAAGATGGCAGTACCATGGTTCCTAAAGATAGATTTTAAGGGTGCATAAAACCTTGGGGCAGGGGTCCTTCATTCCCCACTCTCTCTAGGACATAGTTCTAATCATAGAAATAAAGCTCGGAGTACCTCTTTAATTTTCTTCGGGCCCTTTTTGCTCTACGTGCTGATAGTGTTGGTGAGGCATTAAAATCTGCACAGCACCTACTCTCTGGCAAGCTTAAGAGGATTATCAGTCTTTTCCAGTTTCCAGGATCCATCCCTGGCTGCAAGAGGGGTGGCTTTGACATGGGAAGTGTGGATCCAGGCAGAGATTCCTTCCACCTTAACTGCAGTAGGGCTGGTCAGGAGCACAAGGAAGGGTCCTTTCCATCTAGGCTCGAGGTTGCCAGCGCGGTGTCATCTAACCAAGACCAAGTCTCCCACTTGGAACGGGTGGGGTACCTCAGCAGTTCCAGGCATGTATGCCTCTTTGAGCTGCTTCCAGGCACCCTTTCTGACAAGTTCAAGGGCCTTCAGACAGACTAGGAGGGGTGGAGAAAGAGAAGCATTAGGATCTATTATGCCTCCCGCTTCCACTAGAGGAGGAGGACCTCCAAACAGGATTTCAAAGGGAGTTAGCTTAAAGCGGTTGGGGGTGTTCCGGACTCGGAACAAGGCAAAAGGAAGGAGGGTTGTCCAGTCTTTCCAGCCGGTCTCAATGGCTAATTTGGTCAAGGTCTCTTTTAGAGTTCTATTCATCCTTTCTACCTGTCCTGAGCTCTGGGGTCTATAAGCACAATGTAATTTCCAATCAATTCCCAGCTGAGTGGCCAGTCCCTGACTTACCTGGGCAACGAAGGCAGGGCCATTGTCTGATCCGATTACCTTAGGAACACCAAACCTCGGGAAGATTTCTTCAAGGATTTTTTTAGCCACTATATTAGCTGTTTCCGACTTGGTGGGAAAAGCTTCTACCCATCCTGAAAAAGTATCTATAAAAACTAGCAGATATTTGTTACCATATTTAGCAGGTTTAATTTCAGTGAAGTCCACTTCCCAGTAGGCACCCGGTCGGTCGCCTCTCAGTCGTTTCCCTGGAGGGCCTGTATGGTGCCCTGTATTTGTTAGGGCACAAGCTTGACAATTAGTGACAACATTCTGGATAATATCTGATAGTCCCATAACATAATACTCGGACTCATGGACAAGGTCCTTGAGTTTTTTTACTCCTAAGTGGGTTAGTCGATGTAGCTGGGTAACATATCTTTTTCCTTCTCTTTGAGGCAGGATAGATTTTCCTTCTCTGGTTTCTGCGACCCCCCGTGGGGTCCATTCTGTAGCTAGCTTAAGCTTTTCAATGGTCTGCAGGTCCTCGGGAGTGTATTTGAAGCTAATTTCATTTAAAGTCTTTGGTCCCTCCTGTACTGTTAGGATCATGGCTCCTTGGGCGGCTTGTTTAGCACTGAAGTCTGCCATTTGGTTTCTTCTTGCTATTGCGTCCTGCCCTTTCTGGTGGCCAGGGCAATGGACAATTGCTAGTTTCTTTGGCAAATGAATAGCCTCTAATAGGCTTAAAATTTCTTCTTTATTTCTGATATCCTTTCCAGCTGAAGTGAGTAGTCCCCTCTGCTGGTAGATGGCCCCGTGTATATGAGCTGTAGCAAAAGCATACCTGCTGTCCGTATAGATGTTGATACATTTATTTTCTGCCAGCCTCAAAGCCTGGATGAGTGCAATGAGTTCAGATTTTTGGGCAGAAGTACCCTCTGGCAGGCTACTGGCCCAGATAACCTGTTTGCTGTCCACTACCGCCGCCCCAGCCCTCCTCTTACCTTCTACCATGAAACTGCTTCCATCAGTGTACCAGCAGGGACATCCTGGCCATGTCTGATCCGTGAGGTCCTTTCGAGTCCCAGTTTCTTCTGCCAGGATGTCGGGGCACCGATGTATAGTTGTTGAGTCATCGGAGTCGGGCAGTAGCGTGGCAGGGATCAGGATAGCCGGAGGTGCAAAAGTTACTCTTTCTGTCAGCAGTAGGCTTTGGTAGTGGGTCATGCATGCGTTGGTCATCCAGCAGTCAGGGGGCTGGTGTATAATACTCTCCAGAGCATGAGGGGCTACTACAGTTGTTGACTGTCCCAAAGTTAGCTTATCAGCATCCTTGAGGAGTAAAGCTATAGCCGCTATAGCCTTGAGGCAGGATGGCCAGCCGCTGGCCACAGAATCAAGTTTCTTAGATAGATAAGCTATTGGCCATTTCCATGGGCCTGGGGGTTGGGTAAGAACCCCTCTGGCAACCCCCGCCCACTCATCCACGTTTAAAATAAAAGGCTTAGCCAGGTCCGGCAAGGCCAAAGCTGGGGCCTCTAATAGGGCCTGTTTGATCTTATCAAAGATAAGATCTGCTACTGCGTTGAGGTCCAGATAAAATTCTCAGTCTCTTTAGTGAAAATCCATAGGGGTCCCCTCCACTGTCAGGGTTACCCTAGGCTCGGGGAGGGGGTCTGAGCCCCGTCTCCCCTAATCTTCATCCGACCCCAAGGCCGGGACTTTTGAGGCCTTGGTGTTTACCCTCTTCTCAGGACAATCTCGAGCCCAGTGTCCCTTCTCTTTACAGTATGCACACTGNGCTCCCTCTCCTCTGTAGTGAACAGGACCTGCAGCAGCTGCTGACAGTCATCCCATGTCAGTTGGTGGGAAAACATCAATGATTTAATTAAACCTGTAAGACTAGAAGGATTCTCAGAGAAAAGGGCATGGTTAGTTTTTCAATTGTACAAATCAGCCAATGAAAAGGGCCAATATTGTAGAGGTTGAAGTTGTCCAGGATTGACCGGGGGGCCATAAACACGCAGGGGTAGCGCCGTGGTTGAATCGGGCCCCCTGGGACTCTGGGCGCATCAGCTGCGAGTCCCGGCAGCCAGTCCTTCTGCCATTCCACTGGCCGCACCCTGGTCAGGGTGGTGGACTTCCTGGGGAGGAGGGCGATAAGGGGGGGCATTTCCCATAAGGCTGGCTCCTCAATCTCGGGATAGATCTTTGGGGGGCCGAAGGCTTTTGAGGTGGGTTGGGATCTGCCGCAGATGTTTTCACTTTTGGTAGTTCTTGTTTTAGTTGGTCTTGTCGGACTGCCAGAACTCGGGAGCTGGGGCCAGTTTCCTGCGTCCAGGGTTTCAGCCAAGGGGGAGGTCTTTGAGCTAAATCTTCCCAGACAAAAATGTATCAAGTAAATCATTAGCATTAGATGCAAGCCTATTCATTTTTTTAAAATCTTATTTATTTCTGTATGTGTATGAATATACTGTCTGCATGCAGGTCTGTGCACCTGTGTCGTGCAATGCCGCAGAGGTCAGAAGAGGGCGTCGGATTCCCCTGGAACTGGAGTTCTCCTGGAATTGGAGTTTCGGACGGTTCTTGGCCACCATGTGGGTGCTGGGGACTGAACCTGGGTCCTCTGTAAGAGCGGTCGGCGCTCTTAACCACTAGGCAAGCCTATTCATTTAAACAGCTCCATGAAACAAATATGTTTAACTAGTTTCAAACCCAAAACTTTAGCACCCTGATGAAAACTCTAAATTAGAGATGAAAACCTAAATCAAGTAAAATATGACTCTTAAGTTTGTAACAGTACTCAGAAATTCTACAGTAATGATCTCTGCACCTAAAGACCTTGGCTGTGCTAGGATTAAAGGTGTGTGCCACCACGCCCAGCTAGGAGACTGAAAACATGAAGTACAGTTTTCATGAATTTGATTCACCCAGTTCTTTGAGACCAACCCTTCCTCAACACAAACACACAGTCTGCCAGCCTGATCAGCAAGGAGGGCACAGACCCAGAGAGGTCCCTTTTCCTCCCATGAGGAGGAAGGGAGGGAGGAGAAACAGGCTCAAAAATTCTTGCAGAAACATACCAGAGCCCCAAAAAGCTGCTCCAGACTGCTCTCCCTTGCTCCTTGGAGGCAAGAGCCTGTAATGCACCCCTGGAAGCCATGCAACACCCCACTGATCCAGATGCCAGACTCCAAAATCAGTCTCTAGCAAAGATGGAAAGGTTGCCACGTGTGCCCTCCAGAGTGCTCAGGAATTCCCCAAGCTCTAAAGACCTCCTCCCAAGGCAGACTGCTGATGCAAATTTTACTAGCCTGTAAGAAGCAGATTATCTCTGGTCCTTTGTGATAGCAACTGGGTAGATTTTTGTAAATACATGTTTTAAACAAGGTGCTGCTCATGAAGCAGCCTGCTTCTCACAGCTACTGACGGGCACCCTACTGGGTCATTAGAGACAAGGGAAGTCACCTTCCCAGATGAGCCTGCTGGAGTCCTGATCCAGAGTCTACTGTGGGGCTCTAAGTGGGTGTGAACATTAAAGTGACCCACCTCTGAGCAGTGGTCACCAGAGCAGTCAGGGTTCAAATGTGACTTGAGTCTGAAGCAAGTACAGGTGGTGAGAGGTGAGAAATGGCCCTTCTATGACCAAACTCCAGCCCTGTCTGATGCATCACAAAAATCTCTAACCTGCCTTTTTTCTCATCAGAGACTCAGAATAGGCTTCTCCTTTCTTTCATCAGTAAAAACAGCACAATTTCAGTCCCTTGTTCAGCCTTTCCATACCTTTTCTGCCTGAAAACATCCACAACTCCTCCCAGTGCAGGGACAGTAAGCCCCAGCCACCTCAAACACACACATTCATCTTGCCCACATCCCTCTTACTGGCTCCAATATGCTTGATGCATCCTTTTACTCAAAAACAACTCTCACACCTAAGGCCCAGCCCACTGACCAGATGGGATTGGGAGTATGGCAGGGACCTTAAGCACCAGGGGGTCCCACTCTCTAGCCAGAGTTGTGTATATGGTATACACCCCTGTGGCCAGGAGCTGTGAGTCCCTTGGAGGACCTGCCTAATGCCAAGAACTATTTCAATGGAGACCGCTACCTGTATTTATTTTGTCTAACAACACGTTATTTACTTTAGGTGGAAAATTACCAATAGTCACATACACATGTGGAATTACCAACACTCACACACATGCTTTTTTCTTTTTTTCTTTGGTCTTTTTGAGACAGGGTCTCCCCTTAGTCTCAGCTGGCCTGGAACTTGCTCTGTAGACCAGGCTGACCTTGAGCTCACAAAGAATTGCCTGCCTCTGCCTCCCAAGTACTGGGATTAAAGGTGTGTGCCACCACACCCGGTCCCAAGGGGCAACAAAACTGCCCCACCCAAAACAAAAGCTAGTCCAAGAATCCATTTCCAGTCCTGAATCTGGTCCACAAAGGTCTTAAAAAAATAGATAATTCCAAAGCAAGCAAGTTACATTTTGAAAGCAAATACAAACCAAAATGGGATCTTTAAACAGTCAGCTCTGAGGCTGATTTCTATAAACAACTATCACCTGTTGTGAAGCATTTGAGAGACTCAGAGACAATAAATTTAGATGACTACAGTATCCAAATTTTAGGCCTTTAAATGCATTTTTAAATATCAATTTTTAAACTTTGCACGTGCATATCTAGTCTGGCATGCCAAAATGAAATGATTCTGTGCACATAAAGGATTGAAACTTGAAGTGGCCACTTTGTTTGACAGAACCAACATGAGACAAACACAATAACTGAATTACAAACACACACACACACACACACAAACTTAGATGCATAACAAGCTATATGAATCTTTGGCACACGTTACCATAAACACAAGACATAGATACCTCCTTTAAATCAGGGTAGATTTAGAATTTCCCATCCTGAGATCCCAGAGAATGAGAATGAAAGCAATCTCAGAGAACCAAGGTGAAAGCAGCAGACAGAATAAGGGCCCAACAACAAAGACTATACAGACATGAAGAGAAACAATGCTGCACGCACAGAGCTGACCCGCTATCAGCCCCAGAGCCAGAAATCTGGACCCCTCACCCAAATTCCAAATTGCTGAGGCGAACCCACTATTCACACTCTAAAGCCTGAGGCAAACCCCCTGTTCGCACTCTACCAGTGGAGAGCCCCCAAATGAAAGACCCCCAGACAAAATGTAAGGGACTTGACCGGGGTGCGACCCCGGTCCCTTCTGTAAAACAATCTCCTTAATGGCAAAAATAACAGTTACATTAAGCGTACCTTCAGGGGGCCAGCCTACCCCGAAGGATGGCCACTTGGAGGAGCAATAAGTCTTCCAATGTCCCTTTTTCACCTCCACAGACAGATTATGGGCTCGTTTTTCAGCCTCAGCCCAGTGGTCTAATGTCTGTCCAAGTGGAGTACTGACAGTCTGTCCCATCATCAAAGTCACACAGAATACGAACAAAGCACTCAAAGATATTATAGAAACAGAAACCAGGACCTGTCTTCTGCGAGTCCTCCAACACCAAGAAACAGATTCAGATGGCCGAGAAGATGTGAAAACTCTCGATTCTATGACAGCCTCAACGTCCGTGTCAGCACCCAGACGGGAGGGCTCCGAGCGTCCTCCAGCCTCCCTCAGACCTCCTGGGACGTCTCCCAGGGCAACACAGTCAGTTACCTTCCTGACACGTCTGTCGGTAACTCTCCCCCCTCGTCCGGAATGGGGAGTTCGTTGCTCTCATGAGCGCGGAACGACTGCAACCTGAAAGTAACAGATTTTTGGTGCCTCCGAGAATCAGACAGACACAGTAGATGGACAGACAGAAAAAGAATCTTACCTCCAAGAGGGTCTTGGTGATTTGAGGGTGGTCTCCAATCCCGGATGAGCCCCCATATGAAAGACCCCCAGAGAGTGGGGTGGTTCTCACTCAAATCTCGGGATGGAATGACGCCCAAAAAATCAGCCAGAGACCGTCCTTGCTGTAACGACACGAGGTTTATTCGGGAAAAACCAGTGCACTGGGGCCGAACTCGTAACCCATGCAGGGGCAGAGGAGATTGACCCCCAGAGACTGGGGTAAGGAATTTTTAAAGGAAAAAAACCCACAAGGTATGAGGAAGTGGGGAGGGGAACCTTATCTTGACACAAAAGCGGGCGTGACTCAGTTAAGCAAGCATTTCTGGAACAATGTTTCTCAAAATCTGTTTAAACATTTCTTAAAATCAGTTAAGCAAATATTTCCAAGAACGCAGTGGTCTTTGTGGTTAGCTAGTTCCTGGATTAGTGAGCAGGCAGTAGGGGGAAGGGAGGTTGTGGGGAGGGCTTATAGAGTACATGACTTGGAGGCCTCCTAAGATGGCGGTACCATGGTTCCTAAAGGCAGATTTTAAGGGTGCATAAAACCTTGGGGCAGGGGTCCTTCACTCTGACTCTCTGTGCTCATTGGGATCATGTATGGGGATGTCCCCTCAGCCTTTTACCCCCCCCCATTAGAGGCCTTTCCTGTTAACATCGCACCTACCCGGCAACGCCCACTCCTTTGGTATCCTCACAGCTCTAACACCATTAAAGTCCTCGGCAAAGCCATTTCTAGAAATGGCCTTCACTCTTTATATGTAGAAGACCTTGCCGAGCGTGGTGGTGCACACCTTCAATCCTAGCACTTGGGAGGCAGAGGCAGGTGGATCTTTGTGAGTTCAAGGCCAGCTTGGTCTACAGAGTGAGTTCCAGGACAGCTGGGGCTACAGGAGACCCTGTCTCAAAAACACACATACACAAATGTTTATATGTAGAAGACTCCTCACGACTTGAAACACATGGCCCAGCCTGACTTACCACCCAGTGATTTCTTAGAAATGGAGCCTTTTAAAAAAAATACTCGGGCTGGAGAGATGGCCTAGTGGTTAAGAGCACCGACCGCTCTTTCAGAGGACCCGGGTTCGATCCCCAGCACCCACATGGCGGCCGAGAGTCATCTGAAACTCCAATTCCAGGAGAACTCCAGCTCCAGGGGAATCCGAGACCCTCTTCTGACCTCCGCGGCATTGCACGACACGGGTGCACAGACATGCATGCAGACAGTACATTGATACACATAAAGAAATAAATAAATGCAGGGCATGGTGGCACAAGCCTTTAATCCTAGCACTTGGGAGGCAGAGGCATGCGGATCTCTGTGAGTTTGAGGCCAGCCTGGTCTACACAGTGAGTTCCAGGACAGCCAGAGCTGCAGGGAGACCCTGTCTCAAAAAGACCAAAAAAAAAAAAAAGCTCAATGTGAACAGCAGGTGGATGGTAATTGCTTGGATGGAGTACAGATTTCTAAGCATCAACTCCAGGGGGAAGGTTGGTTTTGGGGTGACCCACTAGACAAAGTGTGCATCCCTCCACCCCCATGTTTGACCAGGTGTGCTCCTGTGCAATGTGGACCTGGCCAAAGCTCCCTTTCTCAGGGGTGGGGGTGGGGTGGGTCTGTGTCTTCTTCCCAACTGCAGCCACAGCCACCGGACTTTCTTCAGTTCCTTACCCGGGTTTTGGAGGCAGTAGAAGGGAAGGTCTCACATGGGGAAGCCATCAGTTAAGGAACTGACATAGGAGAGAGTGCTAACGCTGATTATAAAAGTCATCTTACCAGTTTGGTCTAAGCCACCCAAGGACTGGACAATAGTTACTCAAAGTAGCCACAAGCCTTGCCTCCACCCCGAACCCCCCTGGAGATGGGTCCCAAATGTTGAAGGTGTGGCCAAATGGGTTTACTTTCTGGTGGCTTGCCCTTTTGCAACTGCAGTTCCAGCCCCACCCAGGAGCACCAAGTGGCCTTCCATGCCTTGTCCAAAGTGCCGGAAGGGATTCCAATGGGTCTGGGATTGTGACTCTAAATATGCTGAGGACAGCGCCCCAGCTAATGGAGCTTTAGCCTCTGCCCTGACAGCTCCCGGCCCAGCAAGAGAACCCTGTCTGTCAAATCAAATGGGAATAGAAGGACCAGGGATCTTTTGGAGGGTCCCCTTTGAGGACACCGGTAAGCACTGCCTCCCTGAGTGCTAGGATTAAGGGCATGCGCCACCACGCCCTGCTGAGATAAGCTTTTTAAATGCTTATTGGATACTGCAGTGGACAACCTTCCTTAGGGAGGAGGAGGAGGTTCCCAAAGAATGGGAACTAACTGAAGGGATTTTGGTCCTGGGTGTGGTTGGAAACATGGCATCTAAGACAACTACCCTACCTATGCTTTGGAGAGATCTAGATGGGGGAACAGGGACCATTAAACCCCTGGCCTGCCTCATAACTTGTAGGGCAGGGACTACCTTGATGCCTTGGGGGGTGATTCTAACTAAGGATGATTCAGTGGTAGACTCCCAAATCTGATACCAAGGCTCCCAATTCTAAAGGCCACTGTTCTGCCACCACCTACTAAGCTAGAATGGGTGACCTCCACACCTACCTGGGTGGACAGTGGCTGCTTACACTTTGGAGTCCTGAGTTGCCGAGCCCCACAACATTTGGGTTCTGGCAAGAAGCATTTGTCTTTGGACTGCAAGGGATGTACCAGGAAGGATCCACTTGCAGAAATGCTGGCCTGTCTGAGCACTTAGGAAGAAACCCAGAATGCCATTCCACTGGAGGCCGATGCACAGGGTGACATGAGGGGACCTCAAGGCAGTGGAGTCACAGGCACAGAACCTGAGGCCTCTACTCATGGGTCCACTATTGGTGGCCCTCATAGGCGCTGCCCTGATGACCAAAGTACGGCATATCTACTATCACAGGCAGCATGGGTATATGTATCCAAACCACCATTTCTGGTGGCATCCTCACGGGCTAACATCCTGCCTCTGATTTTTGGCAATAATTCTGTCCTTTTTTTTTTTTTTTTTTTTGGTCTTTTTGAGACAGGGTCTCCCTGTAGCCCCGGCTGGCCTGGAACTCACTCTGTAGACCAGGCTGGCCTTGAACTCACAAAGATCCCCCTGCCTCTGCCTCCTGAGTGCTAGGATTAAAGGCGTGCGCCACCGCTTGCGGCTTAATTCTGTCCTTAATGCAACCACAAGCCCTATGTTAACAAATTGAAACAGCATGCACCTTACAATCAATCTGTCCTTATGGGAGCCAGCCCTCTGTGTTCAGGTTTTACTTAACTCAGTATGACCTTAATTTCCTATCAGGCTCCCTTTGTGTATCTCTAACTGTATCACCCCCCCCCACACACACACACATACACATGCTACTATTTGTATCCTTAGGACTCCAGCGGTCCCATGGTTGCTGGTGAATCTGCGCCTTGGGAAGAGCAGAGGCTGGGGCATGTGGTCACGCGTCATCATCGTAACAGTCAGAGACCATCACCCACTACAGGAGCCGTTGCATCAGGAGCACACATGGCAGTCACACCCTCAGCAGGGAAACTGCAGCAAAAATGGACTGAACTTTTTTTATTCAATCAGGAAGTTTGTGTATGGAAACCTCTCCGCTGTTCTTGGGGACCCTGGGACACGACCAGATTCTTTCATTTTCTGATGACTTTACAAGAATTGGACATGGATGCTTGCTACTTGGGTTCACATGGACATTGCTTAATGCTTAGGCAAAATAGTCATAGCAATTTGGGCCAAAGACAAAGCACTACTGTCAGTCTGAGCCTGTGGAGGCAAAAACAGAGGGGAGATGCGGGACGGCATTCTGGACTTGGATGTATCTCGAGCGTTCGAGCATTCGCTGGCTACCAGTCTGCTCAGTACACCAGGCGGAGCAAAAGATGCAAGGGACCCGTTTTCTGCTAGCATGAGTTCAGAAGTCAGAGTTGGCTTGTCGGCACACCCCTTTTCTGACTATGCCCCAAGAGTTGCGATGACATGTGGTATGGAGGTCTAGGATTGGCCACTGGGAGGTGATGTCAGGCAATGGAGAGGCTGCATGCCCCAGACCTATTTAAGCTACTGCTGTGTGGAAATAAACAGATTTTATGGATTTGCACCATCTGACAAGATCCCTGGGCTGTTCCTGCGCATCTGCAATTTTAGCCACTTTGTGCGGCCATCAACCCCACAGCTGGCTCTTCACCTCCTTTGGTTGCGGGAGCTGTGGCTGTGTTTGGCCAAAAGCCCTGTGGGCGCCATGTGCCCTTTTCAGCCTGTTCAGTTGTGGGCTCAGCAGCCCCACAGAATTGAGCACACTTAAGAATGAAGATTTGGGCTGAGGTGTGTGCATGTGTCTCAGAGTACAGAACTTACCCAGTATGCATACAGCACCAGTACTGCAAAAGGTACTACAAAAAAGCAACTGCTGTTCCAGGTGCCTTTATTTATTTATTTTAATTATTTTTTATGTGTATGAATGTACTGTTTGCATGTAAGTTTGTGCACTGTGTCATGCAATGCCACGGAGGTCAGAAGAGAGTGTCGGATTCCCCTGGAACTGGAGTTAAAGATGGTTCTTAGCCACCATGTGGGTGCTGGGAATCGAACCCAGGTCCTCTGCAAGAGCAGTCGGTGCTCTTCCCCACTGAGCCATCTCTCCAGCCCCCCCCCCCGCCCCCCGTGCCTTTAAAAACATGAATAAAAGGCCGGGCGCGGTGGCGCACGCCTTTAATCCTAGCACTTGGGAGGCAGAGGCAGGCGGATCTTTGTGAGTTCAAGGCCAGCCTGGTCTACAGAGTAAGTTCCAGGACAGCTGGAGCTACAGGGAGACCCTGTCTCGAAAAGACCAAAAAAAAAAACCATGAATAAAGGCTGGAGAGCTGGTTCAGCAGGTAAGAGCCCTGGCTGCTCGTGCAGAGGACCACCCACATGGCAGCCAACTATTGTCCTTGACTCCAGTTCCAGGGAATCCAATGCCCTCTTCCGACCTCTGTGGGCACTGCACAAACAGGTGAACTTTCAACACAGTACACACATCAAATAAAATGACACACTTAAACTAAAACCTTGAGTAAGAGTCAAGTTTTCAGTGCATGCCTTTAACCCCAGCACGTGGGAGGCAGATCTTTGTGAGGCTGAGGCCAGTCTGATCTATACAGCAAGTTCAGGCTACAGGGAGACACTACTTCAAAAATAAAGCAAAATAAATGTTTTTTGGTCTTTTTGAGACAGGGTCTCCAGCTGTCCTGGAACTATGTAGACCAGGCTGGCCTTGAACTCACAGAGCTCTGCCTGCTTCTGCCTCCCAAGTGCTGGGATTACAGGCGTGCGCTACCATGCCCGGCAAAATACATCTATATATATTTTTTGTTTTTTTAAAAATTTTTAAAAATTATTTTTATTTATTCTTGTATGTGTATGAATGTACTGCCTGCATGTAGGTTTGTGCACCCGTGTCGTGCATTGCTGCGGAGGTCAGAAGAGGGTGTCGGATTCCCCTGGAACTGGAGTTGAAGACGGTTCTCGGCTGCCATGTAGGTGCTAGGGATCAAACCCGGGTCCTCCGCAAGAGCAGTCGGTGCTCTTAACTGCTAGGCCATCTCTCCAGCCCCACATCTATACTTTTTTTTTTTGGTCTTTTCGAGACAGGGTCTCCCTGTAGTCCCAGCTGTCCTGGAACTCACTCTGTAGACTTACTTTTTTTTTTTTTTTTAATTTTTTTATAGCAAATTTTATTATTTCTGTATGTGTATGAATGTTGTTGTCTGCATGCAAGTTTGTGCACCCCGTGTTGTGCAATGCTGCGGAGGGTCGAAGAGGGTGTCGGATTTCCCCTGGAAACTGGAGTCCCTGGAATTGGAGTTTCAGACGGTTAGCGCGGGCCATGTGGGGTGCTGGGGATCGAACCCGGGTCCTCTGTAAGAGCGTCGGTCCCCTTAAACCACTAGGCCATCTCTCCAGCCCCTGTAGACTTACTTTTAAGAGTCAACCTTTCCCAATTCCTGTGATGTGAGAAGGAAGCAAGTGCAGAGCAACATGGAGCTGCTAAGTCACCAGAGAACGGAACGTCCAGGCACGTGCCACAGCCAAACCCACCTCCCGCTTGCCTCTACTGCAAGGGCCCAGGACACTGAGATACAGATTCCTTCTGGTGATTTCTGTGAAGACTATTTCCTAAACAGGCCAGGCGGCCAAGACCACGTACGCCCATAGCATAGGTTTAGCATACTAATCTCATTGAGGGTTCCCTCAGTGTCATTTCCTCAGTGACTGTCATCACATTGCCATGGACATGTGCTTGTAGTGTGACTCCAGAAGGGTTCTGTAGATTCAGGTGCATAAGACTCGTACACTATCACATAGCAAGTGTCTATGAATGCATGAAAAGGCACATAGTACGGTTATTCCTCAGCTGTGGGATCTGCTCCTGGAGGGTTGGTAAACATCAAAATCTAGATACTGGGACTGGAGAGATGGCCTAGCAGTTAAGAGCACCGACTGCTCTCAGAGGACCCGGGTTCAATCCCCAGCACCCACATGGCGGCTAAGAACCGTCTGTAATTCCAATTCCAGGGGAATCTGATGCCCTTTTCTGACCTCCGTGGCATTGCACGACACGGGTGTACAAACAGCAGACAATACATTCGTACACATAAAAAAAAAACAAACAAAAAAAAACTAGATTTTTTTTTTTTTTTTTTTTTTTGAAGACAGGGTCTTCCCTGTAGCCCCAGCTGTCCTGGAACTCACTCTGTAGACCAGGTTGGCCTTGAACTCACAAAGATCCGCCTGCCTCTGCCTCCCAAGTGCTAGGATTAAAGGCATGCACCACCATGCCCTGCTGTTTTTGGTCTTTTTGAGACACCCCTTAGTCCCAGCTGGCCTGGAGCTCCCCCTATGTAGACCAGGCTGGCCTTGAACTCACAGAAATCCACCTGCCTCTGCCTCTGGAGTGCTGTGATTAAAGGCATGTGCCACCACACCCAGCCTAAGACTGTTTTTAGCCACCATGTGGGTACTGGGAATTGAACCCGGGTCCTCTGAAAGAGCAGTCGGCACTCTTAACCGCTAGGCCATCTCTCCAGCCTGACAATTTTTTTTTGTGTGTGGTCTTTTCGAGACAGGGTCTCCCTGTAGCCCCAGCTGTCCTGGAACTCACTCTGTAGACCAGGCTGGCCTTGAACTCACAAAGATTGACCTGCCTCTGCCTCCCAAGTGCTAGGATTAAAGGTGTGCGCCACTACGCCCAGCCCTGACAAATGTTTTTTAAGTAAGTGATGCAGCCAGCAAGATCCGGTGGTCCACATCTTCTAGTCCAGCCTCAGGAGGTGGGACAAGATGATTGTGGTTTCCAGTCCAACCTGGGGGCTATGGGAAGACTATTTTAAAATAAGAAAACCAAACTGTCATGTAATGTTGAGAATTAACTACACTCCCATGTTTGAATTGTTAAATGTCACTGCTCTCTTACTGACTTGCAAATACAGTAATGCAGGGAAATACATTATCCATTGTAACAAGGTCTCTGCTATCAAATTATCAACTCTTAGGTCTTCTGTGGGAAACATAAATACCAGGCAAGGTACTGCATGCCTGCAGTTCCAGTAACAGAAGGTAGATGTAAGAGGATCTGGATTCCAAAGTCATCCTCTGAGGTCTGCCTGGGATAATGATATCCTGCCTTAAACCCCCCCCCCCAAACCCACATATAAGCATTCAGCACAAAAAGGAATGGTGTTCTGGTTCAAGATATTAAAGTCCAAGCTCAATATACAGACCTGATTTCCCTAAGATGTTCTACAAAAAAGGAATTCAGGACAGTATAAAGATGTTCTGTAAAAAAAAAAAAGGGCTGGAGAGATGGCCTAGTGGTTAAGAGTGCCAACTGCTCTTGCAGAGGACCTGTGTTCGATCCTCAGCACCCACATGGCGGCTGAGAACTGACTTTAACTCCAGTTCTAGGGGAATCTGACACCCTCTTCTGACCTCCGCGGCATTGCATGACACAGGTGCACAAACCTACATGCAAAAAAAAAAAAAAAGAAAAAGATGCTCTGTATGCAGACTACTAGACAGACTGTTCAGGTATAATCATAAACGACAAGGACCCATGTGCTTTTCTGCTAACTGTACTGCAAATCCCATACAGCTTATCCAATGTGCAAAGTTTTAAGAGCGGGTGACTCCTTTGTGTTAACTCAGGTGAAGATCAGCATCAATGCCCGCTATGGAAAGAGTACGCTATCAAGTGGTGAGCTAGGGACCCTCAGAGAAGTAAATGTGAAATACAAGATAGAAAACTGACTGCAGGCGGGTGAACTAGTGGCATAGTTCAATGACACAAGTACAAGGCGTGCTGCACAAGGCCCTGCAACCAACCAGGAGATAACAGAAACCAAGTGACAAGTGCAGCCCTCTATTCAGAGCTCACTCCGCTTCTGTGATCATCTGACATGCGTCGGAACGGCGGCTGCTGCTGCTTCTCCACGTAGCAGGTCAGAGAGCTTGGGAGATCCTCCAGAGAACTGAGCACTGCGACAAGGCCGGGGTCTGGCGCCTGCACAGACCTATCTGGCTGCTGATGTGCACCTGAGAGTTTAAGTGTCTTAAACACAGTCTCCAGATGCCTGGTGGAAAAAGTATGGGAGGTGGAAGGTACAAGGGGAACCAAGTTAAATGCCTATATCTGAAAAAATACTATCACAATTAATGGGAAAACACAAAAGCAGTTCCCACAGAGTAAGGATGCACACACGGTGTCTGCTGCTGGTTATCACTGGAGCAGCAGTACGAGCCAGCTCTGCTGGGCAGCCAAAACCTATGGGCGCAGAGTTCGTACAGAACCCATCTCAAGTAACTGAGCAGTACACCTGGAAAATACCAATGAAGGAATGTTAAAACCAAGTAAAGCGTGAAGAACTACATTACAAAATTAAGACATAAAGTCAGTTTTCATACAAACTAAATAGAAGTAATTGTGGAGAAAGTATTTATGGCAACTGATTGAACACCTAAGGAAAACTAGGCATGCTTTAACTGGAGGCTGGTGATTATTTTGTGACCTGTCGATTACATGAATGTGTTCATGTGATAATTAGCTTAGCTGTACACTTTGGAACTGCATTTCATGTGTGTTACATTTTGATAAAATGTTTTTTTTTTTTTTTTTTTTGGTCTTTTTTGAGACAGGGTCTCCCTGTAGCCCAGCTGTCCTGGAACTCCCTCTGTAAACTAGGCTGGCCTTGAACTCACAAAGATCCGCCTGCCTCTGCCTCCCAAGTGCTAGGATTAAAGGATTAAAGGGGTGAATCACCACACCTGGCTGATAAAATCTGTTTTAAGACACCACATGTGCCACTAATCACCTGGCCATCATCTCCGCTGCAACCACCAAGCCTAACATGAATTCTGCAAAGCCTTTCTGTAGGAATGAAACTTTGCATGGCTTGAGGCAAGAACTTGTAAGACCTGTCCTGTAAGACCTCCGGTTATCTGATATCTCTGTAGGCATTCAGTTGCCTCAGTGAGTTATCTGTAGCTCTGGAAGTTTGGGATATTACAATGTTTTCTCACTTCGCCTACCTCTGCAAAGTTCCAGGACTGGATGGCCCCTTCCGTTGAGGTATTGAGCAAACTCTAGTTAACTGTTGCACAAACAGGAGCTCTGCAGCCTCCTGATTAGAGCCAAGGTGGCTTGCCCCTGCCTTCTGCCTGCCCCCCCAACTTCCTTGCCCAGCTTTGGTATATAAGCACACTGCTGGATAAAGAGACTCTATTCTCCTGGGCTTTCTCAAAGTCCCTGTCTGTATGTCTGTCCTTATCTTTCTATTCTGTTGGTAACTCTACTCTCTTGCGTTCCCCTGCCCCATCCTTGCCAGAGGTAAGCAGACAGATTGTCTGTCTGCAGGCAGGGGACAGCCTCTGAAAATGCAAGGAGGGAACAGCATGTAGATGTCGGCCACGCATGACAAAAAGACTATTCAGATGATTATTAAACTCCTACACCTTTCTACCTGGTTTCTGGCTGTGCCCTGTCCACTTCTATTCTGTCAACCTAACACCCTACCATAATTTGGAAAACAGAAATTAGGTAGTTATCATTTCTCTGTTAACCCTCCAACAGCCTGTGGTCTCAGCTACTGGGAAGCCCAAGGCAGATGAGTGTTGCTTGAACCCACAATTTCAAAACCAATCTGGGCTGGGTGTGGTGGCACATGCCTTTAATCCTAGCACTTGGGAGGCAGAGGCAGACGGATCTTTGTGAGTTCAGAGTGGATTCCAGGACAGCTGGGGCTACAGGGAGACCTTGTCTCAAAAAGACCAAAAAACCCAAAAATAAAACCAATCTGGGTAACACAGTGAACTCCTGCCCCCAACTAACTTGTTACTACTGAGCATGGCACTCTATGACATCTGAACCATCGAGGACTCCACTCCCTCTTCAGACTACACTAAGGCACACCCTCGTCACAGCTCTGCTTATGCACCAATTACACTAAAGCACTACTTTACAATAAACTCACGCACTGGATGGCCTAAAGACACCTAGAATGAAAGCTAGCTACAACTGGGTAAGGATCTTGAATCACCATTTTAGGAGTTCCTAGGCATCAATGAACACCATCAGCCATAAACAGACGCTCATTCTGAAGCCACACACCAGGGTTCAAATCTCAGGAATTACATATCAACAAGCTGGTCTCAGACAATTAACCTAAACTCTCATGCAAAATTGTAAGTGCTGACAATGTTTCCTCTCTTGGGCTTTTATACCTTTAGAACCACTTAGGATTTCCAAGTTTACAATGGATATGATAGGTCCTAAGCCCACTGTTGAAAGCCTGGATTTAATCATGGAATAACTTAATTTCTGACTGTAGGGAGAGTTTATTGAGATGTACGTTACAGCAAACTGAGGAGCTTCTATACATACCCATCAAAAAACAAGCAAAGGAGTAAGTGCCTAAGTGGATCAACAACTTGAGGTGTGCCTCCAAGACCAACAAATACGAAGCCAGCAAGATGGCTCGGTGGCTCCCAGTGCATGCTGATAAGCCCGACTACCTGAGCTCGCTGCATGGGACTTACATGACAGCTTGGTGGCTCCTGGTACATGCAGCTAAGCCGGACTACCTGAGCTCATTGCATGGGACACATATGACAGTTTGGTGGCTCTTGGTGCATGCCACTAAGCCCGACTACCTGAGCTCCTTGCATGGGACACACATGTAGAGGGAGTGAGCCAAGTCCTGTGGGCTGTTCTTCATCTCGACATGTGAGTACCCTACACAGACTAAAAAGGTAAACAAGGCCAGGCATGGTGGCACACGCCTTTAATCCTAGCACTTGAGAGGCAGAGGCCAGCCTGGTCTACAGAGCGAATTCCAGGACAGCTGGGGCTACAGGGAGACCCTGTCTGGAAAAGACGGAAAAAAAAAGTAAATGAAGAAAATGTTATAAAAGATGGTGGCTCATCATTAAAAAAGACACCCACATTGGGCTGGGTGTGGTGGCACAAGCCTTTAATCCTAGCACTTGGGAGGCAGAGGCAGGAGGATCTTTGCGAGTTCAAGGCCAGCCTGGTCTACAGAGTGAGTTCCAGGACAGCTGGGGTTACAGGGAGACCCTGTCTCAAAAAGACAAAAAAAAAAACAAAAACAAAAACCCAAGACCCCCATCATTACCTGTTTATCTGTATGTACAGGTAGCAGTGATGAGCTCCCAAATACCAAAGGTATGGGTTCTGGGTATTTTCAACACAGGTGGAAATCCACTTCTAACCAATAAAGTAATGAGAGAAACGAACACCTGTCAGAGTATAAACCTGTAATCACTTTTATTGTTTTCTCAGGGAACAGAAAGTCAAGAAGGAGCAAATGCAAGCTCACAATACATGCTCCAGCAGCCGCAGGCAGGGCAACTGTGACTTTTTGGGTGTCCTTCTCAGACCACGGCTTTTGTCTGCAGGGTCACAAGATGGACATGAGGTACTGGTTCTTATGAGGTGGTGAGCAGGGGCAAAGGAGCAGAGCACAAAATGCGGAAAGAAGAATCCACATGAACTTCCTTTAGTAGCTTTTTCTCCAGAAGCCAAACAAAGGCCTCTTTATATCTGCCAGGGCCCTGGAATACAGACAACACTCACTACAAGAAAATCCTTAAGAGTTCTTACAATAGCACCCTCTGTTAACTGGATAGAACCTGGATTACTTTGATCTGGAAGGAGGTAAAAGACACTGAGGAAACAACTAGAGGTCAATGTTGGAACAGAAGGCCACAAGCACCCAAAGGATCCATGTAGGAAGCCTTCATATTTGACCACAATGCACTTGACACAGGTACTCAAAAAATATCTACTACCCAGTGCATAATACAACTCAGCTCTGAATGTGGCACTGGTCAGGTTTAAGTTCCACAATGGGAAATTAAAACAAGAATGAAGTTATAGTAAAAGACTACATACATGCTGGTCGAGGTGGCACATACCTTTAATCCCAGCACTCGGGAGGCAGAGGCCGGTGGAGGAGCTCTGTGATCTCAAGGCCAGCTTGGTCTACAGAGCGAGTTCCAGGCCAGCTGGGACTAAAGGGAGACTCGGTCTCAAAAATACAAAAAAACAAAACAACACAAAAAAACCCCAAACAACAAAAACAACAACAACAACAACAACAGAAAACCAAGTGTGCTCCAGTCTGTTTTCATGATGAAAGAAAGAATGGTACACACAGCCCCATATCCATGGCTAAAATCATTTCCATAGATAGATTTATTGGTAAAGTTCTCATACATTTCCAGAAAGAGCTGTGTTTCACTGAGTTTTTTTTAAAGCTGGAAAAAATTTTTTTCTCCTAATGTGAGAGTCGACAGGAACCACAAAAACTGAAGAACTGAAGCAGACGGGAATTCAGGAACGAGATTGTCCTCAAACTCAGCAATACCATTTTAGTCTACAAAACCCTCTGATGTGGATGGATATTGCCTTTGCACTGTGTTCCATGATACATCCTCTGTGTATCCTCTGATGTGGGTATCGCCTTTGCACTGTGTTCCATGATACATCCTCTGTGTATTCTCTGATGTAGGTATCGCCTTTGCACTGTGTTCTATGATACATCCTCTGTGTATCCTCTGATGTGGATATTGCCTTTGCACTGTGTTCTATGATACATCCTCTGTATATCCTCTGATGTGGATATCGCCTTTGCACTGTGTTCTTTTTTTTTTGAGACAGGGTCTCCCTGTAACCCCAGCTGTCCTGGAACTCACTCTGTAGACCAGGCTGGCCTTGAACTCACAGAGATCCACCTGCCTCTGCCTCCCAAGTGCTAGGATTAGAGGCGTGCGCCACCACACCCGGCCCATGTACTGTGTTCTATGATACATCCTCTGTGTATTCTCTGATGTGGATATCGCCTTTGCACTGTGTTCTATGATACATCCTCTATGTATCCTCTGATGTGGATATCGCCTTTGCTCTGTGTTCTATGATACATCCTCTATGTATCCTCTGATGTGGATATTGCCTTTGCACTGTGTTCTATGATACATCCTCTCTCTGTATTCTCTGATGTGGATATCGCCTTTGCACTGTGTTCCATGATACATCCTCTATGTATCCTCTGATGTGGGTATCGCCTTTGCACTGTGTTCTATGATACATCCTCTCTCTATGTATCCTCTGATGTTTTCCTGCTCCACAGTCAACAGTCCCACTCTCCCCAGATACTCAGATGTGTCCTACACAGCAAAGCAGCCTTGGGCTGAGAATCACTGTGTGGCCCAGAGCCTGGCAAAGCTTCTTGTATAAACAGCAAGTATCAGAATCTGAGGACCATGTGCAGTCTCTGCCACAAGATTTTACTCTTTAAAAAATGAAGCAAGGACGTTGGCTTTGACCCACACGGCCCATGTGCTCACAGCTTTATAAGCTTTCAACAGTCCCTGCTTCATAGATTTTTCCTGTGACTTCTCCCCTGTGGAATAGTGTCATACAGGAGAGCTTTCCTGCTCGCTGCATGGCAGGTATTTACCCTGGGGTGTCCAGGAGAGGAATGTTGCTTACGTAATGACCTTATGTTTACATTAAATGCCTAGCTGAAGTTTTGCTCCCTAAGTTGTTATACATTTAAAAGGCTGACACGTTTAAAGTTCCTCCATACCTGATACGAATCTCCTCCCACTGCCTGTGTTCTTGCAGATACCCTAAATGTGGAAACCCCCTCAAGTCTTCTCAGTCTTTGTACAAAGTGGATTTTCGCCCAAGTTTTGTGACTTCAGCACACCTACCATGTTGCCTGGCATCTGAGTACTCACTGGAGTCTCCTCCACACAGATGGTGCAAACAGCTTCTCTCCTCGGTGGGTTTTCATGTGGCTTCGCAGGGATGAGTGGTCGCTGAAGGTTTTCCCACACACCAGGCACTCGTAAGGCTTTTCCCCAGTGTGGATCCTGCGGTGCACAGTGAGGTTAGAGCCAATGCTGAAAGATTTCCCACACTGGTCACACTCGTAAGGCTTCTCGCCCGTGTGACTTCTCATGTGCGTCTTTAGGGTGGACTGGTTCCTGAAGGCTTTCCCACACTGCCGACATTCCACGCGCTTCTTCACCAGGTGGACGCTCATGTGCCTCCGCCGTGACAGGTAGTCACCGAAGACCTTCCCACAGGTGGCACATTCGTAGCGTCTCTCCTGAGAGTGGATCTTCCTGTGTGCAGTGAGGTTGGAGCTTGCACTGAAGGCTTTCCCACAGAGGTCACACCCGTAAGGTTTCTCTCCCGTGTGGGAGTTCATGTGCGTCTTCAGGATAGACTGGTTCCGGAAGGTTTTCCCGCACCGGTGACACTCCACTGGCTTCTTCACGATGTGGCTTCTCATGTGGCTTCTCCGGGACAGGAGGTCGCTGAATGACTTCCCGCACTCTTTGCACTCGTAGGTCTTCTCCACCATGTGGTTCTTCTTGTGCAGATTGAAGTTGGACTTCCAGCGGAAGGCTTTGCCGCACTGTGTGCAGGCATAGGGCTTCTCCCCGGTGTGGTTCCGGACGTGCTCCTTCAGGTGGGAGGGGTGCTGGAAGGCTTTCCCACATTCGTGACACTCATAGGGCCTCTCACCAGTGTGTGTCCGCTTGTGAGCGATGAGGTGGCAGCTCCTGCCATAGGACTTGCCACACTCATCACACTTGTAGGGTCTCTCACCAGTATGAACTCGCGTGTGTATCTTCAGGGCTGAGAGGGTCCGGAAGGCATTTCCACACTGACTACAGTCAAAGGGCTTTTCTTTGAGGTGTGTTCTTGCGTGGCTCCGCAGAGCGGAGGAGTCGTTGAAGGCTCGGCCACAGTCTCTGCACTTGTAGGGCTTCTCCCCAGTGTGGATCCGGTGGTGTCTCGTGAGGGAAGCACTGGTGGTGAAGGCTTTCTGGCACTGGTGACATTCGTGCATTATTCTGCCATCGCAGATGCTCACACGCTGAGCCAGGGAGGCCCTGCTCGTGAAGGAAACTCCACAGCTACGGCGGTGGTAGGGCCTCCTGCTTCTGGGCCTTCCCAGTGGCTGAATGAGATGAGTGCCCATGCTGAAGATGTCCAACAACTGGGTGTATTCAGAAGACTTTTCCCCAACATCAAATTTTTCCTGTTAAAAGATGAGAGCTGACTTTGGCATTTTCTATGTTATTCGGGGGGGGGGCTGATGGTTGAGCCAAGGCCTGGAGTATGCACGGCACACGATTTAGCATTAGACTACCATTCCAGCCTCTTCCAGCCTTACTCTTCACCCCTGCATAATTCAGCAGCAATAGATGCACACTACCTGGCTGCAGAAGGCAGGATTTGTGGCACACATGGACGGTTTTGTCCCATGTGACCAAAGAGAGAGGCGACTCGAAGCAGAGGCTGTGGTGTGGTGTGGTGTGGTTGTGGTGTGGTGTGGTGTGGTGTGCTGTGGTGTGGTGTGCTGTGGTGTGGTTGTGGTGTGGTGTGGTGTGCTGTGGTGTGGTGTGGTGTGCTGTGGTGTGCTGTGGTGTGGTGTGGTGTGCTGTGGTATGGTGTGGTGTGGTGTGCTGTGGTGTGGTGTGCTATGGTGTGGTGTGGTGTGGTGTGCTGTGGTGTGGTGTGGTGTGGGGTGCTGTGGTGTGGTGTGGTGTGCCTGGGTTGTGCTGTGCCTGGGTTGTGGTGTGCCTGGGTTGTGGTGTGCCTGGGTTGTGGTGTGCCCCTGCTGTCCCAGCACTCGACTCGAAGCAGAGCTTGGTGCTCCCCTGCTGTCCCAGCACTCGGGCTGCATTTCATGTTCTAGGCTAGCCTGGGTTGTAACACAGGATTTTTGTCTCAAAATAAAAACAAAAGCAGAAAAGGAGGCTGCTCTGCCATCAGCCCATGCGCACTACTCTATAAAACTTTCGCCAAAAACCAAAACAAAACAAAAACAAAACAACAACAACAAAAAACCTTTCGCCTACAAACTTTCTTTACTGTTTAAAACAAAATTAAACCCCACCACTCACAGAAACATTTACATATCTGAACTATAAATGAAGAGGTCTGTGGCTAGGTTTAGGATCTTCCCCAAATTGACAAAATAGTAGGTCTAAGTATCAATGGTTTCATATCCAGATTTCAAAAATTTAGTTTCAAACTTATTATTATTATTGGTCTTTTTGAGACAGGGTCTCTCCGTAGCCCCAGCTGTGCTGTCCTCACTATGTAGACCAGGCAGGTAGAATTCACAGACATCCACCTGACTCTGACTCGGAGTGCTGGGATTAAAAGGCGTATATCACCACACCTGACCTCAAACTATTTAAAGACAAAAACAACTACAATACAGTGACAGAGCCACATCCATATTTTACATCCCACACTGTATTCTTACAGGTAGTCTAGAGATAATCTAAAGCATACAGGAGGGCCTCTGTAGGCTATTTTACACAAGGAAGATGAGTATTCTTAGATCCTGAATCCACAGGAAGGCCCCTCGGCACCAAGGGACAACTGTGCTTAGCACTTTGAAAACTGTTTCTTTCTTTTTTTTTTTTTTTTTTGTTTTTTTTGAGACAGGGTCTCCCTGTAGCCCCAGCTGGCCTGGAACTCACTCTGTAGACCAGGCTGGCCTTGAACTCACAAAGATCTGCCTGTCTCTGCCTCCCAAGTGCTAGGATTAAAGGCGTGTGCCACCACGCCTGCTCAAACTCTGTTTCCTCTTAAGGATGCCACTTGACTTGTTCTTCAGTGAACCCACTTTCTAACTATGGTAGCCTCATCCTTCTCTAATGTGCAGGAGTCAGAATCACCCCCGGGCAATCGTACCATTGTTGTACCACTGGGTGCTTCTTCGCCAAAAATACCTTCCAAAAGAATGGACCACTTGGTTTTAGATGGAGTCTCCCAATCTGAAATAAAATGGAAACTGACTTACTATAAAAGAAAATTGACAAAATGATAGTAGTAACAGAAACAAGTGGACTTCTTGGCAAACATGAACCATTTACCAGATAAGGCAGAAACAAAGCACACACAAATAGGTAAAACCTATTTGTGTGTGCTTTGTTTCTGCCTTATCTGGTAAATCACCCAAACCTCCCGATTAAGATATTTGGTAATGACGGAGAGGAAATATGTCAATTCAGATTCACACTGAAAACAAAAGAGCCCAGAATGACAGAGCATAAAGAACAAGACACAGAGCCTTGGAGGTCTATAGACATCTAAGTATTGATGAGAAATGATGGATTAATGAGACCAACAACATTCCTGAATCTTGCGCTTTAGTGCACGTCCACACTAAGGCTGGTAAGGTGCTGGTCCAGGTTCCTGTAAGTGGGGGCTTCTTCCTCAGATCTCTGAAGGGGTGGGATAGATTGTGGGGTCAGGAGTCACTATTGGCACAGTCCTCAGACAGAATCATTCATCTCACAGAGTGAATTACTTCCCATAAATGTTTTAGAAAGCCAGGTAAGGTAAGTCTAATTCCAGCAGACAGGGCGGATGGTGAGTCCAAGGTCAACCTGGGCTATAGTAAGACCAGACCAGAATATTTATCATATTGCAGAGCTACATGCACAGCCATGCTTACTGCAGCTCTCGTCATAATAGTGAAGAGCAGGAAGTACCCGTGTCTTTCAACTAATGAATGGATAATGAAAATGTGGTACATCTATACAATGGAGTTCTATGTTTTGGTAAAGAAAGACGACACCAGGCAGGAGAGATGGCTCAGTGGTTGAGAGTGCCGACTGCTCTTGCAGAGGACCCGGGTTCGAGTCCCAGTACCCACATGGTGGCTAAGAACCCTCTCTGAGTTCAAGGCCAGCCTGGTCTACAGAGTAAGCTCCAGGACAGCTAGACCCTTTCTCAAAAAACAAAAAACAAAGAAAGAACGACACCATGAAATTTGTGGGTCAATAGATGGAACTAGAAGTTATTACGCTAAATGAAGTAACTCAGTCCCAGAAAGACAAATGACACATCGTGTCCCTCATTTGTGGATCCTAACACGAAATTCTTATATATAAGTCAAGCCTGAAGCTACTATAGGTACAACTTGAAGTTTATGTCTCTATTTTCCCAAGTTCTAAGATTTATGAGAAAGAATCACTCTTCTTTGAAAGTACTCTGAAATATACATTAACTTGCTATGTAACCTGGGAATGTGAAGTCCTATTTCTTTTTGCCTGCATGCAAAATTAGTGTTAAAATGTGAATCCCAAACGTGTTTTGGAATTAACCTATGGCTTATTTCCAGACTCTGTCAATTTGGTATATGTGTGGAGTGTTTATATGTGTATTTTGGAGTAATATAAAATTAAAATAACAACAGAAAAAAGTATAATAACTAAACTGTTATACTCTAAATACTCTAAAAATATGTAATTATATCTTAGAATATAAATTTGAAATTCTATGTCTACTACAATTTCCAAACATTGACTTCTATCAAAACTATACTACCATGCTTTAATAATGTGAAATTTGTCAATGTTATTACAATGTGAATTTGCTATTCACTGTCTTTAAATATTCTCCAACCTGCTGGGTGTGGTGGCGCACGCCTTTAATCCTAGCACTTGGGAAGTGAGTTCAAGGCCAGCCTGGTCTACAGAGGGAGTTCCAGGACAGCCAGAGCTACAGGGAGACCCCGTCTCAAAAAGACCCAAAAACAAACAACAAAAACAAATAACAAAAAACTCCAACCTACAGTCTTTCAATGTAATCATGTTACTTATTTATTTTTTATTAATTTTATTTATTTCTGTATGTGTATGAATGTTCTGTCTGCATGCAAGTCAGTGCACCCGTGTCGTGCAATGCCGCGGACGTCAGAAGAGGGTCTCGGATTCCCCTGGAACTGGAGTTCTCCTGGAATTGGAGTCTCGGACGGTTCTCGGCCACCATGTGGGTGCTGGGAATCGAACCCGGGTCCTCTGCAAGAGCAGTCGGCGCTCTTAACCGCTAGGCCATCTCTCTAGCCCATCATGTTACTTCTTAAAGAAAATGATGTTGGTTCGATCCCCAGCACCCACATGGCGGCCAAGAACCGTCTGAGACTCCAATACTAGGAGAACTCCAGTTCCCGGGGAATCCGACGCCCTCTTCTGACCTCCGCGGCATTGCACGACACGGGTGCACAAACTTGCATGCAGACAGTATATTCATACACATACAGAAATAAATAAAATTAATAAAAAAAATTTATTTAAAAAAAGAAAGTGATGTTAATAAAATCTTAAAAAAAATAAGAAGGAAAACAGCACGAGCACTGGCCTCTCCTGTTGCTCTTGCTTCCTGTCTCAGCAGGTGTCGCTCTGGAATGCACTTAGGATGCTAGCATGGCTAATCTTCATCAACACTAGATTTAGAATCAGTATGGAAACATATGTCTGGATGCCTTTATAGAGGTGATTCTGAGAAAAGTTTAACTGAGGAGGAAAGACCAACCCAGAATGTGGGCTACGGCGTCCTATTGGGGGGGGGGGATCTTGGACTGAATAAAAAAGACAAAGTGAGCTGAACACCAGCACCCGTCGCTCTGTACTTCCCGCGTGCAGACTCAGTGTGACCAGTCGCCACACAGCCCTGCTGCTGTGACATTCCTGTCCACGGGGACCGAGGAACTGCAGGCTAAGGCTAAATAAACTCTTCTTCCCTTAAGTTGCTTTCTGTCAGGTATTTTGTCACAGCAACTGGAAAGTTGATTCCACAAATGCCAGTTGTCGCACTATGACAGAGCTGGTACCAGATGATGGTGGCACGTTCCCGAGCTCTTAGAATTGTGAAGTAAACAACCCTCTTCTGCCCAATATCATGTAGCTGGTGGACTTTGTTAAGAGAAACAAGAAATGGACCAATTCTTCCCGTCCACTCTCACGCTCACCCACCTGGAGAAGCACTGTGCTCAAGGCCTCTCTCCTCCATCCTCAGCTCCTCTTCCTGTTCCAAGTGGGAGATGAGGCTCGGTTTGCCGGCCTGATACCCTGCTCAGGGAAAGACAGTGTTGAAGAAGGACTGTGCAGAGCACAACCCCTTCCGTTAGACTCCAGTCAACATCTTGGTCTTCAGGACTTTCTAAAGGTACATAAGGCTGACTTAGGAACAGCAAAATGATGAATGGTGTCACAGTTACAAGGAACACAGTAAAAACTTCTTAAAACCAAAACACCCTTCACTTCTGCCCTCTAAAAGAATGGTTTTTTTTTTTAATTTAAAGTAGTGCTAGAGTTGGAATCCAAAGCTTTGCACACGCTAGAAATGCAATCTACCCCTAACCAAGATTACACCCTTGTGCTGGATGCTTTAGTGCCAACTTGACACACCTGGGTTGAGGGAACCTCAGTTGGGGAATTGGCTCAATTGGACTGGCTTGTGGAATACTGTCTTGATTGTTGAGCAATGTGGGAGGGCCCAGTCCACTATGGATGGTACCACCTCTGGGCAGGTTGTTATGTACAGTATAAGAAAGCAGGCTGAGGGCTGGAGAGAAGGCATAGCGGTTAAGAGCGCCGACTGCTCTTGCAGAGGACCTGGGTTCGATCCCCAGCACCCACATGGCGGCTGAGAACCATCTGAAACTCCAATTCCAGGAGAACTCCAGCTCCAGGGGAATCCGACATTCTCCTCTGACCTCTGCGGCATTGCACGACACGGGTGCACAAACTTGCATGCAGACAACAGTACATTCATACACATACAGAAATAAAAAAAAAAAAAAGAAAGAAAAAAAGAAAGAAAGCAGGCTGCTATAGGGAGACCCTGTCTCGAAAAGACCAAAAGAGGAAAAAGAAAAAAGAAAACGGGCGTGGTGGCGCACACCTTTAATCCTAGCACTTGGGAGGCAGAGGCAGGGGGATCTTTGTGAGTTCAAGGCCAGCCTGGTCTACAGAGTGAGTTCCAGGATAGCTGGGGCTACAGGGAGACCCTGTCTCGAAAAGACCAAAAAAAAAAAAAAAAGCAAGCAGGCTGGGCATGGGCCAGGAGAGTAAGCCATAAGCGGCGTCCTCCATGGCCTGTGCTTCAGCTCCTGCTTCCAGGTTCCTGCCCTGAGTTCCTATGCTGGGCTCCCTCAGTGATGAACTGTGACCCGGGAGATGTGAGCCAAATAAACCATTTCCTCCCCAAGCTGGTTTTGGTCAGAGTGTTTTGTCACAGCAATTGAAGAGAAACTGGAACCCCTAACCAAGACTGGGAACACTTTAATCACGTCTCTGTGTGTGTCTGTACACATCCTGTGTAGTATATGCACAGGTGTTTGCAGGTATGAATGCACATACACATGGAAGACAAAGGGTGGAGGCTGCTGGGGTCCCACTCCATCACTCTCCACCTTTCCCCTGGAACGTGGATGGAGGCCACTAAGTCCTAATGATCTTCCTCTTTCCAATGCCCACCAGCCCCACAGCCCGGGGATTACAGACATGTGTGGAACTATGCCCTACTTTTTATGTGGGTGCTGGGTCTTGAACTCAGGTCTTAATGCACATGGAGCAAGTGCTCTAATCCAGTGAGTCATCCCCCATAACAAAGGACTTCTCAAATTTATGGTCGAGCTCAGACACACCTGAAAACCTCCAAGGGAGATGCAATGGAGGGGTCTTAATACCCTGAGGAAAACTCAGGAGGTGGGCGCCAGCTGTACTCATTTCCAGCTGCTGTGAACCCCATCCAGCTCCTGGATTATTAAAGCCAATACGTGGGTATCCATCTTATCCTGGTATAGAGGAGGAAATGACGAGTCTCACCCAGTGAGGTCAGATGGCTGTAGCTCTCCAGCATCACATCTCTGTACAGTTTTCTCTGGGAAGAATCCAGCAGAGGCCACTCCTTCTCTGTGAAGTCCACAGCGATGTCCTGGAACGTCACCGAGGCCTGGAACAGCACAGAGGTGTCAGGATCAGTGAGAAGCCAGCTCACAGGACCACAGCAGAGACTGAACATGGCATGGAAAGCATGTGACTTGAGATCTGGTCTGCGGAAGGTCTCAGGATCTACGTAGGGATGATGTCCGCAGACAACTCTTCTTCCCGGCCTCCTGGACCACTGTCCACTCACAGCCGTCCCGAGAGCTCTTGGCTTCACTCCTCTAGGGCTGAGCCTGAGCAGGTTTGAGCCCTATGCAACATGGCAGAAACACTTGCTACGTAATTCCCTTCCTCTAACTTTCCTGATACCACCACCAGCCACCCAGCTTTCCTTGGCTCTCCTGGGTGCTGAGCAGGTTTGCACTGGCCTGGATCCAAAAGAATTCCAAGGGGAAGTGGTGGTGGTCGTCTATAAAGCCTTTGTCCCTCCCTCAGTCCTTAAGATATTATGTACCTGAGAAGGAATACTGGTTGGTTCGTGGGGCTCCACAGCATGGCAGGCAAACAGGTCCAAGTTCTGTGGATGGGAACGGAGAGGAAATTCTGACTCCTGGTCATCTGCAGGGTCCTGATTGGATGCACCTAAGAGGAGGAAAAAAGACCTGTGAGATTCAACTGCCCCCAGTCACTGTGAGTAAGTGCGTCCCCAGACAACGCCCAATGAACCACGGAGTCCTGTTTCTCAAGACAAAGGAGAGGGGTGGTGGGTCACACAACGGGAACAGTGCTCGGCCCATGTGTCCGGAACCTGAAATGTTTGGGACCACGTCTGCTTTCAGTTATGTTATTTTTCCTTCAAGTTTTGGAATCTTTGCATAAACATAACGAGATTGTATCAGGACTAGAACCCAAGTCCAAACACAGAATCATTGATTCTTCACAGCTACACACTCAGCTGAAGGTCACTGGATTTATTAGGTCATAGCAACCTGCTGCATGAGGTTAGGGGTATGATTTTCCCATGCCGGTGCTCATCAGTTACATATTTTGGATTCTCACATTAGGGATGTTGGCCTGTATAGATTTCCATTCTGTGAGTGAAGAAACTGAAGTCCTAAGAGGTGACGCTATTACCTAGCTCAAACTTACGCGGTCTCCGCCATTCCCCGCCCCACATGTCTACAATAGATAAGCTCTTCTCTCTCCCAAACAAGAGCCTGATTAAGGCCTCTGCTCGGCTCTCCCAGCCTGCCTCAGCTGTCCTCTGTCTACACGGCCCTTTACACATGGTAGGAGACACACACTCGCCTTCTGATAGCAAGCACTCACCACACGTGGGGGACACGCCGAGGGCAGCCATCCTGTGCGGCTCTGACTGTGCGTTACAGTCCGTAGGGAAGCAGGACGACGACTCTCAGTGACTCCCAGCCGCATCTGTGGCAAAGGAAAAGGAAAAGTTGTCAGCAGAAACCCACGGCTCCGTCCTGCTGCTGAGGACAGCTCCGAGTTCTGTGTCTCGGCACTTCCTCTTCTGAACAGCAAGTTGTCTATCCTTGGGCCTTCATTTCATTTAGAAAGACACTTCCAAAGAATGTGGTAGGTCCCTGAGCTACCTAAAGAGGACCCACTTTCACTTTCCTAAATGGCTCTGTTCCATTCCCGTTACTCATCCGATGAACGCTCTGGCCCCATGCTCCTGTCTGTCATCACTGAAGATGGCTCTATCCAGGAAGCAGTTCTGTACAGGATCACAACCCCCATCTCCAACATCCTTAAACCCATACTCCAGAGTCCACTGCAACATACGCACACTCGGGCCACTCCTTAGGGCTCACAGCAACACGCACACACTAGGGTCACTCCTTAGAGCCCACAGCAACACGCACACACTAGGGTCACTCATTAGAGTCCACAGCAACACGCACACACTAGGGTCACCCCAGATTCCATCACCACTGCAATCAGATTGACCTTCCAAACAACAGCTAAGAAATCCACTCTGGGGCTGGAGAGATAGGCGGCAAGCAGTTCAAAGGCTTGAGGCTGGAGACCGCAAAAACAAAAAAAAAAAAAAAAAAGAAAGAAATCCACTCTGTCTGGAAATATAGCCCAGGGACAGAACACTTTTCTTTTTTTCTTTGTGGATTTCTTTTTATTATTTTTTTTAAGTTTTTTTTAAATTTTATTTATTTTTGTATGTGTATGAATGTACTGTCTGCATGTAGGTCTGTGCACCCGTGTAGTGCAATGCCGCGGAGGTCAGAAGAGGGTCTCGGATTCCCCTGGAACTGGAGTTCTCCTGGAATTGGAGTTACAGACGGTTCTTAGCCGCCATGTGGGTGTTGGGGATTGAACCCGGGTCCTCTGCAAGAGCAGTCGGTGCTCTTAACCACTAGTCTATCTCTCCAGCCCCTATTTATTTATTTTTTATGTGTATGAGTGTACTGTCTGCATGTAGGTCTATGCATCCGTGTCGTGCCATGCCGAGGAGGTCAGAAGAGGGTGTCGGATTCCCCTGGAACTGGAGTTAAAGACGGTTATCAGCCGCCATGTGGGTGCTGGGAATCAAACCCGGGTCCTCTGTAAGAGCAGTTGGCACTCTTAACTGCTAGGCCATCTCTCCAGCCCCAGAACAGTTTTCTAGCATCAAGGAGAACCTGCCTTCTATCACTCCCGGTGCCACAGAAGAAAGGGACGGAGAGAAGAATGAATCTGATGTCCTAGTTACCTTCTACCATGACAGAAACACCAAAACCAACCTAATGGGGGGGGGTATTTTATCTTACATCTCTGGAGTCACAGTTCAACTATCTGGGCCCCCCAGCCCTCATAGAAGTACTTCAGAAAGGCGTCTGCATAAGGTGAGTCACACTGATTGCATGGAACTTTAAAATCCTTTTAGGGGGCTGCGCCTAGTGGTATGGGCCTTTAATCTGAGCACGGAGAGTCAGAGACAGGTGGATCTCTATGAGACTGCGGCCAGCCTGGTCTACGTGGAAACTCTGTCTTACTCTACATTACACTGTGTCGGGGTAGACACATGCCTGCAATCCCAGCAGTCAAGAGACTGATATGTGTAATTCAAGGTGCTGCTGACGCTGACAAAGGTTGTGAGAGAGAAAAAATGGGGGAGGGGGAAAGAGTTCAAGGAAGGAGAATGAGAATAGAGGGAAAGGGCGGGAAAAGCGGACAGCTTCCAAGAGCTGGCAATAAATGAACAGATAGGAAAGTGTGTATATGTGTAATGTGTAATTAAATCACTATGATACCCAAGCATCAATGGAGTACTGATCAACCTTAAAAGAGAGAACTGGGGAGTCATTGTCCAAAAGCTTCCAGGTTTCAGTCTAAAAAGACGACAAGTTGCAGCGCACCACGAAGTGAAGACGGAGCGAGCGCGCGGAGCACTGCGCAGCGCACCATGAAGAGAAGACAGAAGACGGAGGGAGCGCGAGGAGCACTACGAAGCGAAGACGGAGGGAGCGCGCGGAGCACTGCGCAGAGCACCATGAAGCGAAGACGGAGCGTGCGGAGCACTGCGCAGCGCACCAAGAAGAGAAGACAGAAGACGGAGGGAGCGCGAGGAGCACTACGAAGCGAAGACGGAGGGAGCGCGCGGAGCACTGCGCAGAGCACCAAGAAGCGAAGACCGAGGGAGCGTGCGGAGCACTGCGCAGCGCACCAAGAAGCGAAGACAGAAGACGGAGGGAGCGCGAGGAGCACTACGAAGCGAAGACGGAGGGAGCGCGCGGAGCACTACGCACAGCACCATGAAGCGAAGACGGAGGGAGCGCGCGGAGCACTGCGCACAGCACCACGAAGCGAAGACGGAGGGAGCGCGCTGAGCACTGCGCACAGCACCACGAAGCGAAGACGGAGGGAGCATGCGGAGCACTGCGCAGCGCACCAAGAAGCGGAGAAGAAGTTTTGGTATGTTTATCGCTACTTCCAAAGTGCTGAATGCTGCTCGTGGAAGGATGACCAAAGATAACAGTGAAGGCCTATGACCCCGTACACTTCAAAACCTAGAAGAGAGCCGGGCCTGGTGGTGCACGCCTTTAATCCTAGCACTTGGGAGGCAGAGGCAGGCGGATCTTTGTGAGTTCAAGGCCAGTCTGGTCTACAGAGTGAGTTCCAGGACAGCTGGGACTACAAGGAGACCCTGTCTCAAAAAGACAAAACAACAACAAAAAAAAACAAAAAACAAAAAAGAACCTAGAAGAAGAAATGAATGAGGAAAGTATACAATTTTTTTTTTAAAAAGGTAAAATGTTAAATCAAAAGGTTTCATTTTTTTTAATTTTTAAATTAATTTTATTTATTTCTGTATGAATGTACTGTCTGCATGTAGGTTTGTGCACCCGTGTCGTGCAATGCCGCGGAGGTCAGAAGAGGGTCTCGGATTCCCCTGGAACTGGAGTTCTGGAATTGGAGTTTCAGACGGTTCTCGGCCGCCATGTGGGTGCCAGGGATCGAACCCGGGAAAAGGTTTCATTTTATAACGAGGCAGGGATTCATAAAAACGTCTGGCTTTGAGCGCAACGTGTAGCTGAGGTTGACCTTAAAATTATGATTCTCCTTCTTCTGCCTCCCAAACACTGGGAGCACTGTTTCGAGGGTACAGGCACTCCAGAAGCTGAGGTTACCACAACTTCAAGGCCAGCCTTGAATAAACTGGGGCCCTGTCTGCTGCACCACCAGCTGCAGAGGATCTGCTGCCCTCTCTGGTCTCCATGGGCACTGCATGCACATGCTGCTCTGACACAGAGAGGGAGACACAGACACAGATACAAGCACAAGTAGTCTTTTAAATTGTGGCATTCATTTTACTTGTACATATCATTGGGGTAACATATAATTTACACATGAACATACATATTATGTAGTATTTAAGTTAGTATAAATGTGTCTCCTGGTCAATTTTACTTTGAAATTTTTGAAAAAGGTACATATTCATGTGTGTTGGCATTTGATTGCTACACAGCATGGTTTAGTTTGGATTCCTTTGAAGGAATTATTTAGCAATGTTAAATTCAAAAGCAGTATTGATTATGCAGGATACTCTCCATTCATAATTCATTAAAATAAATGATAATCACAACTGAACCAGGAAGTCAGACTGGGAATGTATTCCCATAATCCCGATGATTATGCAGGATACTCTCCATTCATAATTCATTAAAATAAATGATAATCACTACTGAACCAGGAAGTCAGACTGGGAATGTATTCCCATAATCCCGATGATTATGCAGGATACTCTCCATTCATAATTCATTAAAATAAATGATAATCACAACTGAACCAGGAAGTCAGACTGGGAATGTATTCCCATAATCCCGAGTACTCAGGAGGCTGAAAACAGCTAATTCCACGACAGCTGGGATTTGTCTTAAAATGACAGAAACAAACATTTAAAAACCAAATTTAGCTGGAAAACTAAGAACAAAGCATTACATATAATAACTAAATTTACATATCCAAATATTTTAAAAATCACCCCGACCAAATTTTTGGTCACTTTAGGCTCACCTGATTTACATACATGTATCCCAGGAGCACTGTTAACTACTGACCAGAGTTACTGCATCCTTCATTTTTTTTTTAATTTTATTTATTTCTGTATGTGTATGAATGTACTGTCTGCATGCAAGTTTGTGCACCCGTGTCGTGCAATGCCGCAGAGGTCAGAAGAGGGTGTCGGATTCCCCTGGAACTGGAGTTCTCCTGGAACTGGAGTTACAGACGGTTCTCGGCCACCATGTGGGTGCTGGGGATCGAACCCGGGTCCTCTGTAAGAGCGGTCGGCGCTCTTAACCACTAGGCCATCTCTCCAGCCCCACAGTTTTCTACAGGAGATTCTTACCTGCCACACTTCACAGTGATGTCTAAACAAGAACGGTCCCTTTTGTGCCATCCTCTGCTGAGTAGGGAGGGTCCCAGCCATTGAGCACAGCTCAGTGAGTGCAGTCTGGACCCTAGGAACCCACATAAAGGCAGGCACAACAGTATACCCCTACAAGCCCTGTGATGACTGGAGAATTCTTGGAAGCCCATGGGCCGGTTAGCCTGGCTTACACAGCAGCAAAGAGACTACTTCAAACAAGGAGGATTAACACACACACACACACACACACACACACACACACACACACACAGGAAAAAACCCCAAACACTCAACTCCAGCCTAGGCTATAGGAGACTCTGTCTCAAATGAAGTTCAATACTGAGGCATTCTGAGGAGAAAGGAACAAGCATGTTTATACATACATGTTTATACCTCCTGACTATCCTGGGTTCTCTAGCACACAGTAAGCACAAGTTCTTAGGAGGCATAATTAGCCAAGAATTAGCATTTTGAACTGGGAATTCCGGGTCCCAGCACTCAGGAGGCAGAGGCAGGTGGAACTCTGTGAGGCCAGCTGGTGCTATAGGAAAGAAGGAAAAAAAAAAAAAAGATGGAATTTTAGACTAAACTACATTTGTAAAATAATAATACATCATTAATGTTTTTGTTTTGTTTTTGGTCTTTTCGAGACAGGGTCTCCCTGTAGCACCAGATGGCCTGGAACTCGCTCTGTAGACCAGGCTGGCCTTGAACTCACAGAGATCCACCTGCCTCTGCCTCCCAAGTGCTAGGATTACAGGCGTGCGCCACCACGCCCGGCTAATCATTAATGTTTTTATTAGCTTTTTAAAACCTTTATTTGTGTGTCTCTGTGTATGAATATGAAGGCAGAAATGGAGATGAGAGGACAACTTAAGAGTGTCTTCTTGGGCTGGAGAGATGGCCTACTGGTTAAGAGCGCCAACCGCTCTTACAGAGGACCTGGGTTCGATCCCCAGCACCCACATGGCGGCCGAGAACCGTCTGAAACTCCAATTCCAGGAGAACTCCAGTTCCAGGGGAATCCGAGACCCTCTTCTGACCTCCGCGGCATTGCACGACACGTGTGCACAAACTTGCATGCAGACAGTACATTCATACACATACAGAAATAAAAAANCTTCCCAGATCAATTATATATAGGCTGCATCCTCCTTCCCATACTAAGACGCAGCGATACCCATTCTATAGAACACCATGGTCATACACGAGTTTCATGTAATTCCTCATTTTGCGTCATATACGAGTCACCATATAATCCATGAACCAGAATAGCGCATGAGTGAAAAGAGCTCTGATATAGCTAAGAGGAAGGCAGAGATCCAGGTTACAGTTGAGCATGCAATGACAGGAGTTATGCCCGAAGATGGTGTGATAGGTTGTCCCGTGAGCCATTAAAGTTCCTGTGGCACGGCCCTTTGGCGATGAGGTCAGAAATGTGGAGCCAGAGTTGGCAGGGCGAGAATTAAGGAGCTAGCAGAGCCACCAATTTTTCAAAGGCAGATCGGGATACACACAGCCGGGCATGAGGCCGGGGACGAAACAAAGCCCACCGAGAATCATGAAATGTGGCGTGCCATTCCAGCATGGCGCTACGTTCATCCTCCTTAGAAGGTTACCCATGAACACGCATCAAACACTGCCAGGAGCAGAGAGAAAGCTTTCGAGGTACCTTAATTTATTGAGTCAATAATTTAGTGGTTGATTCTTATGTACTCGCTGGTATCGCAATTTCGCTGCAGAGCCAAATACTACCCACCAAAAAAGAGTGGTATAAGGGTTTGTTGAGCGTACCCTGCGCGGAGTAGATGATTTTGATAGTAAAAAGGCATGCGCCAGAGGCTACTGCGAAGGCGCGCAGGTCGGCCCTATTCTCCCTTGAGATATCAGAGTGATCGATATAAAGACGTTCAACTTTCGCGAGAAATCACAATCAATTGGATTGAGAGTGGCGGGGGATTAGAGACTCCCACCGATGCATTCGAGGGTGAGAGAAGAAGACCGGCTAGGTTCCGTGTGCTCCTTATGCTAGGCCATACTCACCCACAGCCCAATCAACGGATCCTTTTTATCTAGTTTAATTTGGAATGAGTACCATTCTCCTGCTGCGAAGTGGTGGCCATAGGGGAGTATTGTGAGTCTGTAGTTGGGGATATCCGTAAAGTTTAAAGAGCACTTGCTAGGTATGGAGTATATTGAGCTATAGGGATGTGAAGTAGTCAGTGAATTTGACGAGCGACTCCGTCTGGGAACCTCCAAGGCCTTCAGGCGAGAGATACTACACCGAGTGTTATGTAAAGACGAGAAATGGGTAGACCGAAGAAAGGTATAAAGCCTAGAGCGACTGTCAGGGCATCCAAAGTCTTTGCTCACATGGGTCGAGTGGCGATAAGGAATATAGGCGTGCAAGGACCCATGAGAGGTTCTTATGTCGTCACACCACACCTGAGAGAGTGTGCATGGAGATTAGTAATGGGCCCATCCATTGGACTATTTGTACCTGCTGCAAATTTCCGTTGAGCACGCTAAAGGACATGTCAAATTCTTTTGGGGGACTCCCAGCCTGGGCTTTCTTTTTGCCTTTTAGTCATCTTCTTATTATGAGTTTGCTAGTCTTAGTAGGGTCCCCGGTCTCAAACTTGGTAGCTAATACTTAGAAAGTACTCTGTATATTTCTCTTTAAACAGGTGATGTGCGATTCCTCTATACGCGGCGAAGCAGTCTCTACTTTTAAGAGTCTCTATTGTATCGTTTTGTACAATTGAAGAGCTCTAGGCACGAGGAGAAACTAGCAGTAGGACGTAGATTACCAAGGCTATTATGTGTACAGTCTATTTGAGAGCCATGTTGTGCTACTCTGGAGCTAACTGGAGCTGCACGCACTGTGGGTTTACCCGGTCCCCATATAGAATAGAACCATCTCGGTCACTCAGCAGAGCGTCGGAGTTTGAGTCCTCCAGACGGAGAGTGGATATCAGGAACTTGGTCAATTGTGTTTAGTGGGTGACCTCACACCTAGGCTCTGGTTCAATTTCTCAGCAATATAACAGTTATGAATTATACAAACATAATGTAGATTCCCTGAGAGTTAGTAACGCGGCAGTACTAGCGTGCCTCCATGAGGATTTTTATACTGCACAGAGGTCAGAATACTCAGTAACATGGTCGGCACCGGTTAGGAAAAAGGTATATATGACTGTCTTCACTTCTCCTGAGGATGATGAAAGCTGGAAACATAAGAGACCAGCTGAGTAGTGAGATGGATTGGATCCTGTAGTATGGAAGGTTATGGGAAACCGATCAAGGAGTCAACTAGAGGCCTAGCAGGTCTTGACACAGTGTGGGCCAGAGTGCATTTTCTGTCAATAGCATGGTATCAAGAACAGGTGAGACTTGAACAAATGTACATCTAGCCACCTGTACGATATATCCACTTTTTTCACTATCTGGCAGGTGGAGATTTGATAATAGGTGTTGTCCTCTATGCTTACATTCAATCCTGCCATAATCGCTGCAGTGATTCCTTCACGATGAGTGTACCAGCACGCAGCGTTTAGCCGAGGTACATTAAATGACAGTTTGCATTCTACTCATAGACTCATACAAAGAGGATAATCACAGTACTATCAGTAAGGATATAGTAGAATGTTTCCCTTGCAAGTGTTTCTTCCTCCTCATCATGGTCATAAGCCACCACTCCTCGTACGACCTTATATCCACAGACACAGGATTACAGAGACATGCACAGTTTTGCCTACGAATGTAACTGCTCTCATTTGGCCTCACTTCTAAAAAAGGAAATACAGATCAGCCCCATTGTCTATGTTTGAACGGCAAATCTATTTTTAAGAATACTTGGGTTTACCTATGTAGGACAGTAGAGAGGCCATTCGACCATAGCTAATGGAAGTTGCACCCCATCGTTGTGCAATGCCCATACAGACGAACCAGAAGTGGGGTGGTGCATAATGTGAGACTCATCGATAGGTCGCTTACGAGAGTTTAGGCAGGTGGTTCGTTTATCCCACATGAGGACATACTGCCTCAGCGGTGTGGTGCTAATCTCACGATATGAGTCCTCTTCAAGTGTAGCAGCTACTGTCTGCGGGACCACTGCCACCGCCCAAAATATTTCTATGCTGTTACTCAAGAACCCTAATATATGCACTTATCAAACCAGACCTTCACTTCGTAGTCCATGTTGGATTCCTAGCTGCCGATGAGAGGCCTCCTTCGGGGGTACTACTTTATCAATGTCGCCGAAATTAGATCCAAGTCTGTATCAGAACGAACTTTTCCACGAGGAACTCTATAAGAATGTTGTGGTCCGATAATGACACAAATGACAATGTCATCTCTCGCCTCTTTTTGGGATAATTCTGAGCACTTCTTCCACTAGCATGATCCTCTCGTTTGGGAAATTTTTTTAATTGGAACATGTGAATAATTCGCGAAATCTGTCGTATGGATGGCTCTTTATATAGAGTTATACTATACATACTTCTCTACATGTTAAAACTTACTCTCTTTCCCCCATCCGGACTCCTATAACCATTCGGTCAAGACTCAGCCACCGAGGCTCGTCCGGTATGAGCACATGGTATCGCAGTCCTTTTAATCGTTCTAGTTCGTTGTCAAGGATGGCCGAGGCGAGGTCTTGGGTCTGATTCCTCTGAGTGGAGAGTTTCCTCCCAAGGCTCCACGCCATGAAGTCTAGGGACATAGGAGTAGCTTCCAGGCCAACTGGGATGGATTGAGGAGTGGGATGGAGTCGCTCTTCCTGTCGCGATATGATCATGCAATAATATTAATTGGTTTTGACCCAGTAGGAAGTGACCATATATGAGAGGTATTAATGAGCATTTCTGAAGACTAAAATAATATAAAGGTCTAGAGAACGGCTAGAAGACAAAAATGCCTCCCTGAGTGAGGAAAGAGTTGTGGGCTTTTCACAGATTAGCAGGACGGGGGTAGTCAATGTCAGGGACCATGCGACGTAGGATCACAGCTGTATCATCAATGTAGAGCATCACCATTAGTACTACCGAGAGAAGAGTTACAAAATAAACTCACAATATCCTAGAGCGTGGAGGTAGGCTGACAGCCTACGACGTTGTGGGTGCGCATAGCACTTCTACCCGCAAGATTCTGAAGATGTTATCGCAGCGAGTCATGAGGAGTTCCAGGCAGATCAGGCCTGTTACTGAGTACTACTCGCCTGTTTCTCAGTCAATGATCTTTGGCAAATCATATGCCATGTATAGTTACATGGAGGACCTCCTAGTCTCCTAAATAACTCTATCTATATAGAACATGAATAGTAATTGAAATAGATTAAAATTAATTATAAATTAGAGGGAAACACAGGGAAGAGCGCATCGTGGATGAGATGCTCTTAGATAACACCCAGAGGCCCCATACTGGAACATGTTCGTCAACTATTTACATCTACTCTTGTAAAGGTTTGCCAACTCAAGTAGGCCATCCAACACCCTGCCTTCGCATCTGGCTGGCCTCTGGATGGAGGTATCTGCCGGCAGCGGAAGGACTACACATTAGTCATACTCACTGGAGCACCACCACAGTGGATACAGTGAGCATCGAGCATACCACCACAGGACTCTTGGGGAGGAGCTGGAGAACACCACATTCATCACACCACTGATCTAATACGTATATTTCCATGAATTTGAAAAAGTATCCAAAGAACTGTACAAGTTACTAATCAATTACTCCATGTTTACGACGACAAAATTGTTTTGTTAAGCGTGCATGTGAGTGATGATAGACATGCGCGTAGATCTATTATGTACCCCAGCACCAAAAAGAGAAACCCAGCCAAAGAACCAATTTGTTGAAGTTTAAAAATCGCTGGTCTTTAGAGCCATCCCTATGAGGCATACGTCTGGGTATGAACACATTAGATATTGCTGAGATTCATTATTAGGCCATGGCGGTAGGGGTCAGCACGATCTTCTCTGTTCCTACCAAGGCGAAGAGAAGAGATTTTTCTTAATTAATCTCCTTGTTATTAAGTGTTATTTTAGTAATCATATGTTTTTCGGGTTTATTGCCTATTTGTCTCATTGTTTACACCCGTTAATAGACCACGTGGTTGTGCGTAGACGAGTAGTAGGGTAAAGAAACTAGACAACAGAGCTCTAAAATATATGTCGGAGGACGGAGCAAGGTCACCAAACTGGACTTGAAGTTCAAATACGGGATATAGTGTGTGTGAGCTGCTCATCATGTGGTAGGTAAGTGTGTGGAAGGACACGGGAAAGTCCTCAGTGACTCCTCTGCAAGAGCAGTCCTAGCTCATCAGCTGTTAACCTCTGAGCATTAAAATCTGCCCTCCTTACCTAGTCTTCCATGTATCTCCCATTCCGACTTTTAGAACATAACACAGTAATATATCGGTTCTTTATGAAGAAAAATAATAGATTTAGGAGACATTAGACCCACTGTTCCAGTGTAGAATCTGCCAGTGTAATTTGTGTGAGAGTGTGGTTAGACATAACACAGATAGAGACATATTGTCGAATCTCCGCTGAGCATATGTTATAACATTATTATTGCGTTCCTTATACTCACTACGGCACCCGATGAGGTGAACCCTAACTATTGAGAATGTTTTGCATGGATCTACACATCTATAAAGTCATCCCATGGACGATATATGTATTATATTATTTCTTAATTTAGGTATTAAAGGTCTTGTGCATTGTGGCGGAGAGGGCCTATTGAGATATGTAGCAGATGTTTAAGTAGCCTGAAAGCACAAATATGGTTAATGATACCGGACAAATACCACTATTAAACTACTCCGAGGATTACACATCTATATTGGTTACCCTATTATTTCACAACATCCTCTGCTTCAGTCCTGTTTGCTATCATAGGGAAAGTTTTTAACAGTTGCGGTAATCATAGAAAATATTGAACACATTAATGTAGCTATAAGCTACCCATGATGGGACTTATTCTCTGTAACTAATGGAGACGCTATGCTCCATTATAACATATCGCTACATATCTCTTGATATCTATCTATGATGTCTGTCAGAAGAGAGGGTCGACGAGTGACTGCGTGTAGGCTCTTCTCAAGCCCGTCGCTCCACCAGCACGTTAAGGAGAATGAGCTACACTGTGGGGTTAGGGAGTAGTGTCGGAACGTATGAGGTTAGAATCCTGCTTCAGTTAATACATTTATAGAAAGGTCTGACTTCCTATGGCACTTAGTAATGTCATCTGTGCATTATAGGTCTGATGGGAGTATCGCATGGGCTCAATTATTCGATGCTCATGAGAGTTGGGTAGAGAACTTGAGAGAAGCCCAGGGTGCTATAGACTTGATAATCTTACTATTATGACCATGTGAGCTTGTAGGCGTCTATCTACCTATAACAAACACCTGGTGCTATCCAACAAAGAGCTTAAGAGGTAATAGCAAAGCTTAAAACCCTTTAAGTTCTTAAAATCATGAGAAGAGTTATCAATGTAAAACTCATACTCACTACTACCAATGCTTCCTTAATCTATCACACCGAGCCAGCCAGAAAGAGATCATAGCCACATCAACGGGAGAAGGAAGGACCGAAGCGCATTCACCTTTTGCCTTCTAGCTATATATGAAATATGACCGGGAGAGGACTTATATAGAGCAGAATTTATTGGTTTAAATAATCACCTTTGTTAATATTCCTGGTGGAAATTAATCTCTGACCACATTATTTATCTTGTTAGTTAAATAATACTGAATATTCTACTGATGAGTTTGAGATACGTCAGAGTAGTGCACTGGTAGGTTTTTTGCGCCACTTGAGTCTTTTTTAAATTTTATTTATTGCACTGTGTTTTTCATGTATTTCATCATTCTCGTAAGATATATTGCCAACGCAGATGGCTCTAGAGAGTTCAGGGTGTTCCAAGATATTCCCCCTGGAACTCGAAGAGTAACCAGACGGCCTTTTCTCCTCTAGCCACACCCTCCGTGACGGGCCTGCTAGGTCACGAGCACCTCGGAACCTTCAGTATACCTTTCTCTGCAACCGATAAGCTGTAGCCCTCCTTTGGGCATTTTAACGTTCCTCCACAGAGGCTTTCTTTGGTTCTCTTTTTAGATGCCTCGATGACGGGAATTAGACAATTTATTTCTCACTATGCCGTCTATTAGTCATCATAATTACTGGGCCACATAAATATATGGGACCACTAGGGGCTCTAGAGTAGCTCCCAAGCGCTCACAAGAGTAGTACGTGGCAGCATCCTATACAGGGCGGGAGTCGTGGTATATTATAGATGTCTAATTGTGGTGGTAGGATCGGGATTCCTAAAGCTATTGAGCGGGAGTGTTCCATCCCAACAATCAATGACAACCAAACATAATCACATTTGACAGAGCTCGCCTGTGATCTACAACAAAAATTATATAATCATGACCCATATCTTGACAGAATGCCTTTACCGCGCACGTCTCTCTCCGGTCCTTGTCGCGAGTCTACATTCGATTTCAGTTGCTTAGCAGTCTCTGCAGGCAGGAGGGGAGAGAGTCTAGGGACAACATCCTGCATGTTCTCTCATTATGGTTCTCCTCTTCCGCGTGGATGTGTCATCTGAAAACTCCCACAATAATGGTTCGAGCCTCCATCCATTTACCTGCAATCTCATAATGCCCATCTCTCTCTTTAGCCCTGAATACGTATAAGTACTACCATTCTGTAATGTACCATTTTTGTCATACCTATCCTGGGCTGAGGGCATAATGGGGTTTGGTTTCCTGATCTTTGCTATGTGAAGAGAGCTGTCAAGTAAACATGGATGTGCATAAATCTTTGCAGTAGGATGATCTTTGGGGTATATCAGGAGTGGTATGACTGGGTAGGTGGCAAGCTCATACTCGAGAGTCTATGTCCTCAAACACGAGGCGTATGGTCACACACCATCTGTGCAGTTCCTCCATCCTAGCCTTGGTTGAGTATGTACCAAGCTTGTACTTTATCATTTCCATCCACTATGCTCTGTGTATTTTGATGTTTGTTTCCTTAATAGGAGGTTCCCTCGCCAACACACCATCTTCCCATGCTCGCACCACATTTCATTGTCTTTTCTCGATTTCTTTTGCGTCATATATGGATAAGGAGTTCCTTCTAAGGCACTTAGACGAGTCTTCCGTGGTTAGTTAGAATGATATCTCCATGCGTGTCCGCATATCTTTGATCCATGTATCATATATGAGCATTCTCGCGCTACACTTATGCTATATATTCACTAATGGGATATGATTCAATTGTCTAGCATTTATTAAGAGTATGCTGTGTTTTTCTCATATCCACAATTCTCAGCAATCAACACACACACACTACAATACAATTCACCAACACCACTACACGAGCGAACACAGACCTCATAAGCTAGACCGTTTAATCTTTCGACTGCCGCACTTCTAAACTCCAATGGTTTGAGGGGTATTCATTTAGTCATTTCTTACTGTAAGTCTTTTAAAAGATTTCCTCATTGTCAATTGTGGTTTGGCGAGGAGGAGATGAGTATATGGCTCTATTAATGGTTAATAGCGGCGTTCAGACTTGACTCCCCAGAGACTGCTCTTACAGAGGACCCGGGTTTTCGATGCTGCTGGCTACCCACGCGGCTACTAATCCCGGCGGCCTAAGCCACGATACTCGAATGAGCGTGGCCGTTAATTCTCTACGCTGACACACTCCAGCTCCCATGGTGAGATATGGCGCCTGATCTTTGACGACTGGGTATACTCTAATACTTGCACTCTCTGCAGCTTTTGATGTGTGGTCCATATTGTCTCACACGAGCACGGGTGCTGATTGGCTTACTTCCCTGAGCCAGGCAAGACTTGCAGTGCAGCATTACAATTCATACACATACAGAAATGAGGAATAAAATTAATTTTAAAAATAAAATTTTTTTTTTTTTTTTTTTAAATAAGAAAATAAATAATGTAAAGTATACACGCGTCTCCTATCTGAATGAATTTGCTAGTGAACGTGGTGACGCAGCACTCAGCATTGAGTGAAATGGCAGGGATCCGACTGTATCACATGTCCAAATAATGTCATCCTGGCTACACTTTGTGACACAAGCTGAGTTATACGCGAGCCAGTAACTACCAACATCCGCTTTCTATGGTGACGCTCACGTAGTCCGAGTGTCACAGAGGGTATACAGTTCTGGAAAGACTATGTATAATAAGTAGCACACGGAAGGATTGAGCGCTAACTGTGCGGGGAGTCGCATCAAGGAAACAGATTCCAGCGCGAGTGGCCTCGACATGTGCGTGTCTAGAAGGAATATGCGAAGACCACGCTGTCCACTCTGGTTAAACATGTAAAAAATCAACTTATCACATATTTGGCATTCACAGAAATGTCAACGAAAAAAAACACCCCCGTCTATTGAATCAACACAAACACAAAGGAAAGCAAGTGAACTCCACTGCATTCCCGATAACCTCAAATGAGCCAATAGAGCGATCCCTCTAGATGCTAGAGTACTGAACTTTAAAGAATGTAATACATATTTATAGTCTGGTCACATTTGTCTCGACACTCTCCTCAGCTCAAGCCTTGGGCTTCCTAAGTCAAACCACCGGCCTGGAAGATAGTTCATGATATTTCATTTCTCCAGAATCAGTAAGCGAGTTTATGTTTTAGCTAAGTATTTGCCATCCTAATGCGTGTTATGCTCTTAGAGGCTAAAACAGATGTAGGTGTTTATTATCCACTCACCTTGATAATTAGAGACGAGATACTCTATGTTCGTTTTTAACCTCAGAGAGCTCCAGCACACACAGCAAGGCCATACACAATTGTTTACAATATTGAGAGAGTTGAGTGTCTACAATATGTGTTCTCATAGTCTCGGGCTGAGAAGTGGGGGGCTGCCATAAGCAGATGCTCTCATCCTCAGCCAGGGTTTACCAAATGTTGTAGCCACGAAGTAAGATGCATTTCTGTCAAAAACAAAGCAGCTATTTATCCTTTTTTATATATTGCTTAATTTGGTTTGTATTATCTGTGCTACACATTTTCCTTTTTTGTGTGGTCCCTATTTGACCTATTGGTCACTAGCGGGTATTGACGCACTACGCTAGCACTTACGTCCATGTTCTCTCAATGTTATAGACTACATCCTGGTAAGCTTGACGTCTTGGCGTGTTTCCAAACTCTATTAATACAGACATCACTGCTCTGCCCTACACCATTATAAGCGTTCCATGGTCTGATTCACCGTACTGGTTTTAGGCATTTCAGGCTATATCTGTGACATCCCTGCACGCCCTTTATCGGGCACTGTGCTGCCAAACTCTTTGCCGTAGTGGAGTAGGCTTGCACATAAGTGAAAAGCTGCGGCACAACCATCCGCTTATCGACTTTTTTTTTTCTTACAATTTTGCTCTTTTCACGAGTGCCATCAGTCACTCTTGGGTAACCCTAGAGAACGCCTTCGGTAAGCAGTTTTACGCGCTTGAGATGACAACCTGTCCAGATGTGCCTATATTAACTCATCACCAGGAATGGAGCTGTCTTTAACAATATGCACAGTCCGGACTTCACTTCCTTCAGGATGCACCAGAAACTAAACCAAAGATAACATATCACAAGTAGGAAGAGAACTGGCAACTAATATCAGTTGCGTGAGATGGGATAGCTGCATGGATGACCTCATATCATACTGAGACGCATCTCACCATCATTTCAGCAGGAAAGTTATGCAAGAGCATCCGAGACTCGGAGTGCAACATTAATCCAGCAACATCATGCAGACGAGAGAATCACCACTAATAGAAAGCGATGCAATCGAAACATCAAATAAAGAAGAGCTGGCTTAGGGACTTCGCTATTCTGATTTATTCCCTGTTGGCTTAATTCCCGTCGTAGACACCCTTAAGGCTTTGTAGAGAACAGCACGCGTGAGCGAGTTGTGGAAACTCGCATCGGCGAGTGAACGATGCTACGAAAACGGGCAGGCCAAGACAGTTCAAGAGGTGATATAGGTAGCTGACCCTACAGAAGTTTGAAGGTTAACGAGCTAGTTAGGCAAGGCTGGAACGGCAGAGAAGACCTGTCCTCGTCTTGCCTCAAGGTATTAATCACCTATTTTGGGCAGAAGTGAGATGACTGCTGAAAGCCACTACTGCTTCCTCCATCTAGCTTGAGTAAGACAATAGCCACATGTCTATTAACGAGGTCGAACTCTGATGCTCTTTCACGACACGAACAATGGAAATATTGTAAAGATTATAGGAGCATTTATATGACTTTTTGGAGGGCTAAGTGATTTAAAGGTAATTATAAAATGTAATCCTTGGGTTCTACACAAGCCACCAGCCTGTATCCATAAAGCCATTATCTTAGAGTCAGCAATGAATAAGATACTGGGGACTTAAAAAAACTACCCCTATTTGTAAACACCAGTACACTGTTCAGGCTTGTTCTTCTTAATCGGGTGCCACTCACATTGGAATACGTCTTCTGGTTCACGCATGTGACTCTGGAGATCATGTCATTAGAATGACGTTTGCATAACTCTAACAGAAGGCTCTGAGTTGGCGATTAGGCCGAAAAGGTGAACACTGGACCTCTATGTGAGCTCGTACTATTTGAATAAAGACACACCTTTTTGAGATTAAGTGAGTACCACTCATCACGATCCATCACAAAACTGCTCTATTAACTGCCGGAGAACTTATCGCATCTTTAATTCCTCTGACGAAACTTCTGGGATGTAACCGCAGAAGGGTTAATGGGCCTATAATCGCCTGGGTGGTCGGAGGGCGAGAATGAATCCAAGGCGGCATTTCAATGGTCCTAGGTGCAATAATGGACCAGAAAGTATTCGCAATGAACCAGACTAGGAAGTGCCTTATGTGTTGCGAGCACCCTGCTCCTGTCCAAATGACCAAAAAAAACCTATGAAGCTCCAAACCAAGACAGAACATCCTCGAGAATGTGTTCAGTGGACAACTGACTAAACATTCGTCGATAAGATAACCATTGGAAGGCTTTCCAGCATCCTTCCTAAAGCCAACGAATTACAACACGCTTCTATCTGTGTCCTTGAGCTAGCGTATAGAGAACGATACTGAAAGTTGGCATGTGGATTTGGAAAAGAAAAAAGACCAAAAGGAATTAAACACATGAGTAGGGGACAAGAGAGATGAGCATAGGGTCACTTAGAAGAACTGGAAACAAACAATGTAGCTACTGATGCCACTTGGCCATTGCAAGTCGCATGCTCATTTTCAACAGAACATGTGTCTGTATTGATGTGCAGCAGATGATGTCAGACTTTAAGCCCAGAGGATGAATCCAGGCTCTGGGTAATAATTCTCACCAATGTCACATTCCTTTAGCCTTGTGTGTTCTTGGCTGGTGTTGTGGGATGAAAGACTTAGTGTTTTCCTCCATCCTCTACATTTGTGTGGTACTGTTCTAGTTATGGTAAAGTATACCCTAAAGTCAGGATATAAGCTGTATTATATAAGCTGATAGTGGAGATTTTATTTGCTGCAGTCATCAATAAATTGATCTATTTCTTACAGCTTTGAGTATTCCTATGGGATGCTTTTAGTTGAAGTAGATCAAAATATTTTCTACTATAGCTCACTGTTCCTCTTGGCCGCATCTTGTAGAATTAGCCTGTTTTCTCACACACAAGATTCGCTGCTATTCTTTTTGCGATGTATTATTTGTAATTTAGAGTAAATGGCTTTTTGAATTAGAGTTTGATGTTATGTAATTCTATTTTCAAAAGAGTGTTTTGATTACTCTTGCCTCAGTAAGATGAAGAGAGGGGTATAGCCGGTGCTTAGATTGTTGTTTAGGCGACAGTTGCATGAGTTGATACTATGTCCACGCTCTGATGTGACTATAGCCACTCAATAGAGGTCAGAAGAACAACCATGGCCAGTGGTGTCCTCGCGTCACTGACATAAGCATGGAGGGAATCGTACCAATGCAACCACGGTTTTTAGCCACCAATGTGGGTGTTGGAAGAATTTGAAAAACATAGGTCCCTTCGGGGGTATTGAAGTGGTGAGAATAATCTTAAGTGGACCATTTATTACTAATCGCTTTTAAATTTCCTCTCTACGAATGCCATACGCTCAGCGTCTGCTTTGTTTTAGCACAAGTATTAACTGCAAGCCCTACGAAATAATTTTCAGGCAGCCCCTAAAGATATTCTCATGATCAGAGGGTGGGGCCAAAAATCAACCTATGTGCGTGAGCCACCTAGTCCACATAGACGCGTCAAGTTACTCGCTACATGAAAATACTATACTTGAGTCGCTATATCTAGGGATAAAATATGTTCGAACTGTATTTGTACTAATCCTTTGTTCAATCCTTAAGGAGTGGCGAGATATGGGTAATAACTACTAGGAGACACATAGCCTTACATAAGGTGATAGATACAGGAATGAGTAGTATGTGTGATCATTATGTATTCATTTTATAGCTTGCGTGCATCTGGTGTGGTGCGTATATAGCCTAGGTATAGTCGTTTGTTCCTTCCATGTTACGCGCAACCAGAGGATTTGGCCGCGTGCAGGGTCCTTAAGGGAGAGAGAGAGCAGAGAGCATAGAGCAGAGAGCATAGAGGGAGAAGTGTGAATCTAACATGTATTGAATCAATAATAAAACATTGAGATGATTGGAGATTCCCAAATTAGAAATAATCATCCATAATGCACAACCCATCTCTAATTGGCTGACACTTATTATGAAGGCATCTAACATATAGTCTGTTGTATGGCATATCATTTTGTTTATACTAGATCACCTTTCATCTGATATACATTTAGCTAACTCCTCCACAAAAAATACCTGATATCCACATAATCTGAGCTGAAGAAGTAGAGCGTTGAAAGGAAGCCAAGAGTGGATATTATACTTTAATCCATGTCAATAGTTTGTAGAGAGGCGACTTATTCACGATGAATACTGAAGAGTGGGCTGCAGAAAAGCACTTGGACTTGGTCAACTTGTCCGTGTGGTATGGGAAAGCGGGTGGAATTCAAGAGACTTTCTGTCTCCGGCGGTCCGTCACAATAAGACAATAGAACAAATTGAAACACACAGAACTGCCCTCAATTCAAGGGGACTAAAAAAAAAGGAAAGAGGTCAGCTGGTTAGTCCAATCCTCACCACATTCTCCCTCACCTCTGCTGCGAGGGGTGGCCATGCTTCATGGATGGTTCATCATCGCCGTGATCCTACTAAGGTCTCACTTCTTTAAAGGTTGCATCTGGCCAACGAAGCTCTGCATCCTCTGTTTCCCGAGACCCCCCTTGGGAGTCCAGAAGCACGCCCACACTCCATCGGCTGTGATCGATATGCAAGCCTAGCGTCCTCCTGCATGGCAGCTGTATTTGAGCGCACTCCCCATGCGTATCAAAATAAAGAAAAAAGCTTCCATCTAGGAACGCGGAGCCGCTTTCAAATCTAGTTTGTGTTGATGGAATTTCTATTGTCTGTATTTATTATTCGAATCTTCTATAACTCAACATGCAATACAAATTTTAGGAGCTTGAGTATGTGCCTATAGAAACTTGGTGCGATGTTTAAGTTAGCAATCCTGCGCGGGTTGAGAGACAAGAGCAGCATAAGCCACCACCAGAGGTATCTCTTTGGGTCATTACCGGGTCCTGGCCGGCCACATTCCTAGGGCTCAGTAAAAGCCATAGGAATAACACCCCACTCGATGTTGGCCCAAAGTCCCTTCGCACCTTTTGCCTCCTAATTGATGAACAGGAGTCCGTTGCACTCCTGCGAATGGCAGGACGAGGATCTCGGTAGTCAGCCCTGAGCTGACACATCCGATTGCATAGATATGACAGAGCTGGAGCGAATTGATGATTCTCTTACGAGTACTTATTCTCTGTCCCAATTTGTCAAAGGTTTACTATGAGCTAATCGGAATCCACCACGTCGTGGCCCCTGCACACTTACGAGAAGATCCCCGTGAGCTCTTTAGATAAACCTATGGATTATTTTAAACGATGCATCTTTTATCCACTAAACTATCGTGCTAATCTATAATGACTTGGCACACGAAAGATGGAAACTAACAGAGAGTGCGTAATACTTTTCTCTGTGTTGCACCAATTGCCTGTCACGTTTGAGCACAGGGTAACTAAGCAGATATCTGTTTTAGGGTAGTAAGAGGTAGGAATCGGAGGAAGACCCTACATACCAAAAGCTCTCCGTGAGACCCATACACTAGACTTTCGTCACATGGAGGAAGAAGCAACACTAGGCTGACAAGGTGTTTTTGCTAGTTTTGCAAGAAAACGCAGAAGATACAAAAGCAATGCACTTAGTCCATTCACTGTCAGACCTCTACTTCGCACAGAGCACTTAGCCATGTAGCAAATTGGGGAGAGGTCCTTTTCCCAGCTGCGAGTAAGGGGGTGTGTTTTTCTTAAAGGTCGCTTGATCAAGGGGTCTCATGCAGTTCAAGTAAAATTTGCAGCTTTGCACTTATTGGATTCAACACTTCTTTTGTCAATAGCCGTAGTAGGCCTTTTCCATTGCCAAGTATGTGCTTGGGCATAGGCCCATTCTAAATAGATGATATTTTATGGATAAAGGTAGGTGAGTGTTGTCTCCACAATCATGGACATAGTACTATTCCTATGATGGAATTATTGTTTCCTATAGGAGAATCGCAATCATTCTTATCCATCATTCTCTAAGGATATAAAAAAGCCCCGAAGGCTTCTATGCGGTAATGTCGTTGAGATCCGCCTAGGTATGCTCTTACCTGTCCTCACAGTCTGTGCACTGGGTTTCTACTAGCTCAGGGGCTGCGTTGGGCTCATGGTGATGCCATCGTGGTCAGGGACCTTCAGCGAGAGAGAGAGACTGGTCACGCCAAAAGGAAGGAGAAGGTCCACATTAAAGAATTCGGTCCTGATTTGCAATCACAAATATAGCTCGCCAACTTACACACAGGTAGATAATGGAGAAACCAAAGCACTCCATGCCGCCCACCACCATTCGCATCCTGTTAACCCTTCTTCTGGTAGGTGGTGGTTACGGAGAATGACGATCGTGCTTAGTGTCTTGGCTTGTGGGTCGAGTCCTCAGTTGTTTATGGTTATCGTTAGGGGTTTGGTGGCCTGTGGCATCTTATCTATTATATATTTGGTTTGTTGATTTCTGTAGTACATGCCGTGCTTAACGCGTGAGCGTATGAGGCGCAACACTGCTCTAGCATGAGAGTGAAGTTGGTGCTATCTAACACTATTCTGGGCATAGAAGTCAGCCCGTCAGTCTTCTGCTCTGAACCTATTAAATGTAAATTATCTGGGCGCTGGCAGAGAGGGCGCGATCTAACAGCGAGTCTGGTAGAGAATGCTGAACCTTGCCGTTCTTCGCGAGGACTTCCCAGTGTCCTTCCTACTGGATCGCCTCATGGAGCACGCCACCTCCACCACATGCGCGGCCGCTCAAAATATCCGTCCCTTTAACTTACAGTCGGAGCTTCAGCACGGAGAATCTGATCTTCTCTCCGCCATCCACTAGTTCTAGAGGATACCCGACATTTCCTCCTGTGACAATTCAAACTGCAATAGGGTACCGCAGCAGGCTGGCCTTGCTTCCTTCTCCATATGGCCACTCTCTGGTTCGGGCCCTGTCCTTCACAGCTCACTTTGCGGACATGCGTCACCCTTACTTCATAGTCACAACAACGATCAGAAAAATAAGTCCACTTAAATCTCATGTCACTCCCACACTGTCTGTCCTCCAACAGTAGCCTTCTTATATGAGCACTGAGTCGATAACGCCATCAGGAGAGTGTTTCCAGTCGGCAGGGACTCGGGCGCATTGACATGAGAGATCACTTCTGTGCGAGTAAGCAGTCTCTTCTAACCTAACATCCAAAGGGGAGGTGTTTCTGTCTTGTCACCACACCAAGCCACCAGGATGTACAACCGTCTCGAAAGTGAAATAAATGGTGATAAAAAGAAAAAACATCACACTGTAGCGTTGCACGCAGCTTGCGCGACGTTCTCATAGTGAGAGGTCACAGGCCTCTGAGTACACCTGAGGATTTTTAGTCCTGCCTAAGGGGACAATGTACACACACACACATCGTACTGAGACTATAGCACGCCGTTAGTCTCCAGTAAAGAGTTGCCTGCACGTATAGAAGCTACATCTTTAGTGATGGGATATCAGGTAACCTATAGGAATCATTTGTCACAGGTATATATAAGACTATACTGTCTGTTTGTAGAAGGAGGAAGCAGCCTGCTCAGCCAGTCTGAGCAGACTCAAGTTGCCTCCTGGTTGTTTGTTTCACTCCTCTCCTTGTCACAGAGCATTAGATTTGTCCTCCGGCAGAAGGAGACATCTGCTTCTGATGGATAGGCAATGAAACATTTATCAGGATGACATCATTATTTGTAAGAATTTTTTAAGGAAAGGAGAAGTAATCCACACTCATGGAGGATCAACATACAGAAAGAAAGAAATATTTGAGCATAAATTGATAGGGAAATTAATTTTCCTTTCTCATGTAAAATTGTTGTGAAATGTTAAAAATAATTTTGCTTCGGAGGATAATCAGAAAAGGAAAGTTAGTATTTCCACCTTTATGTTAGAATGTGTGTCTTAAGATTGAGTATAATCTGAATTATTATCCTTAGCAAGCTGAGTTATGGTTCAGAATAGTATAGTTGGCAGTTAGTTCCATTAAAGATTAATAGTAGCCCAGTCTTCTGTGCATTACTACATCACAAAAAGCAAGATTTAGTGGCTCCAGCTGTGGATTATGTATTAGGTGGCAAGACTTCTACCCCTAGCTGCCACTCACTTGCTGATATTTGTGCTCACTAATGTTTGTGTTCATTTTCCAATCCATAATAACAGTGATAATAACATCCCAAACAGATTTACCTTGATAAACGATAAAGATTAATAAGATAATATTGATGACAGACTTTCAGCTTCTTAGAAAAGTAATGAGTGAAAAGTAACAGATACTTTCAGAAAACACCTTTGAAAAAAAGATGTATGAGTGTTTTTTGCTTGCATTATATGTGTGCCTATGTTGGTCAATTCCCCCCACGAGTCAGCAAGGGTGTTGGCTCATTTGGAATCGGAGTTACAGGCGATTCTTAGCTGTCATGTGGGTTCTAGGAATTGAACTCTGGTTTTCTGAAAGAGCAGCAAGTGCCTTTAACCTGGTGAGCCATCTTCCCAGCCTCTGAATTCACTATTTGGGAGTTTTTAAATTTTATTATTTTATTTTTATTTTATGTGTGAATGAATATAATTGCCTGCATGTGGTGTAAGTTCCCACTTGTCACAAAGTGCCTACTGAGGCCAGGATAGAGTATCTGATCTCTGGAACTAGACTTAAGAGCAGTTGTTATCTGTCATTTGAGGGCTGGGAACCAAATCTTGGTTCTCTACAAAAGAACTGCCCTGTCTCCACCTCCTGGCCACCAGTTTTAATGTGCACAAGTCACTTTTAATTAACTAACCCCAAAGACCTTACTTGTCTTATTATCAGTGCTTAACTTGGAATAAATATGGATTTCAAATAAAGTTGGAATGTAAGTTGCATATATAACTTGATATAAGGATGTTATGTCAAGAAATTAGTACTAACTTGCTTTTCATAATCCATTGCTCTCACCTGGTATTCACATATACAGCTATAGAGCAGTCTGCTCTTTTCCCTAGTATTGGGCTAAGTAATATGACAGGATTCTTTAAAAAATTGAATAGATTCAGTGTTGGGCAATTTTCTCAAGAAGCAACCCTATTCTTTTTTTTTCTTTTTTCTTTTTTTTTTTTATGTAATTTATTTTGTTTTTTCTAATGTGTATGAATGTCGTTGTCTGCATGCAAGTTTTGCACCACGTGTCGTGCAATCGCGCCGGAGGTCAGAAAAGGGTGCGTCGGATCCCCTGGACTGGAGTTTTCTCTGGAATTGGAGTTTCAGACGGTTCTCACGCCCGCCATGGTGGGTGCTGGGACGGAACCCAGGTCCTCTGCAAGGCGGTTTGGCGGTCCTTAAACCAGTATGGCCATCTCCCACCAAGAAGCTACCTATTCTTAATCAGAGGAAAGCCTTTTTTTTTTTTTTTTTTTTTTGGCTTGTTTTTTTTTTTTTTTTTTTTTTAGTCCCAGTTGTCCTGGACTCACTCTGTAACCAGGCTGGCCTCGTGAACTCACAGAGATCCACGTGCCTCATGCTCCCAAGGGCTAAGGATTAAAGGCGTGCGCCACCAGCTGGCATTAAACTCCTCCCTGCTGGGCTCCGTGGGCACCGCAACTCAGGTGCACAAACACACAGACACATAGTCACGTAACTAACAATAAATCTTAAAACAATTAAAAGGATAGCAACACAGCAAACTGGGAGGGTGGGAAATGCTCGTCTTCCCCTGAGGAAGCTGGGATTGAGGTTTATCTGCTTAGCTGTTATGTGAGTGACAAGTTAGGCTGCAACAGAATCAACCAGCACATGGTAGTGACAGTATCCAATGGTGAAGTAAAGCAAACACTAGCCCCTCCCTTTCCTGTGAGCTGTATGAAGAAGTGCAAGCACGGTCACCTCTCCTCACTGATCGACACTCCATCAGATCCATCCTTCAAGCTGAGATCGGATACTGCTCCCTTTTAGACATAAAGGGGTCAGGTGGACCATCAAGGAAAGCCTAGGACATACCCGCCCCTTTCAAGGAGAAATCACTCAGTAAAGCTTTTTCTGTATGGCTTTGGGCTCTAACAGAACCACAGAGGCCAGCCCGGGGTCAGTTACATAATAATCTTTCTTGCCAGGCATCAATCACTTCTCAGAAGTTGCAGGCAGATCTCTGAGATCAAGGCCAGACTGGTCAACACACTGAATTCCAGCCTAGCAGTTGGGGCTACACCCCTACCCCCACCTCTACCCTCAGCTTCTACTCACTCCTTGACCCCTAATTAGCAGGTTTCCGTGGATCATGCACCAATCTTTTGTTTCGACACATTAACATCTACACTACAGCAACATACGAATATCTGTAGCAAACAAAAGCCAATGAATGAATATGTGCCTTTTCTTTTACTTCAAAGCTGACTTCAATTTGGTGGCACACACCTTTAATCCTAGCGCTTGTGAGGCAGAGGCAGGCAGATCTCTGTGAGACCAACATATGTTGTGTTTACAACATTCAGGGTTTCTCTGGAGGCTTCATGGGAACATATTAATTAATTAATTAATTAATTAATTAATTAATATGCTTTAATTAGTTCTTTGAGCATTCCCTACAGTGTATTTTCCTATTTATTCCGCTCTCCTCAGTTCTCGCCAGGCCATCACTCCCATCCCTAACACGCCCTCTTTTCTGCTTTGTTGTTGTTGTTTCTGACAGGTCTCCTGGAAGTTGGCTGACTTGCATCTCACAGAGATCTGCCTGCCTCTGCTTTTTGAGTGTTGGATTAAAGGCATGTGCGACTATGCCCAGCCTTTATTAGTGTCTTTTTAATTGCCTTTTTGACAAAGGATGACCAGGCCTAGACTGCCAGAGCTGACAGGGACCGACTGGTAACACCGTGAGTTCAAGCTGCCACAGTGGTGAACACGTCCAACGCCCAACTGTTCAGGAAAATCTTTTTATACCTGAACCAACTGAAACTTCTGGGCATGCTGACCATGGAAGACAGGCACAGGAGAGTGCTCGGGGAACTGGTCAGAGCCAGCCAGTCACCTGTTCCCTCCCATGATCCACAGAGGAGGGCCAGTAAGCACCACCTCTTAGTCCACCCCTCACTCGGTCACTTCCTGCACGCCCCAGCGGACAGCAAGATCAAAGTGGGGAGTCTGTGGTGCCTGTCCTGTCACTGGTACAGAACCGGAATTAAAGCCTCACACCTCACACAGCAGAAAACCACACAGCAGGTCAAACAGTTAAAACAACATTAACCAATATAGAACTTCGAATAATAACTGTAAACATTAATGGCCTCAACTCCTCAAACACACAAACCAGTCAATAAGTGTAATAAATCATATCAATGAACCTAAAGACAAAAATCACACGGTTATCTCAATAGATGCAGAAAACCCAGATTCAGATCCCAGCACCCACGTGGCAGCTAGCAACCACCCTTAAATCCAGTACCAGGGATCTGAAGTCCTCTTCTGACCTCTATTGAGATTTCATGACACAGGTGTACTTACATATATGCAGGCGATATACTCATACACATAAAATAAAAAAATTTAAAAGTCCTAGAGGGAAGATACCTTAATATAATTAAAGCTATATACAATATGGCCAGGCAGGCACAAGCCTTTAATCCCAGCTCTTGGGAGGCAGAGACAGGTGGTTCAAGGCCACCCAGGTCTACATAGTGAGTTCCGGAACAGCTGGAGCTACAGGGAGACCCTGAATCAAACACACATACACAGCTCTATACAACAAACCCACAGCCAACAATGTTCTAAACGGATAAAGACTGAAGCATTTCCCGGGCCGGAGAGATGGCCTGGTGGTTAAGAGTGCCAACTACTCTTGCAGAGGACCAGGGTTCAATCCCCAGCACCCACATGGCAGCTGGGAACTCTGTAACTCCAATTCCAGGAGAACTCCAGTTCCAGGGGAATCCGACACACCCTCTTCTGACCTCTGCGGCATTGCACGACACAGGTGCGCAGACCTACAAGCAAACAGTACATTCACACACATAAATAAATAGATAATAAATTAAAAAAAAAAAAAGCATTCCCATTAAAACCACGAACCAGACAAGGATGTCCTTTCTCCTTTTCTATATAGTGCTTAAGCCTTTTGCTAGAGCAAAAAGACAAGAGAAGGAAATTAAAGGAGTACTAATTGAGGGGCTGGAGAGATGGCCTAGCGGTTAAGAGCGCCGACCGCTCTTACAGAGGACCTGGGCTCGATCCCCAGCACCCACATGGCGTCTGAGAACCGTCTGTAACACCAATTCCAGGAGAACTCCAGTTCCAGGGGAATCCGAGACCCTCTTCTGACCCCCGCGGCATTGCATGACATGGATGCACAAACCTACATGCAGACAGTACACTCATACACATAGAAAAATAAAAAAAAAAATAAAAAAAAATAAAGCAGTACTAATTGAAAAAGGAGAGGTGGGGGCTAGAGAGATGGCTCAGCGGTTAAGAGCACTGACAGCTCTTGCAATACACATCAAATAAAAATAATAAACATTTTTAAAGAAGTCCAGACTCAATTTTCTTCTGTTGTTAATCCAGGTAGTGCTGCCTTTTAAGGAATAAATGATTCTTTAATCAGCAGGGCATGGTGGCACATGCCTCTAATCCTAGCTATTGGAGGCAGAGGACAGGCAGATTCTGTTAGTTTCAAGAGCAGCCTGGTCTACAGAGCAAGTTCCTAGGAACATCTGTGGCCGACAGGGAGACCCTATCACGCAAAAAAGACATAAAAAAAAAAAAAGAGCTATATAAAAAAATAGCCAGAGTTGTGGCACACACCTTTAACCCAGCATCTGGGTAGGCAGAAGCAAAGGAAGATATCTGTGGTTACAAGGCCAGCTGGTGCTACTTAGGAGTTCCAGGCATAGGGAACTTGTCATGCAAAAGACAAACAACAAACAACAAAGCAAAACCCACTTAATCATCATTTGTGTACAGAGTGAATATGTGAGCACATACTTTTGTGAGTGTGTGTGGGGGGCGTTCAGAGGACAACTTCTGAGGGCTGGGTCACGTCTTCCCCTCGTTGACTGAATGCTCCCTTCTCCAGGCGAGGTCGTCCCCCAGCTTCATGCCCACTCTACCGTCTCTGGCCTCTAGCTTCCCTAGGACTGCTGGGATTCCACACGTGTGCCACAGCGGCTGGGTCCCAGGGAACAGACTCGGGCAGTCAATCAGGCTGGCCCCTCGAGCGCTTTCACCTACTGAGCCACTGTACTTGCCTCTGTTTTGGTTTTTGAGATGGGGTCTCATGCAGGCCACCGTGGCCTAGAATTAGATATGTGACCTCCATTGGCCAGAACTCCGGAGCCTCCTGCCTCCACCTCTAAGTGCTGCAATTATTGTCCCGCACTGAACTGCCAACAAATGGTGGGACTTTAAAAAATTTTTTTATGTGTATGAGTGTACTGTCTGCATGTAGGTTTGTGCACCTGTGTCATGCAAAGCTGCAGAGGTCAGAAGAGGACATCAGATTCCCCTGGAACTGGAGTTGAAGACGGTTCTCAGCCGCCATGTGGGTGCTGGGGATCAAACCCGGGTCCTCTGCAAGAGCAGTTGGCTCTCTTAACCGCTAGGCCATCTCTCCAGCCCCAAATGGTGTTTCTTTGAATCAATATAGTACAGAATTTACAAGAAGAAAACCTTCCATTTCATAATGGGAGGCTGGCTGGTGTTTAAGTGCAAACATTATAATTTTTTGGCATATATGTCTAACTCTGCGATTTTTCTTTTTCCGGTCTTTTCGAGACAGGGTCTCCCTGTAGACTTAGCTGTCCTGGAACTCGCTCTGTAGACCAGGCTGGCCTTGAACTCACAAAGATCCACCTGCCTCTGCCTCCCAAGTGCTAGGATTAAAGGCCTGCGCCACCACACCCAGCATATAATGGGGGGAAGCAAGTTCACATTAGCAAACACAGTAATAAATGGACTAACTTTGAAGTTAAATTATTCTTACAAGCTATTGTACGGGAGACTGCTAACAAATGCATAACATGACAGATAGAATATGGAAGACACAGTGCAAGTTAGAGAAAAAAAGCGCTATGCTCATTTTAATCACACTGGCAGAAGCGGAAGCCCTTGCTGTCTGCAATTCCTGCTATCCCGTCACCCCAGAATTCCCTAGATTCGGCAGAGCTTTCCCGACCCTTAGCCTAAAGACAGGGTCTCCCCGTAGCCCCAGCTGGCCTGGAACCAGCCCTGTAGACCAGGCTGACCTTGAACTCACCGAGATCCGCCTGCCTCTGCCTTCCAAGTGCTGGGATTAAAGGCGTGTGCCACCACATCCCAGCTTAAAGATGGTTCTTAGCTACCACGTGTGGGTGACGGGAATCGAACTCGGGTCCTCTGCAAGAGCAGTCGGTGCTCTTAACCACTGGGCCATCTCTCCAGCCCGGGCTTTATTTTTTATTTAATTTTTTTGGTGTTCTTTTTTAAAAACCAGGTTAGCAGAACCTCCATTAGCACTTAAGGCATTTATCAAGTTCCAGTTCTCCCCAGTCATCAGCAATTCGAACTGCTTCCTGGTGTCGTTATCTCTACAACTTAAATCTCCGTTTCCAGAGACAGAGGGGTTAACTGATGAAAGCGGAGCTTACCGGATCGAGGGTACGAATCGAGGACGCAGAAGTCTCGCAAGTTACGGCCGAAGGACGAGAAGTTCATACCAGATGTCCCGAACGCTCAGGGGGAAAGAGAAGGGTCCACAACTGAATCGAAAGAGAACCTGCGAAGCCGTATTTTGTCCATGCGTCCTATTGCAACTGCCTCCGGAGAGCAATAGCTTCCCCCTCATTTCCGCCTGCCAAATCCCGCAGTACCTCGTTGGCCTTCGCCCCTGCAGAAGCCATGGCGGTTTGCATTCTGGGAAATGTAGTTCATGCGCATTGATAACCATGGACCAATTGCAAGTGGTAACAGTACAGTTAGGTATGTTGTTTACTTCAGAACAATTTATGACAATTGTATAAAGGCAGGTGAAGGCGTCTGGAGTACGAAGAATCAGTGTTCTTCACGGAATCGGTCTCTGGTAGATTGCAGTACAGTCATGCTCACGCAAACAAGATTGACCGGACTCAGTGGGTTATGAAAACAGGACAGGATAATAGGCGGGGGGTCGGGGGGTAGGGTGAGGGGGTGGTTGTTGCAGGGTAGGACCTGGGAATAGTTGAAGGGGAAAGGGGGTTTGGATATGAGAAAAATACATTGGATACATGAATTTAAAAAAGGAAATTGTAGGGGCTGGAGAAATGGCCTAGCGGTTAAGAGTGCCGACTGCTCTTGCAGAGGACCCGGGTTCGATCCCCAGCACCCACATGGCGGCCGAGAACCGTCTGAAACTCCAACGGCCGAGAACTGTCTGAAACTCCAATTCCAGGAGAACTCCAGTTCCAGGGGAATCCGACACCCTCTTCTGACCTCCGCGGCGTTGCACGACACGAGTGCACAGACCAGCATGCAGACAGTGCATTCATACACATACAGAAATAAATAAAATAAAAAAAAAGGAAATTGTAAATATAAAAAAGCTAGGTTTTGAAAACAAACAAACAAACAAACAACAACTAGGTTTTGGGCTGGAGAGATGACTCAGTGGTTAAGAGCACCGACTGCTTTTCAAAAGGACCCGTGTTCGATTCCCAGCACCCACATGGCGGCTAAGAACCATCTTTAACTCCAGTTCCAGGGGAATCCGACACACCCTCTTCTGACCTCCTCGGCTTTGCACGACACGGGTGCACCTACCTACATGCAGACAGTACAATCAAACACACACACACAAAATAAATTTTAAGCTGGGCGTGGTGGTGCACGCCTTTAATCCTAGCACTTGGGAGGCAAGATTTGGGCAGATCTCTGTGAGTTAAAGGCCAGCCTGGTTTAGAGTGAGTTCCAGGCTAGCTGGGGCTATAGGGAGACTCTGTCCTGAAAAGACAAAAATAACAAACAAACCAACAAACAAACAAAAAGCAAAAACAAAACAAAACAAAACAACAAAAAATGGACATGGTGGTACAGGCCTTTAATCCTAGCACTTGGGAGCCAGAAGCAGGTGGATTTCTGTGAGTGCAAGGCCAGCCTGGTCTAATGTGAGTTACAGGCCAGATGAGACTAAAGGGAGACCCTGTCTCAAAAACACCAAAAAAAAAAAAAAAAAAAAAAAAAAGACTAAAACAAATAAAAAATTTTTAAAAAAATGCCTAGGGATTTTAAGTTTCACTGCTGATATTGGGGATACACTGAAATTATTCACAGCATACTGTTAGATTACGTATTATCAAGGTGCATTGGAAAGTTTCAAAATTTAAAGATACACAATGGGTACTTGTATACCTTTAACTGGCGCAACCCTAGTGTCTGAGTCAGGAGGCTTGATGAAGCAAAGAGAGTAGAAAGAAACAGAAGGATCCCACAACTCACTAAGACATCAGGAGGTGGGTCACTGTCCTGTGGGTGACAGCAAAGTCAACAAAAGAGAAGACGTTCCTGGCTCAATAATGCAGTCACATGTAAGGGCAGACAGATGTCCTGTCCTACTTTTTTCCTGTATTAGTGGACGGTTGTTTCCCTGAAATATGTAGTATATAATGCTGTTGTCAGTTGAGTCTGAATTTTATTCTATCTGTTTTTACGTAGTTATATTCTATCTCAAAGAACATTCTTAAGTGAGAAACTATGTACCTCAGGATGTCAACTTTAGTAGTTTACATGCTTGAGGCAGAAACGTGATGAAGGAATGGCAGTGGTGACTGTATGCGTCTTCAGAGAACAAAGGAAGATGATGAGATTTTTTCTCGCCTGTACACGAGGCCAGCAAGTTGGGAGGACCATTATGCGTTTTATATTGACGGGACGTCGCCATTAGGTTGCTGTCTCGCGCGCGGGACTCTCAGAGTGGGGAAATACTCATTGTAATACCACTGACACACCGCAAACCACTCAATAGAATCACATGCCATCAAGTGCTTTGTGATTATCAGGAATGTGGTGTTATGGAAGAATCAAGCTGGGCGTGGTGGCTCTGTCTTTTTAATCCCAGCACTTGGGCGGAGGATCTCTGTGAGTTCAAGGCCAGCCTGGTCTACAGAGTGAGTTCCAGGACAGCGCAGGGGCTACAGCAGGGACACCTGTCTCAAAATAAGACAAAAAAAAAAAAAAAAAGAATCTGAGACCACGTGGGGAGAGGGAGTTTGACTCAGGGATCTTTTTTTTTTTTTTTTGGTCTTTTTTGAGACAAGGTCTCCTTGTAGTTCTGGCTGTCCTGGAACTCTTTCTTTAGGCCAGGCTGGACTTGAACTCACAGAGATCTGCCTGCCTCTGCCTCCCAAGTGCTAGGATTAAGGGTGTGCACCACCACGCCCTGACTCCTTAGTCCCCAGCAGAGTTATACCCAAGTGACAAAAGTGCTGATAGCACAGAAGCAGTAGTTTGCACCTTCTGACATACAAAGCTCTTATGTGGAAACAGATTCACCCTCACTCTCAGCTGGGCAAACCTGCAGCATGAAATGAACCAGTACACACAGGTTTGGGATCCTCACCAACTCTGTCCTTTCTCCATTTCAGAAGCCTGAGTTACTTCATAGACATCAAAAGGACAGTTTGATCCTTTAAATCTCTAATAATTGTCTTACAAGCAAAATGATAATTGTGAATGTAAGTTCCCAGAAAAGAATCCTGTGTCTTGGACTTGTAAGACTGGAATTGAGCCTTACCCTTGAGAGTCCCCCGAGTGAGAGACGTAGAGACAAGACTCACTGCAAAAGCAAGAGGTATATTCCTCCGGTGCACCGGGGTTTGCCTCTCCCCATTGTACAGGCGAACCTGCCATGGAGGTCGGAAGAGGGTGTGGGATTCCCCTGGAACTGGAGTTAAAGATGGTTCTCAGCCACCATGTGGGTACTGGGGATCGAACCTGGGTCCTCTGCAAGCACAGTCAGTGCTCTTAACTGCTAGGCCATTTCTCCAGCCCCCCCCCTGCTTTTGTTTTTGTCTTTTTGAGACAGGGTCTCCCTGTAGCTCCAGCTGTCCTGGAATTCACTATGTAGACCAGGCTGGCCTTGAACTCACAGAGATCAGTCTGCCTCTGCCTCCCAATTGCTAGGATTAAAGGTGTACACCACCATGACCGGCTTGGCCTCAATTTTTTTTTTTTTGCTCTTTTTTGAGACAGGGTCTCCCTGTAGCTCTGGCTGTCCTGGAACTTGCTTTGTAGACCAGGCTGGCATTGAACTCACAAAGTCTGCCTGCCTCTGCCTCCCAAGTGCTAGGATTAAAGGCGTACACCACCACTCCCGGCTTAGCTTAGCCTCAAGTTTTTAGGATTCCTGTATCTTAATTATGATTGACAAAGACCAGAGCCTTGAAAATTCTGTTTTTCCCAAAAGGTTGTACAAAAAGTTTTGAAGGGAGCACAGGTAGGTAGTACAGGTTAACACTGCAGAGGCCAGTTCAAAAGACATCCTAGGTCCAGACATTTATTTCCAGCCTGGCCAAGAACACCTAAAAAGTGGTGATGAGCTTAAAAAATTGCACTGTGCCCATCTCCGTAACTTGGACGCATCTGGAGCGCCTGCCACTGCCAGCTGCTCCTCTGCCCTTTAGCAGGGTTCTACACATTCCCAGCCTGCTGGAGAGCATCTGACTCAGTCTCCACCTAGTGAGCTTCCCAAATTGTACTCTGCCTGCAATCTAAGAGGAGCCCAGACCTTAGAAGGAAGCTTGAGAGTATCTGATTGGTGCCTGACTTTGATCTCTTCAGGAGCTTCTGAGTAGCTGGACGGGAGCTTCACACCTAATAAGAAAACAACTAAGAGACATCAAGAATACAAATAAAATCAGTCTTCAACTCAACAAAGGGAGACTTGAATTTCATACCAGAACCACAGACAACAAAAGAAATACAGATGCCAAAATTACAATGAAAAAATAATTTGAAAAACCCAAACAATGTGTCCCTACCAAATACCACCAGTCATATAAAAGATTTCTACAATGAGGACTCTCTAGAGATAACCAGGACAAAGAATTTAAAAGGACAATCATAAACATGATCGAAGAATTCACACTCTCATGCACCCAACTTCATAAATACAATACTACAGAACATTAAGACACATATTGAGAAGGGGACTTCAATACCTCACAGTCTACATTAGATAAGACTTATTTTTCTTAAGAATTTTTGAATTTATGTTAATTAAGATATAGACTATTAGTTTTTCTTTTATGGTTATATTTTACCTGGTCAGAGTGATGCTATAAATAGAAGGAATTTGGAGTCTCCCTGTTTTTCTATTTTTTTTTTTCTTTTTTTGGTATTTTTTTGAGACAGGGTCTCCTTTAGTCCCCAACTATCCTGGAGCTCGCTCTGTAGACCAGGCCTGGCCTTGAACTCACAGAGATCCAGAGATCCGCCTGCCTCTGCCTCCCGAGTGCTGGGATTAAAGGTGTGTGCCACCACGGCCGGTTTGTTTCTATCTTTTTTAATAATTTAAGTAATATTGGTTGAAGATCTTTTTTAAAAGTCTGCTAGAATTCTGCTATATCTATCTTGGTCTGGACTTTTTTTAGTTGGGAGATTTTGTATTATTATTTCAATTTCCATGTATGTTATGGGTCTGTTTAAGCTGGTGGTCTCTTCTTGGTTTAGCTTTAATGATTCCCATGATTTTAGATATGCATCCATTTCTTTAGATATCCATATTTAATAGAATATAAGTTTTTAAAGTATTCCCTTATAATGTTCTGGATCTTTTTGTTGTCTCTTGTGTTGTTTCTCCTTTCATCTCTAATATTGCTGATTTGGAGTTGCTCTTTCCTTTGGTCAACTGGGCTAAGGATCTGTCTGTCTTATTTACCTTTTCAAAGAAGCAGCTCTTGGCTTAATTTATTCTTTGTATTGCTTTCTTTGGTTCTATTTCATTAATTGCTGCTCTGATTTTTGTTATTTCTTATCTTCTGAGTTTGCGTTTCATTCGTTGTTGCTTTTCAAAAGTCTTCAGTTGCACTCCGCTGGAGAGATAGCTCAGTGGTTGAGAGCACCGACTGCTCTTGCAGAGGACCTGGGTTTGATTCCCAGCACCCACATGCCAGCTAAGAACCATCTTCAACTCCAGTTCCAGGGGAATCTGATGCCCTCTTCTGACCTCAGCAGCATTGCATTACACTGGTGCACCAATCTGCATGCCGACAGTACACTCGTACACATAAAAAATAATAAATAGGGGCTGGAGAGATGGCCTAGCAGTTAAGAGCACGGACTGCTCTTGCAGAGGACCCAGGTTCGATCCCCAGCACCCACATGGTGGCTGAGAAACTGTCTTTAACTCCAGTCCCAGGGGAATCCGACGCCCTCTTCTGACCTCTGCAGCATTGCATGACACGGGTGCACCAACCTACATGCAGACAGTACATTCATACACAAGAAATAAAAATTTTAAAAAATAAATTTTTTTAAAAAGTCTTCAGTTGCAATGTTAAGCCATTCATTTATGCTCTTTCTGATTTTTTTTAATGTATGCTCTTAGAGCTAAAAATGTCTGTCTTGGGACTGCTTTTAAAGTGTCCCAGAGGTTTTGTTGTGTTATATTGCCTCTTCATTTAATTCCAGGAATACTTTTATTTCTTCTTAATTTCTCCTATTACCCATTCATCATTCAGGACTGTGTTGTTTAATCTTCATGAGATCATATAATTACTAGGGCTTCTTCCGGTGTTGATTTTATTTTATTTTATTTTTTATTTGACAGCTTTATCCAAGAGATGGTCAACCGGTGTTGATTTTAAACTTTATTTCATTGCGGTCTGATAGAATGCATGGAATTATTTCAACTTTTTTGTATTTGAGATTTGCTTTGTGCCCCATTATGTGGTAAATTTGGGAGAAAGTTCTGTGTGGGTCTTAATAGAAAGTGTATTCTTTGGTGTTTGGTTGATGCCGATCCATTTGATATATGATATTGTTTAATTCAGATGTCTGTCTATTCTTTGTCCAATTGTCTTATCTAATGTAGACTGTGAGGTATTGAAGTCCCCTTCTCAATATGTGTCTTAATGTTCTGTAGTATTGTATTTATGAAGTTGGGTGCATGAGAGTGTGAATTCTTCAATCAGTTTATGATTGCCTAAATTACTTTGGTCCTGGTTACTCTAAGAGGCCTCATTGTAGAAATCTTTTATATGACTGGTGGTATTTGGTAGGGACACATTGTTTGGGTTTTTCAAATTATTTTTCATTGTAATTTTGGCATCTGATTTCTTTTGTTGTCTGTGTTCTGGTATGAAATTCAAGTCTCCCTTTGTTGATTGAAGACGATTTTATTTGTATTCTTGATGTTCTTAGTTGTTTTCTTTATTAGTGTGAAGCTCCGTCCAGCTACTCCAGAAGCCCTGAAGAGATCAAAGTCAGGCACCAATCAGATACTCTCAGCTCCTCCTTCTAAGGTCTGGGCTCCTCTTAGATTGCAGGCAGAGTACAGTTTGGGAAGCTCACTAGGTGGAGAGTGAGTCAGACGCTCTCCAGCAGGCTGGGAATGTGTAGAACCTGCTAAAGGGCAGAGGAGCAGCTGGCAGTGGCAGGCGCTCCAGATGCGTCCAAGTTACGGAGATGGGCACAGTGCAATTTTTTAAGCTCATCACCACTTTTTAGGTGTTCTTGGCCAGGCTGGAAATAAATGTCTGGACCTAGGATGTCTTTTGAACTGGCCTCTGCAGTGTTAACCTGTATTACCTACCTGTGCTCCCTTCAAAACTTTTTGTACAACCTTTTGGGAAAAACAGATTTTTCAAGGCTCTGGTCTTTGTCAATCCTAATTAAGATACAGGAATCCTAAAAACTTGAGGCTAAACTAAGCCGGGCGTGGTGGTGCACGCCTTTAATCCTAGCACTTGGGAGGCAGAGGCAGGCAGATCTTTGTGAGTTCAAGGCCAGCCAGGTCTACAAAGCAAGTTCCAGGACAGCTGGGGCTACAGGGAGACCCTGTCTCAAAAAAGAGCAAAAAAAAAAAAAAAAACTTGAGGCTAAGCCAGGAGTGGTGGTGTACACCTTTAATCTAGCATTTGGGACAGAGGCAGACTGATTCTGTGAGTCAAGGCCAGCCTGGTCTACATAGTGAATTCCAGGACAGCTGGAGCTACAGGGAGACCCTGTCTCAAAAAGACAAAAACAATGCAGGGTGTGGTGGTGCATGCCTTTAATCCTAGCACTTGGGAGGCAGAGGCAGGTGGATCTCTGTGAGTTCAAGGCCAGCCTGGTCTACAGAGTGTGTTCCAGGACAGCTGGGGCTACAGAGAGACCCTGTCTCAAAAAGACCAAAAAAAAAAAAAAGACAAAAACAAAGCAGGGGCTGGAGCATGGCTTAGTGAGAGACTGCTCTTGCAGAGGACCCAGGTTCGATCCCCAGAACCCACATGGTGCTGAGAACCTCTTTAACTCCAGTTCCAGGGAACCCACCCCTTTCCGACTCCATGCAGGTTCGCCTGTACAATGGGGAGAGGCAAACCCCGGTGCACCGGAGGAATATACCTCTTGCTTTTGCAGCTAGTCTTGTCTCCATGTCTCTCACTCGGGGGTCTCTCAAGGGTAAGGCTCAATTCCGATCTTACAAGTCCAAGACACAGGATTCTTTTCTGGGAACTTAAGTTCACAATTATCATTTTGTTTGTAAGACAATTATTAGAGATTTAAAGGATCAAACTGTCCTTTTGACATCTATGAAGTAACTCAGGCTTCTGAAATGGAGAAAGGACAGAGCTGGTGAGGATCCCAACCCTGTGTGTACTAGTTCATTTCATGCTGCAAGTTTGCCCAGCTGAGAGAGAGTGAGGGTGAATCTGTTTCCACATAAGAGCTTTGTGTGTCAGAAGGACAATCAGCAGTGAACTTCCACTCCCCAGAAAGTACAGAAACATAACTACAGCAAATCAGAATGCAGTCTATCAGCATTTTTTAACGCATTTATTTATATTATTATTATTATTATTATTATTATTTTGGTTTTTTTTTTTTTTTTGGTCTTTTCGAGACAGGGTCTCCTTGTAGTCCCAGCTGTCCTGGAACTCATTCTGTAGACCAGGCTGCCTTGAACTCACAAAGATCTGCTGCCTCTGCCTCCCAAGTGCTAGGATAAGGCGTGCCCACACCACGCCCGCCTATTTTGGTCTTTTGAGACAGGGTCTCTCTTAGCCCACCTGTCCTGGAACTCATCTGTAGACCAGGCTGGCTTGAACTCACAGAGATCCGCCTGCCTCTGCCTCCCGAGTGCTAGGATTAAAGGCGTGCGCCACCACGCCTGGCAGCATTTCTTATTAGTGAGCATTTCTAGAGTTTTCACCATGAAGTACTGAAGCATTTTGTTTGTGTATATTGGACATTTTTTACCTGTAAACTTTGCTCTACTTCCTTTAACTCTGACATGGATAGAAAAAAGGACCTTCTATAATAGAAATAGGAAAATGTGTCCTTGATTGCTACAAGACCTTACTTTGTTATGGTATCAAGGACTTTCAAACAGGAAGAGCTCTAAGGCTGGAGAAGGCACACTGCTCCCTGGCTCTGCCTCCAGTCACCCAGAATAGAAGTCTTTGTTCCTCCAAGATACCAAATTTCCATAGCCTCTGTGATTCTAAGTTATCTGCAAACTATTACTTCTGTGCTATCAGCGCTTTTGTCACTTGGGTATAGCTCTGTTGGGAGCTGAGTCCTTTATGAAAAGATCCCTGAGTCTCTGGGCATGGTGGCGCACACCTTTAAATCCAACACTTGGGGGCCGAGGCAGCGATTCTCTGTGAGTTCAAGTCCAGCATGGTCTAAAGAAAGAGTTCCAGGACAAAGCCAGAACTAAAGGAGAACCCTGTTCAAAAAGATAAAAAAAAAAAAAGACATACATAGGCTGATCGCAATAGATCGCACGAAAGTAGAGACATAAGGAAGGCAGGGGAAGGAAGGGAGCAGAGAGAGAGAACATTAAAGANCATGGGCCAGGAGAGTAAGCCATAAGCGGCATCCTCCATGGCCTGTGCTTCAGCTCCTGCTTCCAGGTTCCTGCCCTGAGTTCCTATGCTGGGCTCCCTCAGTGATGAACTGTGACCCGGGAGATGTGAGCCAAATAAACCATTTCTTCTCCAAGCTGGTTTTGGTCAGAGTGTTCTGTCACAGCAATTGAAGAGAAACTAGAACCCCTAACCAAGACTGAGAACACTTTAATCACGTCTCTGTGTGTGTCTGTACACATCCTGTGTAGTATATGCACAGGTGTTTGCAGGTATGAATGCACATACACATGGAAGACAAAGGGTGGAGGCTGCTGGGGTCCCACTCCATCACTCTCCACCTTTCCCCTGGAACGTGGATGGAGGCCACTAAGTCCTAATGATCTTCCTCTTTCCAATGCCCACCAGCCCCACAGCCCTGGGATTACAGACATGTGTGGAACTATGCCCTACTTTTTATGTGGGTGCTGGGTCTTGAACTAAGGTCTTAATGTACATGGGGCAAGTACTCTAATCCAGTGAGTCATCCCCCCATAACAAAGGACTTCTCAAACTTATGGTGGAGCTCAGACACACCTGAAAACCTCCAAGGGAGATGCAATGGAGGGGTCTTAATACCCTGAGGAAAACTCAGGAGGTGGGCACCAGCTGTACTCATTTCCAGCTGCTGTGAACCCCATCCAGCGCCTGGATTATTAAAGGCAATACATGGGTATTCATCTTCTCCTGGCATAGAGGAGGAAATGACGAGTCTCACCCAGTGAGGTCAGATGGCTGTAGCTCTCCAGCATCACATCTCTGTACAGTTTTCTCTGGGAAGAATCCAGCAGAGGCCACTCCTTCTCTGTGAAGTCCACAGCGATGTCCTGGAACGTCACCGAGGCCTGGAACAGCACAGAGGTGTCAGGATCAGTGAGAAGCCAGCTCACAGGACCAGAGCAGAGACTGAACATGGCATGGAAAGCATGTGACTTTGAGATCTGCTCTGCGGAAGGTCTCAGGATCTCCGTAGGGTGATGTCCGCAGACAGCTCTTCTTCCCGGCCTCCTGGACCACTCTCCACTCACAGCCATCCTGAGAGCTCTTGGCTTCACTCCTCTAGGGCTGAGCCTGAGCAGGTTTGAGCCCTATGCAACATGGCAGAAACACTTGCTACGTAATTCCCTTCCTCTAACTTTCCTGATACCACCACCAGCCACCCAGCTTTCCTTGGCTCTCCTGGGTCCTGAGCGGGTTCGCACTGGCCTGGATCCAAAAGAATTCCAAGGGGAAGTGGTGGTGGTGGTCTATAAAGCCTTTGTCCCACCCTCGGTCCTTAAGATATTATGTACCTGAGAAGGAATACTGGTTGGTTCGTGGGGCTCCACAGCACAGCAGACAAACAGGTCCAAGTTCTGTGGATGGGAACGGAGAGGAAATTCTGACTCCTGGTCATCTGCAGGGTCCTGATTGGATGCACCTAAGAGGAAGAAAAAAGATCCGTGAGATTCAACTGCCCCCAGTCACTGTGAGTAAGTGCATCCCCAGACAACGCCCAATGAACCACGGAGTCCTGTTTCTCAAGACAAAGCAGAGGGGTGGTGGGTCACACAACGGGAACAGTGCTCGGCCCATGTGTCCGGAACCTGAAATGCTTGGGACCACGTCTGCTTTCAGTTATGTTATTTTTCCTTCAAGTTTTGGAATCTTTGCATAAATATAACGAGATTGTATCAGGACTAGAACCCAAGTCCAAACACAGAATCATTGATTCTTCACAGCTACACACTCAGCTGAAGGTCACTGGAGATATTAGGTCATAGCAACCTGCTGCATGAGGTTAGGGGTATGATTTTCCCATGCCTGTGCTCATCAGTTACATATTTTGGATTCTCACATTAGGGATGTTGGCCTGTATAGATTCCCATTCTGTGAGTGAAGAAACTGAAGTCCTAAGAGGTGACGCTATTACCTAGCTCAAACTTACGTGGTCTCCGCCATTCCCCGCCCCACATGTCTACAATAGATAAGTTCTTCTCTCTCCCAAACAAGAGCCTGATTAAGGCCTCTGCTCGGCTCTCCCAGCCTGCCTCAGCTGTCCTCCGTCTACACGTCCCTTTACACATGGTAGGAGACAGACACTTGCCTTCTGATAGCAAGCACTCACCACTCGTGGGGGACACCCGAGGGCAGCCATCCTGTGCGGCTCTGACTGCGCGTTACAGTCCGTAGGGAAGCAGGATGACGACTCTCAGTGACTCCCAGCCGGCATCTGTGGCAAAGGAAAAGGAAAAGGAAGAGTCGTCAGCAGAACCCCACGGCTCTGTCCTGCTGCTGAGGACGGCTCCGAGTTCTGTGTCTCGGCACTTCCTCTTCTGAACAACAAGTTGTCTATCCTTGGGCCTTCATTTCATTTAGAAAGACACTTCCAAAGAATGTGGTAGGTCCCTGAGCTACCTAAAGAGGACCCAGTTTCACTTTCCTAAATGACCCTGTTCCATTCCCGTTACTCATCCGATGAACGCTCTGGCCCCATGCTCCTGTCTGTCATCACTGAAGATGGCTCTATCCAGGAAGCAGTTCTGTACAGGATCACAACTCCCATCTCCAACATCCTTGCGAGCGTGCGGAGCACTGCGCAGCGCCCCATGAAGCGAAGATGGAGCCAGCGTGCAGAGCACTGCGCAGCGCACCAAGAAGCGAAGTTGATATTTAGAATGTTTATAATTTTTCACAAAAGGAAAACATAATTAATCCTCGTGGCTAAATTTCTCTAATTGCTTCCTGCTAGATTTAAAAATCAATTTCCATATACTGAAAGGGCTGGCCAACATTTATTTGCACATTTAAGCTTTTCATCAAATTAGAAATTATCTTCTGACTGGGCGTGGTGGTGCATGCCTTTAATAATCCCAGGAGGTGGAGGCAGGTGGCTCTCTGAGTTCAAAGCCAGCCTGGTCTACGCAGTGAGCTCCAGACCAGCTGGGACTAGGGACCCTGTCTCAAAAATACCCAATAAATAAATAAATAAGTAAATAATCTGCAATTCTGTTAACAATGTACATTTTTTTTTTTGGTCTTTTCGAGACAGGGTCTCCCTGTAGCCCCAGCTGTCCTGGAACTCACATTGTGAACCAGGCTGGCCTTGAACTCACAAAGATCCGCCTGCCTCTGCCTCCTAAGTGCTGGGATTAAAGGCGTGCGCCACCACGCCCGGCTACAATGTACATATTTTTTATGCATGAGGACAAAAAAATTCTTGTCATGTTTTTTTTTTAAATCATTAAAAACTAGGCAAGAGACCAATTGCGGTGGCACACAAGAGTCAGAGGCACATCTGTGAGTTTGGCTCCACGCTGGTCTACAGCATGAGCTCTAGTACAGCCACAGCTGCAGAGTAAGACCCTGTGCTAAAACAAAATAAGCAAATTAATCAGAACTAGGCAAGGGATGCAAAATATGTCAGAAATAGAGCAGTAGCGTTTTACAGCCCGTTGATCTGAGAACTAAGGGTAAGAGGAGACATAACTCCATGACTTGAGTGCTTACCTGGCTGACATAAATGCGGAAAGCCCACTATCAACCCACAGCGTGCACACTGACAGGCATGCGCACACCCACCCCAAAATGAAGGCACAGTGGACAAAGTGCTTGCCGTCTAAGGCTAAGGACCTGAGCTCAGATTCCCAGCACTGGGTGGAAAGCTGGCTGAGGCAGCCACAGTCAGGGAGACAGAAAGCTCTCGGGGACTTGCCGGCCAGCGGGCTACCTAACACGGCATCTTCAGGTCAGCGAGAGGCTAAACAAAAAGGAAGGGAGTAAGGTGAGGCCCGCTACCTAACATGGCATCCTCAGGTCAGCGAGAGGCTAAACAAAAAGGAAGGGAGTAAGGTGAGGAACGACAGGCAGAGAGATACTTCTGGTCTACACACACACACACACACACACACACACACACACACACACACACAAAGGAGGCAACACCACTGTTTAAATCCCCACAGACATTGAGTAACTCCTACAAAAGACCAGCCCTACCAACTTCCTAGAGATATGAAAAATATACAATACTATTTTAAAATGCAAAAACCTTGCAAATACATTGCCTCTGTATTACATTACAACCTAAGCTCCATTATGAGAAGTGTCTTTTGTGGTAGGACCTCCCAGAATCTCAAAGCAAACCACCTTGGACAGTGGCCACTATTAGCACCAACAGCTCTGGAAACAGGCTCAGGGTTGACATAATTTGACAGAAAGCACCACAGCAGGGACAACAGATGAATCCACAATGCAGATTGTATAGGGCTTCTGCAGAAGAGTTAGGTTCCCAGGACCCACACGTGGGGGCTCACCACCGCCTAGAACACCAACTCCTCCCTGCTGGGCTCCGTGGGCACCGCAACTCAGGTGCACAAACACACAGACACATAGTCACGTAACTAACAATAAATCTTAAAACAATTAAAAGGATAGCAACACAGCAAACTGGGAGGGTGGGAAATGCTCGTCTTCCCCTGAGGAAGCTGGGATTGAGGTTTATCTGCTTAGCTGTTATGTGAGTGACAAGTTAGGCTGCAACAGAATCAACCAGCACACGGTAATGACAGTATCCAACGGTGCAGTAAATTCTCAGCAAACACTAGCCCCTCCCTTTCCTGTGAGCCGTGTGAAGAAATGCAAGCACGGTCACCCCTCCTCACTGATCGACACTCCATCAGATCCATCCTTCAAGCTGAGATCGGATACTGCTCCCTTTTAGACATAAAGGGGTCAGGTGGACCAGCAAGGAAAGCCTAGGACATACCCACCCCTTTCAAGCAGAAGTCACTCAGCAAAGCTTTTTCTGTATGGCTTTGGGCTCTAACAGAACCACAGACACCTGCACGGGGTCAGTTACATAATAATCTTTCTTGCCAGGCATCAATCACTTCTCAGAAGATGCAGGCAGATCTCTGAGATCAAGGCCAGACTGGTCAACACACTGAATTCCAGCCTAGCAGTTGGGGCTACACCCCCCCCCCCACCTCTACCCTCAGCTTCTACTCACTCCTTGACCCCTAATTAGCAGGTTTCCGTGGATCATGCACCAATCTTTTGTTTCGACACATTAACATCTACACTACAGCAACATACGAATATCTGTAGCAAACAAAAGCCAATGAATGAATATGTGCCTTTTCTTTTACTTCAAAGCTGACTTCAATGTGGTGGTGCACACCTTTAATCCTAGCGCTTGTGAGGCAGAGGCAGGCAGATCTCTGTGAGACCAACATACGTTGTGTTTACGACATTCAGGGTTTCTCTGGAGGCTTCATGGGAACATACTAATTTAATTAATTAATTAATTAATATGCTTTAATTAGTTCTTTGAGCATTCCCTACAGTGTATTTTCCTATTTATTCTGCTCTCCTCAGTTCTCACCAGGCCATCACTCCCATCCCTAACACGCCCTCTTTTTGGCTTTGTTGTTGTTGTTGTTTCTGATGGGTCACCTGGAAGTTGGCTGACTCGCATCTCACAGAGATCTGCCTGCCTCTGCTTTTTGAGTGTTGGATTAAAGGCACATGCCACTATGCCCAGCCCATATTAGTGTCTTTTTAATTGCCTTTTTGACAAAGGATGACCAGGCCTAGACTGCCAGAGCTGACAGGGACCGACTGGTAACACCGTGAGTTCAAGCTGCCACAGTGGTGAACACGTCCAACGCCCAACTGTTCAGGAAAATCTTTTTATACCTGAACCAACTGAAACTTCTGAGCATGCTGACCATGGAAGACAAGCACAGGAGAGTGCTCGGGGAACTGGTCAGAGCCAGCCAGTCACCTGTTCCCTCCCATGATCCACAGAGGAGGGCCAGTAAGCACCACCTCTTAGTCCACCCCTCACTCGGTCACTTCCTGCACGCCCCAGTGGACAGCAAGATCAAAGTCTGTGGTGCCTGTCCTGACACTGGTATAGAACCGGAATTAAAGCCTCACACCTCACACAGCAGAAAACCACACAGCAGGCCAAACAGTTAAAACATTAACCAATATACAACTTCGAATAATAACTGTAAACATCAATGGCCTCAACTCCTCAAACAAACAAACCAGTCAATAAGTGTAATAAATCATATCAATGAACCTAAAGACAAAAATCACACGGTTATCTCAATAGATGCAGAAAACCCAGATTCAGATCCCAGCACCCACATGGCAGCTAGGAACGATCCTTAAATCCAGTACCAGGGGATCTGAAGGAGTCTTCTGAACTCTGCTTAGACTTCATGACACAGGTGTACTTACATATATGCAGGCAATATATTCATACACATAAAATAAAAAGTAAAAAAATTTTAAAGTCCTAGAGGGAAGATACCTTAATACAATTAAAGCTATATACAATAAAGCCAGGCGGGCACAAGCCTTTAATCCCAGTTCTTGGGAGGCAGAGGCAGGTGGATCTCTCTGAGTTCAAGGCCACCCAGGTCTACATAGTGAGTTCCAGAACAGCTGGAGCTACAGGGAGACCCTGACTCAAACACACATACACAGCTCTATACAACAAACCCACAGCCAACAATGTTCTAAACGGATAAAAACTGAAGCATTCCAGGGGCTGGAGAGATGGCCTAGCGGTTAAGAGGGCCGACTACTCTTGCAGAGGACCCAGGTTCGATCCCCAGCACCCACAAGGCGACTGAGAACCGTCTGTAACTCCAATTCCAGGAGAACTCCAGTTCCCGGGAATCCGACACACCCTCTTCCGACCTCCTCGGCTTTGCAGGTCACAAAAAGAACCCCCCCCCAAAAAAAAACCCCAAAAACCTATAATCAGCCAGGCTTGGTGGCACACACCTTTCATCCCAGCAATAGGGAGGCAGAGGCAAGGAGATCTTTGTGAGTTCAAGGCCAGCCTGGTCTACACAGTGAGTTCCAGGCCACAGGGAGACCTTGTCTCAAAAAGACAAAACAAAACAAAAAAAAAACCCAACTATAATCATCATTTGTGTACAGAGTGAATATGTGAGCACATACTTTTGTGAGTGTGTGTGGGGGGGGTCCAGAGGACAACTTCTGAGGGCTGGGTCACTTCTTCCCCTAGTTGACTGAATGCTACCTTCTCCAGGCTAGGTCGTCCCCCAGCTTCAGGCCCACTCTACTGTCTCTGGCCTCTAGCTTCCCTTAGGACTGCTGGGATTCCATACGTGTGCCACAGTGGCTGGGTCCCAGGGAACAGACTTCGGCAGTCAATCAGGCTGGCCCCTCGAGCGCTTTCACCTACTGAGCCACTGTACTTGCCTCTGTTTTGGTTTTTGAGATGGGGTCTCATGCAGGCCACCGTGGCCTAGAATTAGATATGTGACCTCCATTGGCCAGAACTCCGGAGCCTCCTGCCTCCACCTTAAGTGCTGCAATTATTGTCACACACTGAACTGCCAACAAATGGTGGGGCTTTTTTTTCTTTATTTTTTTATGTGTATGAATATACTGTCTGCATGTAGGTTTGTGCGCCCGTGTCATGCAAAGCTGCAGAGGTCAGAAGAGGGCGTCGGATTTCCCTGGAACTGGAGTTGAATCCGGTTCTTAGCCGCCATGTGGGTACTGGGGATTGAACCCAGGTCCTCTGCAAGAGCAGTCGGCTCTCTTAACCGCTAGGCCATCTCTCCAGTCCCAAATGGTGTTACTTTGAATCGATATAGTACATACAGAACTTACAAGAAGAAAACCTTCCGTTTCATAATAGGAGGCTGGCTGGTGTTTAAGTGCAAAGATTATAATTTTTTGGCATATATGTCTAACTCTGCAATTAAATTTTTTTTTACGGTCTTTTCGAGACAGGGTCTCCCTGTGGCCTCAGCTGTCCTGGAACTCGCTCTGTAGACAAGGCTGGCCTTGAACTCACAAAGATCCACCTGCCTCTGCCTCCCAAGTGCTAGGATTAAAGGCCTGCGCCACCACACCCAGCTTAACTCTGCAATTTAAAAGGTTAAATAGCACAAAATATGATGGGGGGAGGCAAGGTCTTAGTTCACATTAGCGAACACAGTAATAAACGGACTAACTTTGAAGTTAAATTATTCTTACAAGCTATTGTACGGGAGACTGCCAACAAATGCATAACATGACAGACAGATATGAAAGACACAGTGCATGTTAGAGAAAAAAAGCTCTATGCTCATTTTAATCACACTGGCAGAAGCGGAAGCCCTTGCTATCTGCAATTCCTGCTATCCCGTCACCCCAGAACTCCCTAGATTCAGCAGAGCTTTCCCGCCCCTTAGCCTAAAGACAGGGTCTCCCGTAGCCCCAGCTGGCCTGGAGCCAGCCCTATAGACCAGGCTGACCTTGAACTCACCGAGATCCGCCTGCCTCTGCCTTCCAAGTGCTGGGATTAAAGGCGTGCGCCACGACACCCAGCTTAAAGACCGTTCTTAGCTACCACGTGTGGGTGACGGGAATCGATCCGGGGTCCTCTGCAAGAGCACTCGGTGCTCTTTACCACTGGGCCATCTCTCCAGCAATTCGAACCGCTTCCCTGGTGTCGTTATCTCTACAACTTAAACCTCCGTTTCCAGAGACGGAGGGGTTAACCGATGAAAGCGGAGCTTACCGGATAGAGGGTAGAATTCGAGGACGCAGAAGTCTTGCAGGTTACGGCCGGCCGAAGGACGAGAAGTTCATACCAGATGTCCCGAACGCTCAGGGGAAAGAGGAGGGTCCACAACTGAATCGAAAGAGGACCTGCCAAGCCGTATTTTGTCCACGCGTCCGACTGCAACTGCCTCCGGAGAGCAATGGCTTCCGCCTCATCTCCGCCTTCCAAATCCCGCAGTACCTCGTTGGCCTTCGCCCGCAGAAGCCATGGCGGTTTGCATTCTGGGAAATGTAGTTCATGCACATTGACAACCTTGGACCATTTGCAAGTGGGAAACACCGTCCCCCCCCCCCCGTTCCCTTGCGCGCCATATCTTACAGTACAGTTAGGTTGTTGTTTATTCAGAACGATTAATGACAATTGTATAAAGGCGGTGAAGGCGTCTGGAGTACGAAGAATCAGTGTTCTCAGGGAACCGGTCTCTGGTAATTGCACTACTAGAGTCATGAACACGCAAACAAGATTGACTGGACTCAGCACAGGACAGGATGTCAGGAGGGAGGGGGGGTGAGGGTTGTTGCAGGGTCGGACTGGAGTAGTTGAGGGAAGGGGGGTTGGATATCAGAAAAATACATTTGGATAATGAATTTTCTAAAAAATTTAATAGTAATTGTAAATATTCTCAATGCAAAGACATATACATAATTAAGGACATAAAAAAGCTAGTTTTGAAAAACAAAACAAAACTAGGTTTTGGGCAGGAGAGATGGCTCAGTGGTTAAGAGCCCCGACGCTCTTGGAAAGGACCCATGTTCGATCCCCAGCCCCCACAAGGCGGCTGAGAACCCTCCGTAACTCCAATTCCAGGGAACTCCAGTTCTGGGGGAATCCGAACACCCTCTTCTGACCTCTGTGGCTTGAGGACACGGGTGCACCTACCTACATGTAGACAGTACGCACACCCCACACACACACACACACACACACACACACACACACACACACACACAAATAAATATATGGGGCGCACGCCTTTAACCCTACACTTGGAGCAAAGGGGCCACATGCGACGACTGCTCTTGCAGAGGACCCGGGTTCGATCCCCAGCACCCACATGGTGGATGAGAAACGTCTGTAACTCCAATTCCAGGAGAACTACAGTTCCGGGGGAATCCGACACACCCTCTTCTGACCTCCTCAGCTTTGCAGGACACCGGTGCACCTATCTAAATGCAGACAGTACAGTCATACATACACACTGGGAATCAAACGGGTAGAATTCGAGGCGCAGAGTCTGAGTAGGCAAGACGAGATTCATACCAGATGCCGAACGCTAGGAGAGAGTCACATGACGAGCTGCGACCTATGCAGGTCTAGCAACTGCTCCAGGAATGCTTCTCATCGTGCAATCCGATACCTGCAGAAGCATGCTTGCATTCTGGAAGTTCATACGATGGAGCAGTCATGAGCTTACAGAAAGTTAAGAAAGTAACAGACATGGCCATAGGCTCACACATGGAGAAAATTCTTCAGTTGAGGTTCTCTCTTCCTAGGTGACACGTTTGTGTCAAGTTGACAAAAACTAATCCGTGCACCATGACACGGAATAAATGACCAGAACGTAGCCAGGCTTGCTGGCCTGAGATGCTGGTAAAACGCAGAAGACTAGCTGTTGACCCCACCTCTCTATGGCTGCAAATTATGGTCATAGACAAAAAGTGGGGTGGGCAAGCCAATGTAGGAGCACGAGAGAGCAATGTGCTAGGAGTTCTGGGCTGCCAGAGATACTCATGACAGAAGCAGGATGGGGCTCCTGTCCCTCACCTGTTCAGCCTGTCCTGAGCTGTGACCTGAGTGAACACTTCTAAAGCTGAGCAAATCTACTTCATTTTTTTCTCTTTTTTTGGAGACAGTCTCCCTGTAATTCCAACCAGGCTGGCCTTGATTTCACAGAGATCTGCCTGTCTCTGCTGGGATTTAAGGTGTCGCCCAGTTCCCTCAGTTCTCTGAATGGTCCCAAACCAAATCCTAGATCCCAAAAACATCGTGTGCATCACTCTACCTTGAAAGCAGTGGGACTCTTGTTAAAAACAGAAGTGGGAGAATCAGGTCAGTTGACAGGTAGAGTGAATTGTACCTTCATCTAAATCAGAGTTCGTCACACTTCAGCACATATCTGAATCCTGTGGGGGTTGGAGTGCTGATCTCTACTCCATTTCTGAAGGTGGGTCTAGCCAAGGTCAGCATTTCTAACAGACGGACAAGGAGATTTAGCGTTGGCGTCCATGGACTCCAATTTAGAATAATGAGTTATCTTATGTGGAGAGCTTATTACATAAAAGTGGGCATTCTAGAAAGAAAGAGCTGTGGCTTCAGGAAAATTCTTTAAATGTATCTGAGGTATTTGACACAGAACTAAAATCCCACATGATCAGTGAACGTACAAAAGTGGTCAAGTTATAAGAAAGTGCCTGTAGTGGCAGCAATGGTTGTTCAGTCGAAAACTAGTGTTTTGTTTTGTTTTTCAGGATTTGCAGTGTCGCTAGGGGCTTCTGCAGTTCTTGTCGTGCTCCACCTTAGGAGCCAAGCTGTGATGCAGGAATTGGGTTCTTTCCTTTTTCTTTTTGTAGAACTCTGAAGTATTCCAAAGGTCCTCAAGGCTCAGCAGGTAAGTTTGGCAGAATTGGAATACAATTCTCAAAGAGGAAGCTCTCTCTATATTGTAGCAAGTGTGGGCCCTGCTAGGATGGTGTTGGTCATTCCATGTCTGTTACACCACATCACAGTTTTCTTTAGAGCATTGGGCTTAGAAGAAGGACCTGACCTGTCTTTTCAGAGTAACTGCATGATTTGGAAGGAAGACCCTGTTTTTCCATTTAAGTAAACATCAATAGATTTTGAAGATAAACAGCATATGCCAACAACTTTGAATGTCTTATATAGTTCAGAGGCATTTGGACATTACAACCATAATCACTACTGAGATATAACCAGACAATATTTGTAGCTCTTAAAAATATTTTATTATGGGGACTGGAGATGGCTCAGGGTTAAGAGCGGCGCTCTGCAGAGGACCTCTTTGATCCCAGTACCCACATGGTGGTTAACAACTATAGGTAACTCCAGTTCCAGAGAATGGATCCATGCCATCTTCTGGTCTCCAAGAGCATGGCCTGACACAGGTGCACCTATCCACATTGCAGGCAATACATTCATACATATAAAGCATTTTGTTATTTTTATTTTATGTGTATGGTGTATTGCCATCATGCATATAGGTGCCCCCTTGTGGGCAGTTCTCATGGAGAGCAGAAGAGGACATCTAATTCCATGAAACTAGAGTTAAGGACAGTTGTTAGCACCCATGTGTGTGCTGCAAACCTAACCTGAGTTCGGTGTAACAGCAGCCAGTGCTCTTAACCACTGCTGAGCCATCTCTCTCGCCTAATATTTGTACCTACTTAATGGTTTTAGTATGAAATTTAAAAATAAATGAGACATGTATAGGAACAGGAGAATCGAATCTAATTTGCTATGGTTTACATTCCTCCTACAGAATACATGAGGCAACATAATATGCAGTGCGCCAGTATTTTTTTTTTTTGTCTTTTCAAAACAGGGTCTCCCTGTAGCCCCATCTGTCCTGGAACTCACTCTGTAGACCAGGCTGGCCTTGAACTCAAAGATCCGCCTGCCTCTGCCTCCCAAGTGCTAGGATTAAAGGAGTGCGCCACCACACCTGGCAAAGTATTAACAGGTATAGTATTCTTTTTCATTTATTCATTTATTTTTATTTTTTATTTTATTTTATTTTATTTTATTTTTTTTTGGTCTTTTAAGGTCAGGGTCTCCCTGTAGTCCCAGCTGTCCTGGAACTCACTCTGTAGACCAGGCTGGCCTTGAACTCACAAAGATCCGCCTGTTTCTGCCTCCCAAGTGCTAGGATTAAAGGCGTGCACCAACACGCCCAGCTATTTTTATTTTATATGTACGAGTGTTTTTGTCTACATGTAAGTGCACTCATGTCTTCACTCCCTCCTAAGGCCAGAAGAAGGTGTTGAACCTCTTGGAACTAGAGTTACAGAGAGTTGATAGCCATCATATGGGTACTGGATGCTGAATACATGTCTTTTTTTTTAATGACAAACTAGATTTTTCTGCATTGCTTTGATCTTATATTACTCTAAAATATGCGTACATATCTTTCATCCATATACCAAAACTTCCTAACTCTGAAAATAAATGGTACCTTAGTTCTAGAACCTGTTAAGGGGGGTTCACAATATAAGAGCACAGTTATTTTCAGAGCACATTAATGTTGCTCAGTTTGCCTTACAACTAAGTAACTGGCACTAGCATCCACAGATGAAGAATACCATTCGTCGTTTGTTTTTCTGGGATGTTGTTACTTCACTTAGCATGGTATCTTCTAGATCCATCATTTACCTGAAGTTTAATGATTTCATCTTTCTTTTTTTTTTTATAAATTATTTTTTTTTATTTTTTGTTATGTGAATGTACTGTCGGCATGTAGGTCTGTGGCACCTGTCGTGCAATGCGGCAGAGGTCAGAAGAGGGTCTCGGATTCCCCTGGAACTGGAGTTTCTCCGGAATGGAGTCACAGGGTTTCTCACACCATCGGGTGCTGGGGATCAAACCCGGGTCCTCTGCAAGAGCAGTCAGTGCTCTTAACCGCTAGGCTATCTCTCCAGCCCCAATTTCATCTTTCTTTAGCGCTGCATAGAACTCCATTGTGTAGATGTACCACATTTTCTCTATCCACTCATCAGTTGAGTAGTACTTGGGTTGGTTCCAGCTCTTCACTATTGTGAAGAGAGCTGCAATAAACATGGCTGTGCATGTATCTCTGCAGTAGGATGAGTCTTGTGGGTATATACCCAGGAGTGGTATGACTGGGTCAAGTGGCAAGCTCATTTTGAATCTTCCAAGGGTTGTCTACACTGTACAAGTTTACAGTCCCACCAGCAGTGGATGGGTGTTCCCCTTTCCCCACAACCTCTCCAGCACTTGGTATCATTATCATCAACAATCATATCATCAGCAAAAAGGAATAGCTTGACTTCCTCTTTTCCAATTAGTACTCCTTTAATTTCTTTTCTTACCTTATTGCCCTAGCAAGTGTTTCAAGCACTATACTGAAGAAGAGTGGTGACAGGGGCCAGCCTTGCTGAATTCCTACCTTTAAAGGGAATGCTTCTGTTGTTTCTCCACTTAGGATGATATTGGCTGTGGGTTTTTTGTAAATGGCTTTGATTACATTGAGGAATGATCCCTCCAATCCAATTCCCTCTAGGACTTTAAGCATGAAGGGATGCTGGATTTTTGTCCAAGGCTTTTTCTGCATCAATTGAGATGACCATGTGGTTTTTGTCTTTCAGTCCATTTATGTGTTTTATATTTATTGATTTTCATATGTTGAACCATCTGTATTAGTCAGTTTTCTGTTGCTGTGATAAAACACCAGACCAAGGAACTTATAAAAGGAAGAGTTTATTTGAGCTTACAATTGGCGTTCCAGGGAATTAGTCCATTGTGGCGGGAGGCGTGGTGGCTGGATCTGGAGCAGCAAACGAGGGTCAATCTCGCAAAGAGCACAGGAAGCAAGAGAGGAAGCAACTGTATACAACCAGGCTTGTTAAACTCACAAGCCGCCCCTAGACAACGCACTTCCTCTAGCATGGCCACACCCTCCAAGACCTCCAAAAACAGCGCCACCAACTGGAGGCAAATGCCTGAATACCTAGAGCCTATGGGGGACACCATCCAAACCACCACATTCCACTCCCCTGGCCCCCATAGGCTCCTGACCATATAAAATGCAAAATGCATTTAGTCCAACCTTAAAAGTCCCAAGTCTTTACCAGTTTCAATGCCATTCAAAAGTCCACAGTCCAAGGTCTCTTCTGAGACTCAGGCCAATCTCTTAACTGTAAGCTCCTGTAAAATCAAAAGGCAAATTACATACTCCCAATATACAGTGGAACCGAATACACATTCCCATTCCAAAAGAGGATAGAGGCATAGTGAGGAAATACTGGACCAAAACAAGACCGAAAACCAGCAGGGCAAACGCAAAGTCCAGTAGTTCCACATGCAACCTCTGGGACTTGACTTCCAAAGGGCTTAGATGGCTCAGCTCCCAGCTTCTTGCAAATACATCTCTTTCTTAGGCCTGTACCACTCCCTGTATGCAGCTCTCCTTGGCAAATATCTCACAGTCTGGCATCTCGAAAGTCTTCTTGGGGTCTCCGATGGCCACCAGGCTTCACATTCACAGCTTCACGCAATGGCCTATCAGGCCTTCTTTATTCAGGGACCCCCTGTGACTCTGCCTGGCCTCTTTGGCTCTCTGAAACTGGTGGAGGAAGAACTGATGACCCTTTCATCTTGCAAACTTCATGCCTCTAAAGCCAGCACCACGTGAATGAAATTGCCGAATCTGGCTGCAAGTTCGGGACGACCCTGGCCCATCTCAACCACATTTGTAACTTTTCTTTGCCCTGGGCTTGCTTGGAGGATTAGCTGGTGTGGTCTTGCCCTGAAGGTATGATTCTTTTGTTTACTTGTAAATCTCGAGGCCCTTCCTTAATCACTTCAATCTCCTTATCAAAAGGAAACTCACCTTCACAAGCCTTGGCCCCACCTTTAATCTTCCTAGTGCTTTTTTCAGATCCAACCTCTCCTTACATGCTTGGCCCCACCTTTAATCTTCCTAGGGCAGTTTTCAGATCCAAACTTACATTTGCATTTCTTTCTGCCCCATCTGCTCTTTTTCACTGTAGAGTCTTATAATATTCACCATTAAAAGCCACGCACCATTTCTACATTAGGCTGTTTGAAATATCCTCCGCCATCAGTCCACCTCTTTTCAACTTAGCTATCAGGCAAGCTTACTGGGCTGGGCAAACTGTTCCAGACTCTTTATCAAAATATCCTGGTTGCTGCCTAAGACTTTATTTTCCCCTGGAACACATCTTTTGCAGCCATGCTTTCTCCAGGCCTCCATAGAAGGGCCCTTTAAGCTCTGCTTACATAGTCAACAGCCTTTCCAACCCAAAGTTCCAAAGTCTTCCACACTTCTCCAAACATACACATGTCAGGTTCTTCACAGCCAACAGCCCACTCTCTGGTACCAATAACTGATTAGTCAGTTTTCTGTTGCTGTGATAAACACCAGACCAAGGAACTTATAAAGGAAGAGTTTATGTAAGCTAAGATGGGCGTTCCAGGAATTAGTCCATTGTGGCAGGAGGCGTGGTGGCTGGATCTGGAGTAGCAAACCGAGGGTCACATCTCGCAAAGACACAGGAAGCAAAGAGAAAGCACTGGATACCAGCCAGGCTTTTTTAACTCTAAGCCTGCCCCAATACCGACTTCCTCTAGCATGGCCACACCCTCCAGACTCCAAAAACAGCGCCACCAACTGGAGGCAAATGTCTGAATACCTAGAGCCTATGGGGGACACTCATCCAAACCACCACACCATCCCTGCATCTCTGGTATGAATCCAACTTGGTCATGATGGATGACCTTTTTGATGTGGGTCTATATGTGGTTTGCAAGTATTTTGTTGAGAATTTTTGCATCCATGTTCATTAATGAGATGGGTCTGTAGTTCTCCTTTTTGGTTGTATCTTTGCCTGGTTTTGGTATTAGAGTGATGCTGGCTTCAGAGAAGGAATTTGGGAGATTTCCCTCTACTTGAATTCTTCTGAACAATTTGAGTAATAATGGTTGTAAGCCTTTTTGAAATGTTTTATAGAATTCTGCCCTGAAACCATCTGGGCCTGGGCTTTATTTAGTTGGAAGGTTTCTTATTACATCTACAATTTCTTCATATATTATACTTCTGTTTAAGCTATTGAGTCTCTTGTTTGAGCTTTGGTTGATTCCCAGGTTTCAGATATTCATCAATTTCTCCTAGGTTTTCGCACTTAGTGGAGTATAGGTTTTTGAAGTATTCCCTTATGATTGTCTGGGTCTTTTCATTGTCTGTTGTGATGTTTCCCCTTTCATCACAGATTCTATTGATTTGGAGTTGCTCTTTCTTTTTGTAAACTGGACTAGAGTTCTGTCTATCTTGTTTATTTTCTCAAAGAACCAACTTTAAAATTCATTGATATTTTTTGTATTGTTTTCTTTGTTTCTATTTCATTGATTTTTGCTCTGATTTTTACTATTTATTCCCNCCTTTAATCCTAGCACTTGGGAGGCAGAGGCAGGCGGATCTTTGTGAGTTCAAGGCCAGCCTGGTCTACAGAGTGAGTTCCAGGACAGCTGGGGCTACAGGGAGACCCTGTCTCGAAAAGACCAAAAAATAAATAAATAAATAAAGGTGTTATGATATCCTCAGGAATTTTTTAAAGAATGCGTAACAGGTCAGTGCAGGGGAGGGGCATGGTGATATACACCTGTAATCCTACCACCAGGAGGATTGTCTTGAGTTCAAGCAAGTCTGAGCTGTACTAGGAGTGGAAGTCCAGCCAGGGCTACATGGTAATACTCCATCTCATAAAGAAAAATAAGAGCAGGGTGTGTGCATGCCTGTAATCCTAACTCTCAGAAGGTTCAGCCTGGAGGCTTGGCTGGAATTCAAGGCCAGCCTGGTCTACACAGTGAGTCCAAGGCCAGCCTGGTCTACACAGTGAGTCCAAGGTCAGTCTGGACTACAGTATTAGGCCCTGCCTCAAAAAACAAAACAAAACAAAAAAATAAGGGGCTGGAGAGATGGCTTGGAGTTTGGGTACTGACTGCTCTTGCCGAGAACCTGGGTTCGGTTTCCAGTACCTGGATAGTTCTTTTTTTTTGGTCTTTTCGAGACAGGGTCTCCCTGTAGCCCCAGCTGTCCTGGAACTCATTCTGTAGACCAGACTGGCCTTGAACTCACAAAGATCCACCTACCTCTGCCTCCCAAGCGCTAGGATTAAAGGCGTGCCCCACCACACCCGGTAGTACCTGGATAGTTCTAACAGCATTCTGTTACTCTAACTCCAGTTCCAGGGGAATCTGATACACCCTCTTGACCTCGTTGGGCATTGTATGACATAGATATACACACTCACATATATGAAGGCAAAACATTCTTACATATAAACTAAATAAAAAAAAGTAAAAATCCAATAAAAATCAAACAAAAACTCAAGGGAATCTATCACCTGGTAAAGGGCTTGTGCCTATGATCCAAGCACCTTTGAAGTTAAAACAAGAGGATTAAAAGGTCAGGGTCATACTTGGCTATACAGCATACATATTGAGCTTAGAGTCAGCCTGTGATAGAGACGATCCTGACTCAAAAACAAACAAACAAACAAAAACAAAGCAAAACCCCAACAATAAATCAGTTGGATCTCTGTGAGTTCAAGGCCAGCCTGGTCTACAGAGTCAGTTCCAGGCCAGCTGGGGCTACAGGGAGACCCTGTCTCAAAAAGACCAAAAAGAATAAAAATTTGTCAGGTGTGATAGCACACACCTTTAGTTCCAGCACTCAGGAGGAAGAGGCAGGTGGATCTCTGTGAGTTTGAGGCCAGTCTGGTCTACATAGTGAGTTCCAGGATAGCCAGAGCTATAGGGTGGCCCTGTGTCAAAAAAGACCCCCCCAAAAAGAATAAAAAATTTTAAAGGAATCTCCAGAAAAAGAAATTAAGAGATGAGAAAAACACAGCCCAAGATACTGATGAACAGATGTCATTCTTTCCAGGACAGGCCTGGACAGGGTTTTAGAAGCCCAGAATCTGCAGGGTATAATAGCTTACACCTTTAATGGCAGCACTTGGGAGGCATCTCTGAGTTTGAGGCTAGCCTGGTCTACATAGCTAGTTCTGGGCCAGCCAAGGCTACACAGTGAGACCATGTCTCAAAAACAAACAAACATAAAAAAAAAAAGCTCAGAATCTACAAATAAGTTACCTTAGGTCATGGGGCAAATATCAGGGTACTCTGATGTCTTTGACTCTCCTTAGACAGCACTCTTTCCGAACTGGTATTACACAATGTCTTTACAATTTTCTGAGGAAGTTCTTTTTGTAAAGAAGCCTGGAGCAGGTAAAGTTACCACTTTGTGTGAGGATAAAAGATATCCTCAGACATATAAGCACCGGAAAGCTTATAATCCTGTGTGCAAAACGATGCAAAGGAAAATACTCCACCCAAGGGAGATTAATCCCAGAAGACTGATGTGCTGTGTGAGCGACAGTGCTGGCTGAGTCCTGTACCGAAATGAAGAGTGGAGGAAAAAATAGGAGAGGACTGGCTTGAAGCATCGGAGAATGCTTGAAAGATTTTTCATAAACATAAATTAAAATGCTATTTACTGCCGGGTGTGGTGGCGCACGCCTTTAATCCTAGCACTTGGAGGCAGAGGCAGGTGAATCTTTGTGAGTTCAAGGCCAGCCTGGTCTGTAAGAGTGAGTTGCAGGACAGCTGGGGCTACAGGGAGACCCTGTCTCGAAAAGACCAAAAAAAAAAAAAAAAGCTATTTACTGTCTTTTAATTTTTAGGATGAAAGGCTTCATTGTATTCATAGAATGGCAAGTATTGTAAACCCCAACAATGTGAACTAACAGCAGAGGAAAGGTAGTGTGGACACCAGTTTTCTCCTTCTCTATTGAGGTTAATCAATAGAGACTGCCCATAGGTGATAAGTCAAAAAAAAAAAAAAATGAAGCTGGGTGCGTCGTGGAGCACGCGTCTTTCATCCTAGCACTTAGGAGGCAGAGGCAGGCGGATCTTTGTGAGTTCAAGGCCAGCCTGGTCTACAGAGTGAGTTCCAGGACAGCTGGGGCTACAGGGAGACCCTGTCTCAAAAAGACAAAAAAAGAGGAAAAAAACTCAGACATTTAAATATCATGTTTAAAATCATGACAGGAACTCCAGACAAATTAAAAATATTAATATAGTGCTGGGCGTGGTGGCGCGCACCTTTAATCCTGGCACTTGGGAGGCAGAGGCAGGTGGATCATTGTGAGTTCAAGGCCAGCTTGGTCTACAGAGTGAGTTTCAGGACAGCTGGAGCTACGGGGAGACCCTGTCTTGACAAGAAAAAAAAAAAAAAAAGTAATATATCAGGGCTGGGAAGATGGCTCAGCACCAACTGCTCTTGCAGAGGACTGGGATTCAATTCCCAGCATCCACATGGCCACTAAGAACCGTCTTTAAGCCAGGCATGGTGGAGCAAGCCTTTAATCATAGCATTCAGGAGGCAGAGGCAGGGGGATCTCTGTGAGTTGAAAGCTGGCCTGATCTACAGAGTGAGTTACAGGCCAGCTGGGGCTATAGGAACACACTGTCTCAAAAAAAAAAAAAAAAATTAACATATCTTACAGAATCAAGAGAGAAAAGTACGTAGAGGTGAGGGGTCAAGTAAATTCACTAAGCCTGTCACACTTTACAGCCCAGGAGTCAACAGACATGAATGTTCTACAGGCATGGGACGCTTCCCTCAGAAGAGATCTTTAGCACTCACACATGCACACACACACAGAGTGATAGAGCTAGAGCGTGAGTGTGAGAGAGCTATTTGAATTATTTGAACATGCAAATCCATTTCTTCTTTTATAAAAGTTATATTGATTACCTTTTACTGTATTGTTTTTGTTTCTGAGCCCAGGTTGGCCTAGAATTTACTATGTAGCCCAGGCTGGTCACAACTTGTGGCCGTTCTTTTGCTAAGGGCTCTTATGTATATGGTTCTTGGGTTGATCCCGGCATCACTAACAACTCAGAAGGATCTGGACTACGGTTTGACTAGTTTCTTGATTTCTCCAGCTACCCAGCTGGAAAGCAAGAAGAGAATGAGAACATGTTCTTATGTTAGACCCTAGCACTATTCAGGTTCATCTTGCTTTAAGAGTAAGTAAGTAAGCCAGGCTTGGTGGCACACAACTTTAATTCTAACACTTAGGAGGCAGAGGCAGGTGGATCTCTGTGAGTTCAAGGCCTGCCTGGTCCACATAGTGAGCTCCATGCCAGCTGGGACAAAAGGGAGACCGAGTCTCAAAAAGACAAAAAAAAAAAAAAAAAAAAGAGTAAGTATGAATGCCGGTATGTTTCCTGGCACAGCACCTATACTCAGCGAGGGAAAATGGGCAGGCATGAATCTCCTTGGAGTTCCCAGGCCAGCTTAACATAGTGAATTTCAGCCAGGCGGGGGGCACCAGAGCAAACTCCTGACTAAAGGAAAAACAAAAAAAAAAAAAAGAAAAGAACTACTAGCAAGAGACCAGAGAGATGGCTAGCAGTTACGAACATATACTACTCTTGGGGCTGGATGATGGCCGTAGCGGTTAACGAAGCACCGACCCTCGTACAGGAGGATTCCTGGGGTTGATCCCCCTGGCGAGCACCCAGCGATGGGGCGGCTGAGACCGTCTGACAACTACTGACCAATTCCAGGAGAACTCTCAGTTCCAGGGGATTAATCCGATCACAGATAATTCGATCGTCATCTCGTCTGTTGAACCTCTCGCGGCATTGCATCGAAGGGTGCCAAATCAAAAACTGGCATCAAGTACGTACATTCATACACATACTAGAAATAAGTAAAATTAATTAATAAAAAAAAAAAAAAGAACAAGTTTACCCTACTCTTAAAGAGGCGCCTAGATTGCCCGGCGTGGTGGACATGCTCAGGACTTTAATCCTAGGCACTCGGGAGGCAAAGGAAAGCGGATCTTTGCTGAGTCAAGGCCCAACCTGCGTCTACAGAGTGAGTTCCAAGGACAAGCTGGACCTAAGGATGAACCCGTGTCTCGAAAAAGACAAAAAATAAAAAAAAAAAAAGAAAAAAGAAAGAAAAATGAGGGCCTTATGGGTTCAGTTCGCAGTACCTACATGGTGATAACAACCATTTGTAACTCGAGTTCAGGAGTCTCCAATAAGGTTGGCCCTCTTCTGGCCAACCCTTGGGCATTGATACAGATTACTACATGCGAGATAGATGTATGTACATTTACGGATACATGTGAGGTAAAAATCTATTAACTCGATAATTATAAAAGAATAAATTTTAACGAGTATATGTTAGCAGGTCACTAGTGAGAGACTCTATGTAGAGAAAGCACTTGCTTGGGTAGACTCTGAGGACCAGAGTTCAGATCACCAGAACCATGTTAAAAGCTTGGGGAGGCAGGATGGAATGATGGTTCTAGTGCTTAAAGCAGATCACCGACTGCTCTTGTTAGCAGAGGACCTGGGTTTCGATCCCCAGCACCCCATGGCGGCTGAAAACAAGTCCCGTATACTCCAATTGCCAGGAGAAAACTCCATGTTCCAGGGGGAAATCCGACCGCCCTTCTCCTCCTGACCCTCTCTCTAGCTTTGCACGACACGCAGTGCACAAGCTCTCAGTGCAAGACAGTAAACATTGCATGATGCACTCATAAATAATTAAAGGTATGAATAAATAAATAGAAGTAAATAGATATAAGTAAATAGTAAAATTGTAAAAAAAAATAAATGCTGGGGAGGCACGGCAGGCCACCTGCAAATCAACGAGGCCAGAGATTGGGAATCTCTCAAGAACAAACTGATCTAAACTAAGATTGCCTCATCTATTGATTTCTGACAATTCAATGTAAGATCGCGCCCTCCTGTCTCTCAAGTACAATAACCGCTGTGAGAGTGATTACTAGAAGCTAGCGGCCGTTGTTTTAACCTCAGGCCCCTCTTGCGCTACAGGTACAACTACATCAATGGGCACAATATATCCTGGCGGAGGTCAACACCCATAGGGCACCGAACACATAAGCCCCACATACACGATTTCATATAATATTTCTACCCATAACGAATAAATATACGTATCGTAACTGCTGGGGTGTAAGGTAGCATCAGACCTGCCATTAAATTTTCCTTATGAGCCCTCTAGGAGGTCAGATGGCAGGCAGAAGCTGCTAGTGAAATTAATGGCCAGGCACTGTGATATGGTTCCTCCCACGCGGTGACCTGTTCGTTTCAACCAAAGTTGGTGCAACTTAAACATTAAGATCATTACAGCCCACCTTTTCTCACGCTCTATGCTGCATTAAGTAAACAAAAAGTCTAGTGAATAAGTATAGCTCAGTGAGCAAAAGTGCCCTGCATTCCCAAGGTGGTGCCGAAGTATAAAGCACGCGTCGCACAAAGCTTCTTATGTGTTGAAGAATTGGAAACACAAGTGATTCATGTCGATCAAACAAGTAATGTATAACTTAATATGGTTGTTTCAAGCCATTCCGGAATAAAGAAACTTGTTTTGCGCCGAGGACTTCTCTGCGCATCGCCTCTTCCATCCGCTGTTTGCAAGGACCCCTGATAATGCGCTGGAAGCCTGAAAAGACATTATGGATCACCTAACATGCGTTCAAGTACTATTCACCTTGGTACAAACAACCTAGGCCCTACTTTTTCTACCAATTGCGCTTATATCCTGTGGTATTCCTTATATAAAAAATTATGGAAACCTTTTCCAACCTCTTCCCGCGATTCTCTTGTGATTTGTCCATATATTATGACTCCTTTTTCTAGCTTTTTTTTTCTTTTTCCTTTGGATTTTTTTTTTTTTTTTTTTTTTTTTTTTTTGAGGTTGGGTCTCCTGTAGCTCCAGCAGGTCTAGTACTTGCTGCTTAGACCAGGCTGGCCTTGGACTTCACAGAGAAAATCACCTCTGGCCGTCTTGCCCCAGTGCTACGATATAAGCGTGTTGCCACCGACATAGCCTGTCCTGGACTATCACCTCATCGCGGCAACTACCAGAATCAGGCTCTCTATGGAATGAGAGAGTCATTCTGATCTTTTTGTTTTTTTATTTGTGTACAAAAAATTGAGATTTTACATTATATTCTTCTGTACTGTGTATAACTATGAAGTGTATTCACGCTCCTGCTCGTGGTCGCAATATTGCCACGCCCCTTGTGCACAAGCTCGTGTGCGTGCAAATAAGGTAATTAGGTGTGTATGCTCTCGGAGATCAGAAGATGGTCATAGCCGATCTCTCCCCCCTGCGAACTGAGTCGCCGTTCAGAAATTGCGCGTAGTTTCAGACAGGTGCTCCTCTGGCTGCTTATGTGAAGGGAGTGCATTGGGGAACCTGATGGAATCCCTTCTAGGTCCCTTGTATATTTGCGTTCGGTTTTCTAAGATCGTAACACTCTTTTAACGCTGTCTAGGTTCTGGTCTGTGTTGCAGTCCATCTCGTCATCATGCCCCAGTATTCTGAGATCTATTTTTCTTTTGTTTTTTGGTCTTTTCGAGATTTCAGAGGTTCCCTGTAGCCCCCCCAAGCGTCCCTAGAGAACTCGACTCTGTAGAAACCCGGCTGGCTTGAAACTCAACAACAAGATGTCCGCGCTTGCCTCTGCCTCTCCAAGTGCTAGACGTAAAGGTGTGCATCCCGACCACCCAGGCCAACATCGGGATATGATGCTTTATGGAGACCCCTTGTCAGGTTTGTTTCCTGAGATAGAAGAGCCGTGAACTAAATCTTTAAAAGTAAGAAAAAAAAATGAAGGCCTAAATGCCTGGTCCTACAGTGAGACAAGAGTTGTGTTTCAGAAGGGCCATGCTGGTGCCTCCTGGATAAAATGGCCGAAGGTTTCAATTTGAGAACCGCGTTCTCCAGCCGGCATGTCGGTTTTTGCTTGCGGGATCACCAAAAGAGAACACAAACAAAGGTAACTAACTAGTTCAAATGAGAGCCGGTCGGGTGCTCTTAGCCGCTAGGGCAATTAGATGGTAGCATTAATAATTAAATGGAAAAATCGTTTATCGTACAATGAGCTATTGATAAAAGCCCCCAAATATCGAAGTCGTCCTCATTATTATGGTGGTATTTCCATCTGCTACGTGGGAGGTGGTTTGACTTTCTGATGGAAAAGACAAGCCATTTTCACTTGTTTTTTTTTTTTAATTATTTTATTTTATTTCTTATTGTGTGTATGAGAGTACTGCATGTGCCTAAATGCAGTCTGTACAACGCTAGCTCCGGTACGATCGTGCATTATGCCTAGGCGGAGTTTTCAGAGAGGGTCTCGATTCCCTCCCGTACATTTCCTGAGCGGTGTGGAGCTTCTCTGGTCCTTCCCTGGGATTTCCTTTTTGATTGTTTTCAGAACACTGGTTTTTCTCTAAGTGTTTTTTTTCGCCATGTCGGGGGTGCTGGGGCAGTTCGAACACCCGGGTCCGTGCCTGTAAGAGTCGGGCTCGGTTCTCCTCTTAAGCCGCTAGGTAGCCTCTCTCCAGCCCCCAAGGACAAGGACAATTTTACGTCGTGTGATCGGGACACACTCGGGCTTCTTATCCAGCGCGTTGGGAGAAGCAGAGGCAGGTGTGGAATTCTTGTGAAGTTTCAGTGGAAGAAGCCAGAGCTAATCAATAGTGAGATCCGGCTCAAAAAGGCAAGGACGGAAGGAAGTGGTAAAGCTGGATAGGAAGGGAAAGGGAAAGACGGAACGAAAGGAATGGACTAGGGCAGAAGGAAGGAAGGAAGGGTGGGAGGGAGGAAGAAGAGGGACAGGAGGGAAAGGGAAGGAAGGAAAAAAAAAAAAAAAAAAAAAAAAAAAAAAAAAAAAAAAAAAAAAAAAAAAAAACTTTAAATTTTTTTTTATTTAAAAAAAGAATTTTATGTATTAAATTTTAATTCTTTCTGATGGTGTTTAAAACCTTGAATAGAAACTGTCTGCCATGCAAGTTTGTGCACATGCCAGCTAGAACCGGTGTGCGTGCAATGCCCTGGAGGGTCAGAAGAGGGTATCGGATTCCCCGGAACTGGAGTTTCTTCCACGTGGACATTGGAGTTCGCAGACGGTTCTCGCCTTTTCTTTTTTTTTTTTTTTTGTTTTTTTTGTCTTTTTGAAGACTCCGGTCTCCTTTTGCCAGCGCATGGGAGCTCACAAGTGACAAGGAGGCCCCTTGAACTCACAGAGATCACCCTGCTCTGCTTAAGTGTTAGAATTCAAAGTCTGTGTGCCACCAAGCCTGGTACATTATACGTCTTAAAGGCAAAGATGACCTGAAATGTGCTGTTAACTAAACATGTTCTCTATTCCTCTCTTGCTTCCAGCTGGGTACTGGAGATAATCAGAGAAACATCAAACCGTAGTAGATCCTTCTGACGTTGTTAGTGATGCGGATCAACCCAGAACCATAACTAAAGCTTAGCTAAAGAACGGCCACAGTTGTGACAAGCGGGCACATGATAGTAAATTCTAGGCCAACCTGGGCTCAGAAACAAAAACAATACAGTAAAAGGTAATCAACTATACTTTTATATAAAAGGAGAAATTGGATTGCATGTTCAATATTAAATAGCTCTCTACACTACCGCTCTAGCTCTCTCTCTGGTGTGTTTGTGTGNAAAAAAAAAAAAAAAAAAAAAAAAAGAAAGAAAAAAGAGGGCCTAGGTTCAGTTCGCAGTACCTACATGGTGATAACAACCATTTGTAACTCCAGTTCCAGGGATCCAATAAGGTGGCCCTCTTCTGGCCACCTTGGGCATTGCATACAGATTTACATACATGGAGGTAAAACATTCATTACTATAAAATAAAAATTTAAAGAGTAAGTTAGCAGGCTATGAGAGATCTATGGAGAAAGCACTTGCTTGGGTAGACTCTGAGGACCAGAGTTCAGATCCCTGGAACCCATGTAAAAGCTGGGGAGGCAGGACTGGAGAGATGGTCTAGTGCTTAAGAGCACCGACTGCTCTTGCAGAGGACCTGGGTTCGATCCCCAGCACCCACATGGCGGCTGAGAACAGTCCGTAACTCCAATTCCAGGAGAACTCCAGTTCCAGGGGAATCCGACGCCCTCTCCTGACCTCCTCGGCTTTGCACGACACGAGTGCACAAGCCTACATGCAGACAGTACATTCATATGCATAAATAAATAAATAAATAAATAAATAAATAAATAAAATTAAAAAAAAATAAAAGCTGGGGAGGCACGGCAGCCACCTGCACTCAAGAGCCAGAGATGGGATCCTCAGGACAAACTGACTAACTAGATTTGCCTCATCTAGTGAACTCTGAATTCAGTAAGAGGCCTTGCTTCAATAAATAAATGGAGAGTGATTACAGAAGACACCTGTTGTTAACCTCAGGCCTCTACATATACAAATGTGCACAAATACCTGCACACACATGGGCACCAACACATACCCACATACACACATATACATATAAAAAATAAGTTAGTGCTGGGTGTGGTAGCACACGCCTTTAATCCTAGCCCTCAGGAGGCAGAGGCAGGCGAATCTCTGTGAATTCAAGGCCAGCCTGAATGGCCCCACACGGGGACCTGTCTCACAAATTGGCAACTACACCCCCTTTTCCCCTATGTACTAAAAACAAAAGTCAGGAATGTTAGCCAGAGCAATGCCATTTTGTAACCTCCCAAATTTGGTTAAATGGAAAAAATGTTCTGCGATCACAGTAATTAACACTCCGGAATTAAAGTAACTTGTTTTCTAGATTCCTGCCATCGCACTCTCCATCCCGTGTTGCAGACCCCTGATAATGGCTGGGCGTAAAAGACATTTATGGATCACCTAACATTCTTCAAGTACTATTCACTGGTTACCCCTACCAATGGCCAACTGTGGACCAAAAATGGAAACCTTCCAACCTCTTCCCCGACCTGTGATTTTGTTCCATAACTACCTCAGCTTTTTTTTTTTTTTTTTTTTTTTTTTGGTCTTTTCGAGACAGGGGTTTCTCCCTGTAGCCCCAGCTGGCCTGGAACTCTACTCTGTAGACAGGCTGGCTTGAGACTCAAGATTCACTGATCCTGCCTCCATGTGCTACAGATAAGGCGTGTGCATCCCACCCGGCAACTACCTCAGCTTTAAGTGGATGACAGGATTCTGATCTTTTGTTTTTTTTATTTTTTTAATTAATTATTATTTCTTTTTTTATTTTTTATGTTTGTATGAATGTACTGTCTGCATTTGGTTTGTGCACCCGTGTCGGTGCAATGATTACGAGGTCAGAAGAGAGGTATTGGATCCCCTGGAACTGGAGTTCCTCCTGGAATTGGAGCTTTCCAGACGGTTCTTGGCCGCCATGTTGGGTGCTGGGGTGGAAAGCCCGCAGGTTCCTTTGTAAGAGCAGGCCAGCGCTCTTCAACGCTTAGGTCATCTCTCCAGCCCCAGATTCTGATTTTTTTTTTTTTTTGGTCTTTTTTCGAGACAGGGTCTCCCTTGTAGCCCCAGCGGTCCTGGAATGACTCTGTAGATCCAGGCTGCCTCGAAATCACCAAAGAATCCGCCTTGCCTCTGCCTCCCAAGTGCTATGGGGGGGGGGGGGGGGGGGGGGGGGGGGGGGATTAAATGGTGTGGCACCACCACTGCCCAGCATTGGGCATGATTCTTATGGAGACCCCTTGTAGGTTTGTTTCCTGAAATAAAGGCCTGAACTATCTTTAAAAAAAAAAAAAAAAAAGGCCAGCCTGGTCTACAGAGTGTGTTCCAGGCCAGCTGGGGCCTCTATAGCCTTTTTGAGACCCTGTTCTAAAAACACAAAATAAAAGTTAGCATTAGAGGTAGCATTATAATTAATGGAAAAATGTTTACTACAATGAGTATTGATAAAAGCCCCCAAATATCGAAGTCGTCCTCATTATTATGGTGGTATTTCCATCTGCTACGTGGGAGGTGGTTTGACTTTCTGATGGAAAGACAAGCCATTTTCTTTTTTTGTTTTTTTTTAATTAATTTTATTTATTCTGTATGTGTATAATGTTACTGTCGTGCATGCAAGTTTTTTTTTTGTCCACCCGTGTCGTGCAAATGCCGCGGAGTTCAGAAGAGGGTCTTCTGGATTTCCCCTGAACTTGGAGCTCTCCCTGGAATTGGAGTTTCAGACGGTTCTCAGTCGCCATGTGGGTGCTGGGATCAACCCGGGTCACTCTTGTAAGAGCGGTCGGTGCTCTTAACCGCTAGGCCATCTCTCCAGCCCAGACAAGCCATTTTCACTCGTTGTGATGGGACACACCTTTTATCCAGCGCTTTGGGGAGACAGAGGCAGGTGTGCGGAGATCTCTGTGCAGTTTCAGGTGAGCCAGGAGCTACATAGTGAGATTGGCTCAAAAGGAAGAGATAGGAAGGAAGGAAGGAAGGAAGGAAGGAAGGAAGGAAAGAAGGAAAGGAAAGGGAAGGAAGGAAGGAAGATGGAGAGGGAGGGAAGGGGAGAGAGGAAGGGAAGAGAAGGGGGGAAAATGAACAAAACTATAAAAAAAAAAAAAAAAAAAAAAATAATTAAATTTTTTTTTATTTAAATTATTTTTTTATTAATTTTTATTTCTTTCTGTTATGCTGTATGATGTACTGCATCGCAAGTCTTGTGCACCCGATGTCGTGCCAATGCCACGGAGGTCAGAAGAGGGTATCGGATTCCCCTGGGAACTGGAGTTTCTTCCTGGAATTGGAGTTTCAGACGGTTTCTCGGCCGCCATGTGGCGTGAAATGAGGGAATCGAACCCGGGTCCCTCTGTAAGGCGGATCGGCAGCTCTTAACCGCTAGAGCCATCCTCCAAGCCCTTTTTTTTTTTTTTTTTGTTATTTTTGAGACATGGGCTCTCATGTTCGAGCCACAGCTTCCCCTGGAACTGCCCTGTAGACCCTAGGCTATCTTGAACTCGCAGAGTCCACTTGCCTCTGCTCCTGATGTGCTAGGATTAAAAGGTGTGCGCCACCCACGCCTGGCAGATAATTTTTTTTATTGAGCATTTGTACAACTGGGACAACAGTTCCCAATCAAACCCAGTGCCCTCCATGCTCCGACCCCTATCAGAACTCATGCATTACAACATACAAGCTAAGTCCTGTCCAGTCAAACTCCTGAAACCAGACGTCCTGCTATGCAAACTGATCTGATGGAGTCTTGTCAGAACATGTAGAAATCCTAGTTAAGGCATATTCTTCCTCGCCCAAGATACTCCATCTCTTATAGTTCTCAGATCAGCGTCAGTCCCCCACCCATTTTTCTTGCTCCACTTTAAAAGATTTTATATCTATAAGTCATTCATCGGGCTGGAGAGATGGACCTTAGCGGTGTGCGAGAGCCGACTGCTCTTTCAGGGACCCGGAGTTTCAATCCCCACACACCCATGGCAGCTTGGAACACCACATGTTCTGTAACTCCAATTCTAGGAAGAACTCCAGTTCCAAGGGGAAGATCTGAGACCCTCTTCTGACCTCCGCCAAGCATTGCATGACACGGTGTGGCAACAACCTACATGCAGACAGTACATTCATACAATAAAAAAAAAAAGGAGGGGAGGGGACGGAGAGATAGCCTAGCGGGTTAAGAGCAACCGACTGCTCTTGCAAAGGACCAAGTGTTCGATTCCCAACACCCACATGGCAGCTAAGAACCGTCTTAACTCCAATCAGGAGAAACTCCAGTTCCAGGGGAACCTGAGACCCTCTTCCTGACCTCCTTGGCATTGCACGTCACGGGTGCACAAACCTACATGCAGACAGTACATTCACACACATACAAAAATAAATAAAAAATTAAAAAAAAAATTACAGGGAGACCCTGTCTCGAAAAGACCAAGAAAAAAAAAAAAAGAATAAAAGAATAAAAAAAAAAAAAGAAAAAGAAAATAAATAAATGTCTTTGTAGCCAGGAATGGTGGTGCATGCCTTTAATCCTAGCACTTGGGAGGCAGAGGCAGGCGGATCTTTGTGAGTTCAAGGCCAGCCTGGTCTACAGAGTGAGTTCCAGGACAGCTGGGACTATAGGGAGACCCTGTCTCGAAAAGACCAAAAAAATAAATAAATAAAGAATCAAGCACTCGGCCGGGCATGGTGGCACATTCCTTTAATCCTAGCACTTGGGAGGCAGAGACAGGTGGATCTCTGTGAGTTTGGGCCAGCCTGGTCTACAGAGCAAGCTCCAGGATAGCTGGGACTAAAGGGAGACCCTGTCTCAAAAGTACAAAAAAAAAGAATCACACACTCTTCATTGAAAAGGTAGTCTAGTAGTTACTTTCCCATGTTTGTCATTTGTGTGCTGGTGAGATATCTCTGTGGGTAACACCACTTGGTCTGCGACTATGAGGACCCTAGTTCAAATCCCCCAGTAACCACTTTTTAAAAGCTAGGTATGGCTGTGCGTTCTTGTAACCCCAGCACTTGAGGGCAGATACAGATGGATCCCCAGAACTTGCAGGTCAGCCACCCCAACCAAAATGGCAGCTTTCATTTCAGTGACAGACCATCTCGTGGCAGTAAGGCAGTGTTAGCCAACGTCCTGCTCTGGCCTCTGCACCCACAGGTCCACTCCACATGCATGCATCTCTTGCACACACCACACATGCACATATGACCACCACCACCACCACCCCGACCACCATTACCTACACACAAAACAATATGGAAAAGAAGGAAGGAAGGAGAGGAAGAGAGGGTGGCTGAAGAGATGGCTTCAGCCAATAAGAGCACTTGCTGTTTTTTTAAGATTTTTAAATATTTATGTGCATCTTTGTGAGTGAAACTAAATGTGGGTGCCCATGGAGACCAGAAGAGGGTGTCAGATCTCCTGGAACTAGATTGACAGGCTGTTTTGAGTTGCCTGATATGGGTGCTGGGAACTGAATTAGGGTTCTTTGGAAGAGCAACAAGAATTCTTAACTGCTAGCCGGACGTGGTGGCGCACGCCTTTAATCCTAGCACTTGGGAGGCAGAAGCAGGTGGATCTCTGTGAGTTCAAGGCCAGCCTGATCTACAGAGCGAGCTCCAGGCCAGCTGGGACTAAAGGGAGACCCTGTCTCAAAAATACCAAAAAAGAGAAAAAAGAAAAAATGAATTCTTAACTGCTGAGTCATCTCTCTAGCCACTGAACTTGCTGTTCTTGCAGTTCAATTCTCAGCAGCCCCATGGCAATTCACCACCAGCTGTAGCTCCAGTTCCTGAGGATCTACTGCACTCCGGCCCCCACTGGCTCCAGGCACATGGTACACGTGGTACACATACACGTGTAGGCAAAACGCTCTTGCAAAATTTTTTTAAATTTTATGTATTATTATTTGTATTTTTGAGACAGGGTCTCCCTTTAGCACCAGCTAGCCTTGAGCTCGATCTGTAGATCAGGCTGGCCTTGAATTCACTGACATCCACCTGCCTCTGCCTCCCCTAGTGCTAGGATTAAAGGCATGAGACACCATGCAAAAAAAAAGGAAAAAAAAAAATTAAACAAAAGAGAGGAGGGAGGATCTGTTTGGTTTACACTTCCAGGCCGTCAAGGCTGGGAAGGCAAGGCAGAGCAGCACCACTCAGCATGGTGGGCCAGGAGCAGGCAAAGGGGGTTACTGCTGGCCCTTTCCTCCCTTTATTTTCGTTCAGGGTGTTTTCCCCCTGTTAATCTTGTCTGGAAACACTGCTACAGATGCAGCCAGTAATGGGCCTCAGTTTCCCATGACAACTAACTGTCAGAGATAGTTAACTTGAATTGATGCCTGTCATCTTCAAGATGAGCATCTGGGGGTGGTGTCTGGAGCAAAGGCCTTGGGACAGGAATAGGAATCTGCTTGGTGCATTGAGATCTGGGTAGCCTTGGCACTCTGAGCCGGGGCAGGAGAATAGCAGGAGATGAGGTCAGAGGGGAAACTGGCACAAGTGCTGGTGTCATTAGTAGCCAGAAAGCCGGACCTGCTGGGGCAAACCTGTTATCTCAGCTACTCAGGAGGCTGAGGTGGAATAGTGAGGTCAAGGCCTGCCTGGGCCACTGGGTGGGTTCAAGGCTAACTTGGGTGAATTAGTGCTTGCCTATCGGTCAGAAAGCCATGGGTTTGATCCCCACTATCACTTACGATGGTTACTGATGGCTTCTGAAGGAAATATTTTCACATAAAACCCAAAGAATGAGTAATCACCGGGCGTGGTGGCCCACGGCTTTAATCCTAGCACTCAGGAGGCAGAGGCAGGCGGATCTTTGTGAGTTCAAGGCCAGCCTGGTTCTACAGAGAGAGTTCCAGGACAGCTGGGGCTACGGGGAGACCCTGTCTCGAAAATACAAAAAAAAAAAAGAATGAGTAATCCAGAGACAGGAGGGGGAGAATGTTTGAGAATGGCTTGTAGGAAAGTCTGGAGCAGAGAAAAGAGTAAGGTACAAAACTAACTAAGAGAGCTGGTCTGGGGCTAGAATAGAGAGCTGGCCTTGCACCTGCAAGGCCCAAGGTTCAAGTCCTGACTCCAAAAACCAAAAAATCTGTTGTCACACCTGGGGAACAGGTGAAGGGGAAAGAAACTTCAGAGGCTAGATCCTGTAGGCCTGGGGACAAGGGGGAGGGTCTTCAGTCACAAGTGGGAGTGGTCCGTGTGAAGAAGGGTTAGCTAGGGCAGGCATGTAATGCCAGCACTCAGGAGGCTAAGGATTACCATGAGTGTGAGGCTAGCCTGAGCTAGATTCTTGTCTTGGGAAGCCATAGAAATGTATATAGTTGGGGGTTGGAGAGATGGCTCAGTGGTTGGTTAAGAGCACTGACTGTTCTTGCAGAGGTCCCGGTTCAATTCCCAGCATCCACATGACAGCTAAGAACTGTCTTAGGCTGGGTGTGGTGGTGCACGCCTTTAATTCCAGCACTTCGGAGGCAGAAGCAAGCAGATCTCTATGAGTTCAAGGCTAGCCTGGTCTACAGAGTGATCTCTAGGCCAGCTGGGGCTACAGGGAGACCCTGTCTCAAAAAAAAAAAAAAATACAGTTGGACAGGTACAAGAGGCCACATGGGCAGGATTTGCTGATGGGGTGAATATGGGGAGACAGGGAGGGATGCCTGATTGGAAAACTAGGTGACTAGGGTGCTGTTATTTATTTTTTTTTTGTCTTTTCGAAACAGGGTCTTCCTGTAGCCCCAGCTGTCCTGGAACTCACTCTGTAGACCAGGCTAGCCTTGACTCACAAAGATCCACCTGCCTCTGCCTCCCAAGTGCTAGGATTAAAGATGTGCGCCACCATGCCTGGCTTTTTTTTTTTATTATTTTTTTATGTGTATGAGTGTACAGTCTGCATGTAGGATGGTGCACCTGTGTTGTGCAATGCCATGGAGGTCACAAGAGGGCCTGGACCTGGAGTTAAAGATGGTTCTTAGCCCCCATGTGGGTGCTGGGAATTGAACCCAGGTCCTCTGCAAGAGCAGCCGGTGCTCTTAACCACTGAGCCATCTCTCCAGCCCCTAGGGTGCTGTATTCTAGACCCCGGAGGTGTAGGCCTCAAGGGAAGCTTGGGTTAAGAGGGCAGGGGAAGGGCTGGACTGATAGTTCAGCAGTTAAGAGTACTGTTGCTTTTCCAGACCAGGTTCAGTTCCAAACATCCACATAGTGGCTCACAACTGTGTCTGTAACTATAGTTCCAGACGATCTACTAATGTCCTTCTCTACCCTGGTCTTAGAGGGCACCAGGCACACATGGTGTACACACATACAGGCCAATGCCAATACACATACAAAGCGGACAGAGCATGCTGGAGAGATGGCTCAGTGGTTAAGAGCTCCAACTGCTCTTGCAGAGGATCCTGGTTCAGTTCCCAGCACTTACATGGTGGCTAAGAACTGTCTTTAAGGGGCTGGAGAGATGGCCTAGCGGTTAAGAGCACCGACTGCTCTTGCAGAGGACCCGGGTTTGATCCCCAGCATCCACATGGCGGCTGAGAACCGTCTTTAACTCCAGTTCCAGGGGAATCCAATACCCTCTTCTGACCTCCATGGCATTGCACAACACGGGTGCACAAACCTGCATGCAGACAGTACACCATTCATACACACTCCAAAAAAAAAAAAAAAAAGAACCGTCTTTAAGCTGGGCGTGGAAAAAAAAAACTTAAAAAAATTGACAGAGGAAGGGGTTGGGACATGGCTGTTCGTAGAATGCTTGCTTGCAAAGCATGAAGCCCTGGGTCCTAGGTGTGAATCCCCTAATGAAGGACTTCCCCGGCTGTGGAGAGCAGAAGGCCCACTTGTCCAGAGGGTTAGGGAACCATCCATAAAGCACTTAGTGCCGAGTCTTCCTGGGGCAGAGCTGAATGCTGGATAAGGGAAGCCCTGGACTTTGGTCTTTGCTTGGAAAGGTTTCCTGGTTCAAGCACTGAATCAGCAAGCAATTATTCAAATTTCATCCTGTCAGGAATTATGCAATGGCAGTGTACCTTCCCTGAACAAACAGAAGTGGGCCAGGTAGCAAACTAGGTGTTGGGGATACCAAGAAAGGACCCAGTTCCAAGCCCCGGGCATAGTGCATCCTCTTCAGGTAGCTCGATGCCCTGGCTCTCTCCAGCCCCCAGCCCACCCAGTGCCTCCCTACCCTTGTCCCACTGTGCTTCTTGCCATGTCACACTTGGGAGATGAAGGCTGTGCTCCCCAGCATGGGGCACTCTTCACGACTGGCTCAGTCTTCCATTTCACAGGCTCCTGCCACAAGCGCTCAGAACCCACCCTAGCCACCAACTTAGAGACCAATTGGATTGAGAAGGAGCGGAGACACAGGCCCAATGTGTAAGAAATCTGATTATTCAAATTTATTACCATCAAGAAGTATGCAATGATGCTGTAGTTTTTCTTAACAAATAGAAAACAGACTGTGTACAACAGTGAACTCTACAGCACTAGCATCCACAAGGTAAAAATGAATGTTTCATCCAACATCACCAACCCTGGATTGATCTTGACTTAGCCTAGCTAGGTCTGAGGACATCTGCATTGAGTCCCTCGACTAAAACAGCTATGCACCCTTCCCCGCCCCCACTTACCTATCTAGATAGTGCTGCCCAGAGGAAGGGGCTCTCTCCCTGCCCCTCAGCAAGCCAGGATAATAAGACTGATTATAGTACCATGGGTAGAAGTCCAGTAGTCTCGCCACATTGGTTCGTGAGGGCAACTTGAAGGAGTGGAAAAGAGTGATTGATCCTTGGGGGATTTGCAAACAGCTGCAAACCAGGGAGGGAAGTCACCGGGCCTCTGAGGGCGGACATGTGCTACCAGGCCCACTGGCCTGCACCTGAAAGGCCAGCCGTGCCCACACTTGGCCCTGAGGTGTGGGGCGTGGCGCAGGCCCTCACCTGTGCCATTCATTTGTGGTCAGACCCCACAGCTTACAAACAACGGCCACACTGGAAGGCTGGGCTGGGGCTGACAGCAAGATTCTGTGGGCCCACAGGGAGCCCCAGGCACATGGAGTCACCTCCTCTTCTGGGTTTGAAGTAGAGGCCAGGGGATGAATCTTTTTTTTTTCTTTTTAATTAAATAATTTTTTAGTTTTTAGTTTTTTTTATTTTTATTTTTTAGTCTTTGATTTTGCTTTTTAACCTTTGCAAACACAATGGTGATGAGAAACACCTTGCCAGGTTCCCCTAGACACGTCTGGTTGTGGGCTGTGAATGTTAAACACACACTGGAATAGACGACTGGGGATGTGTTTCCTATCGCCTCCCCACCCACCACTGTCTGTGGAGCCTTAAAAAAGGCTCCTGAGAACAAAACAAAACAAAACCTAAAACAAAAACATATGTTTCCCTGCATTTGTCTGGAACAGGATTTTGTCTGAAAGGCTGGAAGCTTAGCCAGGCAGTGCTACCTCCCGGGCTACAGCAACTTGCTCAGGCCAGGCCCAGCTCTACACAAGGAAGGCTGTTCTGTCCTTCAGCAGAAGTCATACAAGAAAGGATCCAACGTGATCTCAAAAAGGAAACAAAAGGAACCCCAACCCCCACAGCGACCCAATCTGCAGTGAAGGATTTGCAAAGAAGAAGGTCAACGAGAAGAGGCCAGGATCCCGCAGTCTACCCTGGCTGATGTATAAAAAGGAGGCTTTGCTCCTATCCCCACCCCATGAGAAGCATGAGAAACGCGGAGTTGAACAGTGAGCTTGAAGCGGGCTCCAGAGGGCCTGGTGGAGGGGCCACAAAGCCTGCTGCCGGTCCGCCCACTTGCCCAGGTATTCTGGGCTCTCTGATTGGTGTGGCAATGTTCCTGAAACATTGTGATCCCAGTGGGCTGTGCTCTGCCAGCAACAGCATCTGTGCAGAAGGGCTGGACGATGGTCGGTATGGCTCAGAGGAGCTGAGTCCCCTCCAGAGCCCCCCCGACCCTGACTTCCTCACTGCCCTCAGGAGAGCCCTGCCCAAGCCTCGCCTGAGTCCCCTCCAGAGCCCCCCCGACCCTGACTTCCTCACTGCCCTCAGGAGAGCCCTGCCCAAGCCTCGCCTGAGTCCCCTCCAGAGCCCCCCTGGGGGAGCGCGGAGGAGAGGGGAGCAGTAGTTACGTTGCATAGTGATCAAAGCTGCCGAGGTATTCCAGGGCTGCACGGTAGCACAGCTGGTACTGGTCCTGCAAGGATTTGGGGGCAGGGGGAGTGTCAGTGTAGCCAGAGCATTCATGTTGCAGTCAGTGACCATGAATTGGCTAAGATGATGCTCAGAGCAAATGCTGGGCCTGGAGGGCTGCAGAGACTCTCTAGGCAAGATTGAGAAAACCTCTGAAGTCTCTCCCTCTTTTCTTCCCTCTCTACTCTATTCACACTTATCTATGCCCAGATGTATGCATCCTATAAAGACTGCCATGTCCACTTTGACCCAAAGCAGCACGCCACTAGAGTTCAGGATCAGGTTACGACAGAATGAATGCACGTGGCTATAACAAACACACATGCCTGTATGGGGTCAACTGCAGCTGCAGCCTAGGGTTGCAGAGTTGCTGTGGGGAAGACCCAGGCCCTGTACACATACCTCTGTCTGCACCATTGCAGGACGCTGTGTGCGCAGGGTCTTTACGGTCTGGAACATGTCCACCACACCCTCGTAGCGCATGCGCTCCAAGACGATGCTCAGAGTGATGAACACTCCGGTGCGGCCCACACCGGCACTGCTCAGAGAAGGGCTGGGTTAGGAGTCCTGATCAGCCCAGGCAGCGGGCCTAGGAGGCCTTTCAGACCACCCTCTCTCTAGCCCTTAACAGGGAAGGCCTTACCTGCAATGCACTGTGATGGGCCCATCTTGCCCAAACTGCTCCTTGGTCTTATGTACCTGCCCGATGAAGTCGATGAAGCCTTCACCTGTTTTGGGCACACCCTGTTCTGGCCAGTCTGTGAACTGGAACTGCCGGATTGTCCTCGACTGCCCATCCTGGGAGAGATGAGCAGAGGCCAGGGTTAAAGGCTGTGCTTTAGGCTGTGGGTCCTCAGGATCAGGAGCACTGTAAGACAGGCATGCACTCACAGAGCCACCCCAGGAGGCAATGCTCATAGTCCCGAGCCTCACCCTTGCCTCTGGATTCCTGCAGTTTAAGCTAAAGTGCCACGAGGGCAGCCTCAGCCTTAGACAGTGTGTGTTACATGCTTGAATGCAAGCGGGACACACCGTCTGCCATCACTTACCCGGGCGTCTGTGACCTTGAACTCACGCAGGATATACTGTGGCATGTTATATTCAGCCATTGGGTCGACAACAAAGTACTGATAGCGAGCAGAGCGCTCTGCTGGCCAGTACTGGTGACACTTCTCCTGTGGACAGACCAGCCGGTTCCCATGGTAAGGTTAGGGGCAGTGGAGAGCGGGGGGAGGCAGAGGAAGGGAGTGCCAGGTTTCTAAAGACTGTGGGACAGCAGGCCTTAGGTGGTGGTAGAGGGTCTGTGCTGATGGAAGCTGGGGTGTGGAAGCAGACAGTAACAAAAGGGGGTCTCCCGAAGGTAGCTGGTGTCGTCCCAGGGGTGAGAGGGGCCCTAAGGGAGGGGTGGGCTCACCCTGCCCATCTCCCGAAGCTTGGTCAGCATGACGATGATGGTGGAATTGTGCTCCCACAGCATGCGCCAGAAGTCCTCCGTGCTCTCTGCCAGAGGCCCCTGGGTAGCTATGTAGGCCTTCTGCTGTCTGGGTGACACAAGACTGCATGTGCTAGAGGTTCTGCCGCTCCCATTTCCCCAGAGACTGCCTGTAGCCTTGGGACCCTGCTCTCCTGGATGAAGCCCTCACTTCTTTACCTAGTGCACTCTGGTCTTTGGGCCCAGCCCCCACTCACCACAGGGCATGGAGAAGCATGCTAACCTATAGCCATCCAGGAAGCTGGCGTTGATGTAGTCAGAGCCCTCCACACCACGGATGGGCTGCAGACAAACTCGGGTCAGCTCATAGGGCATGATGTTCACCAGGCGGTTCTTGAACTTGTTGCAGGGCAGGTTGGCACTAATGAAGCGAGACGTGTGGGCCTTGGAGCTGGCTAGCAACTGTTGAGGGGAAGGGTTTGGTGAGGGGAAGGGTTTGGTGAGAGCTGGCTTACTATAAGGGGTCCTCCCGTGACCCGGACCAGGACCCTGTGGTCAGGCAGGCGCACTGGAGTCCCACCTTGAACTCAAGCTCCATAGCGGTCACACTCTCCCCAGGAGGCACTTGGCCTAGCTTCTGGATGTGGGCATAGAGGTTGCGAGCGGGCACCTCGGTGTGTCCACACGTGGCAGCCTCCAGCAGTGCCTCATGGATGAACACATACTGGTCCTCTGTCTGCACCATGTAGTTTCTCTGTGATCGCATGCATGTCACATGGCCATAGATGTCGACTGTCTTCTCATGCTTCATTCGCTCCAGCATGGCGTCGATAACGATGAAGCAGCCCGTGCGGCCCACACCAGCGCTGCAGGATAATGGCTCAGCTTGGGATGAAGGTCTCCACCTCCCACCCTGCCCCCTTTGGTGGCTCTCCGTCCTCTCACCTGCAGTGCACTACCATGGGCCCTGCATCTAGTGGGTTGCAGGCCTTGACCCGTCTCAGGAAGGCCAGGATGGGAGTTGGGTACTCCGGAACTCCATGGTCTGGCCAGGCCATGAACTGGAACTGACGCAGCTCACGCTTCTCACTGGAGCCACTCTGAGGAAGAGACAGAGAGAGATGAGGGGCGCGGGGTCTGTTGCCACAGACCCAGGGTAAGGCCCAGACCCACGACTCTTGGCAAGTATTTATCTCAAAGCCACACAAGGCATCCCAAAGGAGTCACATAATAGGCTGCTGCCTGCTTTCCCATACCTCCCAGGCCCTGCCTCTAGGCTGCCCTCTCCCAGCCCACTCAGGTCAATCAAAAACAAGTGCTGGGAACTGAGGGTCATACCTTGTGAAGGGCGAAGGTACGAACTGTGTATGTTGCCAGCTCTGTTGTGTCCAGCAGGGTTACTTGAATGAGCCCGTAAGTCTCAGTGCCACGAGCTGGCCAATACTGATCGCATTTCACCTGGAGGGGGGAGAGCAAAATGGGGAGGGGGACAAAGTACAAGTAAGTGATGACATTGAAGTTGGGTTCCCAAAAGCTCAGAGCAGAAGAGTCAAGAGTGAAAGGTCTAGCTTACCTGGCTACTCCAAGGGCCCAGCCCTGACTCACCGTCCTTTCCCACACCAACCTCACGGACCACGCTACCACCTTTCCCCTCACTGGTGGCCATAATTGAAACTTATTTATTCAAGACCAGCGCACCAGGCATATTTTCTGCCAAATTTACCCATAACGTTTATGCCCCATTTTCAAGCTCTGTAAATTTTATGTTCCAGTCAATGCTTTGCTGCGCAAAAGCAGACAGCAGCAGTTCTTCCCACTGATAACTTAGAGTGTGATGCCCGGGACGTTCAGGCATCTGGGGAGCGTGAACACCCCGGGACATTCAGGCATCTGGGGAGCGTGTGAACATCCTGGGAATGTTCAGGCATCTGGGGAGCGTGTGAACACCCCGGGAACGTTCAGGCATCTGGGGAGCGTGAACACCCCGGGAACGTTCAGGCATCTGGGGAGCGTGAACACCCCGGGAACGTTCAGGCATCTGAGGAGCGTGTGAACACCCCGGGAACGTTCAGGCATCTGGGGAGCGTGTGAACACCACGGGAATGTTCAGGCATCTGGGGAGCGTGTGAACACCCCGGGAACGTTCAGGCATCTGGGGAGCGTGTGAACACCCCGGGAATGTTCAGGCATCTGGGGAGCGTGTGAACACCCCGGGAACGTTCAGGCATCTGGGGAGCGTGTGAACACCCCGGGAACGTTCAGGCATCTGAGGAGCGTTTGAATACCCCCGGGAACATTCAGGCATCTGGGGAGCGTGTGAACACCCCGGGAATGTTCAGGCATCTGGGGAGCGTGTGAACACCCTGGGACATTCAGGCATCTGGGGAGCGTGAACACCCCGGGAACGTTCAGGCATCTGGGGAATGTGAACACCCCGGGAGCATGCCAACAGCTGGGGAACATATTAACAGTCCAGAAAATGATAGCATTTGGTGGAACACATTAACGTTCCAGGAACCCACAAACATCTGGGGGATATGCTATATCCCAGCAGCCCCCCAGTACACCTGGGGAATTTGACAATACTCCAGGAAAACCACAAGCCTTGGGGAAGCCACTGAGAGACTTCACAGAAGGTGGTGCGTGGCAGCACGGACTCACTTCCCGCCCATCCCCTCACCCGAGATTTCTCCTCTAGCCTGGTCATCATGACCACTGTGGCTGTGCGCTGTTCCCACACCATCCGCCAGAAGTCACCCATGGTCTCAGGCAGGGGGCCCTGGGTGGCAATGTATGCATTCTGCTTGCGGTAGCCGTCGATGTAGTTGGCATTGATATAGTCACTCCCAGGGACACCTACAGATGAAAAGGGGATGTGGTAGAGCATTAACCTGGGGGGCTGGGATGGCTGACCGTGCCTCAGTGCACCCCTGAAAGCAGGGAAGGAAGCAAGGGGGTGGCAGTGGACTCTGCCTTGGCTCACCGTCGATGGAGGTGAGGATGACTCGAGAGTGGTCGTAGGCAATGACATTTGCGTAGCGGTTCTTGGGCTTGTTCACCTCCAAGTTGGAATTCTCCCACGTGAATTGCTGCCCAGGGTCAATAGACTGCCAGAAATGTAAGCAACAGACGGGGTGAGGGACAAGCTAAAGGACGCCTACCTTTCTGGGGGAGTTCAGAGCTCGCAGGTCACACCAGCCCTGTACGCGTGGTACTGACGCAGCTAAGTACCCCAGCACAGAGCTTCTTCATCCCCAATCCAGAAAGCGACAAAATGAAGATTCTTCCTACTCTGGCACCAGATCCTCTCATCTGGTAGAGTGGATGGGGATGGGAGGGGGCACAGGTTAGGCCTCTGCACCAAATGAGTGAAACGAGCCCAGATGGATGGAAGCAAATGCAGCCACCCAGGCCATGTTGGAAAGTGCTTAAGGCTTGAATACGACGCACCACGCTGCACAGCCCTCTTTCGTGTCCGGGTGTCCTTCCCCATCTGTTTCCTGGCCTGTCTTCCTGCAGGTAGGACCAAGGGTCCTCAGCTAAGGAAGGACTCCTTCCCATTCTTTACCCTTTCCTGGTTTGCTCAGAAGAGTGTTTTTTGGGATAGGATCTTATGTATCCTAGGCTAGCCCTCAACTTGCCATGTAGTTAAGGATGACCCTGAGCTTCTGACCCTCCTGCCTCCTCTTCTTCAATGGAGGATCCATCTATGTGTGCTGGAGATCAAACCCAAGTCTCTGCACATGCTAGGTAGGCACCCTATCAAACGAGTTACACCATTACTTTCACCAGATTCTCTTTTTAAAATTGCATGTGTGTACATGTGTGGGTGCTTGTACATGTGGTGGTGGATCTGCTGGAGGACAACCTCAGAGGTCACCCTCAGGAATGCTACGCACCTCCTTTGAGACAGGGTCTCCAGCTGGCCTGTGGCTTACCTGTTAGGGGAGGCTGGCGGGCCAGCGAGCCCCAGGGGTACTTCTGTCTCCAGTGGATCACCGGTGTATACTATCACACCTGGCATTTTTCCATGGCTCCAGGGGGTTGAATTCAGGCCCTCTGCAAGTGCTTCATTGACTGAGCCACCCTGTCAGCCCCTGTTCACGTGATTCTTAATGCTTCTATGCTGGAGCTGTCCTGACCATTGGGTAGATCCCAGGACATCTCCCTGTGGAAGTCTCACTTCTACTTCAATCCTTCAGAATCTAGTTCATCAGCTTCCCCAAAGCAGGCTCTGCTGTGAGACCATCTCAGTAACACTCCATGGCCCCTCCTTGGTTACCGTGGCCTGTACTCCCCTGCTCTACTGTCCCAACCTATTGCCACTACCCACAACTAGGCACCCAACTCAGCTTGGTATCTGCAGGGCTCTCTGTCCTACAGCTACAACAGTCTTTCAAAGATGCAGATCTGAATATCAACTTCCTGCTTAAAAGCCTCCCATGTCCTTGTTTGGCTCAAGAGCACAAAAATGCCACCTGCTAAATCTCTGTGAGAACTCATGACGTGCCCAGCACTGTTTTAAGACCCCCACCCCACCCCTGCTCCTGCAATTTCCCATCTCCTCTTCATTCTGAGATAGGTTTGGTTATTATCCTCATTTTACAGATGGACAAAAGCAAACTGGCTTACCACTTCAGTGAGCCCTCACCCCTGGGGGACATCCACCTTCAGGTCCCTAAGCAGTGGTGATTACCTGTCTGCCTGTGCTTTCCTGCTGACTATGACCCGAGAGCATTTGTCTCGTATGCCCGGCACCCAGCACGGGGACTGGCACATGTGGACAGGTGAGGTGCTAGCCAAAGTGTGACAAGTGACTAACAGAATGTGAAAGACGACAGCTATGGGAGGGCCCACAGTGGCCTCTGATGGTCAGGGAAGGCTTCTAGAAGGCCCTTGGACGAACAGAACGAAGGTGAGTGACGGTGGGAGACAGAGGAAGGTTCTTTGTCAGGTCGCCTGACTTGCACGTCACACTGCAGCAGGCTCTGGCAGGGCAGGATCAGTGGTGCTCTACGGCAGAGCTGGACGCTTCTGTGTAGGGAGTGTCCACCCCTCGCCTGCCACCCCCGGTTCTCTCCATTGGAAGCCTGGCCCATTGTTCTCAGCATCTACCTGGCCAAGGCTGACAGAAGGGCTACCACGGTGCCTGGAGATACGTCCTCCAAACAGCTGAAAGTGGACATCTGACCAAAAGAAGGCAAACTCTTGGGTCCAGCTGAACCCACCCACCCATCATCCACCTGCCAATCATCTTTTGAGGCCTCTGTCAAGTACTACAGTGGCAGATACGGCACAAAGATCTCCACCTTTGTTTCCTAGAGAAAATGGTTCTCTCCCTTACCACTTCCTAACAAAGTCCCCCTGACTGGGTGGCCTAGGGACACTCCACCATCCCTAGCAAACAGCTAGCTGCGGCTGGGGTAGATGCTCACTGGCCCTGAGGCATCCAGCAAGGAGCATTCATGACCAGAGTGAAGTGGGCACTCAGAGGGCTTCCTGAGTCTCCAGCTATGAGCTAGGTATTTGTGAGTCACACAGGATCCCAGGTGGGCAGCAGTAACAGGAAGGGTGGAGGGCTGGCTTTAGTAACACCTGCCTGAGAACAGACTTCCTGCCCCTTGCTGGTAACAGTCATTGCGGGCAGACTCAGGACACTGCTATCCCAAGCCTTAAGGTATGGACGGGTGGTCATAAAGTCAGGCAGGCCTGCCCTGGAACCCTGCCTCCACTGCTCCTCAGCTGCTTGGATGTTTGGCAACTCACTCCCCCTATCTAACACAGGACAGTCACAGCACCATGTCATTAGGAGGAGGATGCCTACTGCCAGCTGGTGCTGACCCCACTTGACAGACACCAGCTACTACGGCCACTATTACTAATCTGTGTCTGCTGCTGGCAACTGGGCATGTGTCTGAGCATTTAGCACCCCCTTCTGAAGCATGCCCTGAGTGACCACCAGAGGGCTGTGGTGAGCCTATGGGCCAGGCCCAGCACCCCAAGAGGCCAGCTCCCAGCAGAACTTACTGCTGACCTCCCTCACTATGCCAGAAAAACCTGGGTCCCTAGCCCTGTCTGGGAGCCAAGACAAGACAGGAGCTGGCACAGGCTAGGCTGGGGCTAGCCTCATGGTGGTGGTGGATGAGTGGCTCACCTCATACTCCTGGGAGAACTTGAGCCCATCGTTGGCTTTAAGGCGCTCAATATTATCTGCCAAGTCGGTGATGGGGATGGGCGGGTGGTCTCGCATACCTGCAGGAGGTGGGGCATACACAAGCAGAGTTAGTGTGTAGTGTGAGGCCTGAGCAGGATGGCAGAGACAGTCCAAGGCATGTATGTGCACATGTGAACATGTGTGATCATGAAGCACTGCACTGGTGGCATGGACACAGCAGCACATGCGGCGACGGATGGTGGAGCACACAGTGGCTGGGCTAAGCGAGAGAGGGAGGTCTGTGTGCTGTGAGCACATGGAAGCATGTCCAGGTGACGGCGCTGCGTGGGGACAGCAGGGCTCTGTCTGTGGGTCTGACTAAAGCGGAACAAGAGGCTTCCTCTCAGACTGGGGCTGGAAATCCCAGGGCAGTGGTGGCAGCCAATGGGATGGAGGCTGGGCTCTTACCACACCTGAGACAGCCCCCCTGTTCCTCACTGATGCCAGTCACCACGGAGGCACCAAGTGTGTAGATGGAGTGCAGAGACAACGGTGGAGTGACCCCGAAGTGTAGAGAGAGCAGAGGGGTAAGGAAGGTGTGAGGACAGAAGACACAGTGGGAAACAGGCATCCACACAGGTATCAGACAGAGACCAGGGGAGCAGGGATGGACAGCTGGGCAGGGCCAGTAGAGAGAAGAGGGGAAAGGAAGGTGTGAGGACAGAAGACAGTGGGAAACAGGCATCCACACAGGTATCAGACAGAGACCAGGGGAGCAGGGTGGACAGCTGGGCAGGGCCAGTAGAGAGAAGAGGGGAAAGGAAGGTCTGAGGACAGAAGACAGTGGGAAACAGGCATCCACACAGGTATCAGACAGAGACCAGGGGAGCAGGGTGGGCAGCTGGGCAGGGCCACCAGTAGAGAGAAGAGAGCAGAGAAAACAAGATGGGCAGAGGAGAGGAAGGAGAGCCACGATATAGCCCAGAAAGGTAGAAAAAAAAAGAGCGAGGAACGAGGGAGGCAATGGGGTGAGAGAGGAGGAGAGTGGAAACAGACACTGAAGCCGACGTGGCCCAACACAGGAGCTCAGAAAACTAACTTGAGAGATTCGGGCAACTGGGGGCACTGGAACCTGCAGAGAAAACAAACCAAGAACACAATGGGGCAAGAGCAGAGCCAGCGCAGGGGCTGCTGGGCGGGGAGGGGCAGGAGGAAGGTGCCGGATGGGGCAGTGAGGGGCAGGAGGAAGGCCGGATGGGGCAGTGAGGGGTAGGAGGAAGGCCGGATGGGGCAGTGAGGGGTAGGAGGAAGGTGCCGGATGGGGCAGTGAGGGGCAGGAGGAAGGTGCCGGATGGGGCAGTGAGGGGCAGGAGGAAGGTGCCGGATGGGGCAGTGAGGGGCAGGAGGAAGGTGCCGGATGGGGCAGTGAGGGGCAGGAGGAAGGTGCCAGATGGCGCAGTGAGAGGCAGGAGGAAGGTACGGGATGGGGCAGTGAGGGGCAGGAGGAAGGTACCGGATGGGGCAGTGATGGCAGGAGGAAGGCCGGATGGGGCAGTGAGGGGCGGGAGGAAGGTACCGGATGGGGCAGTGAGGGGCAGGAAGAAGGTACCGGATGGGGCAGTGAGGGGCAGGAGGAAGGTACCGGATGGGGCAGTGAGGGGCAGGAGGAAGGTACCAGATGGGGCAGTGAGGGGCCGGGAACTGCTGAATGGGGCCCACGAGTTCCCTTGTCTCCCACCCACACACACGTCCCACCCCCAGAAATGAGTGTTTCAAATACCGTAGGTTTGGGTGGCCTCTAGGGCTCTTTCTATGACCAAATACACTCAGTTCAATCCAATCCGCACCCCTCTCTGGTATAAAAATCTAGTGTTGGCTAGTTTCAGATGATTTCCATAATGGAAATGAAAACAGTAATTTTTCACTCTCTTTCCCCTTCTCGCGCACCCATGGCCTCCTTCACGCGCTGACATCTGAAGGGGATTTACATGTCCCCATGCAGCCTTTTTTTTTGAGACAGGGTCTCCCTGTAGCCCCAGCTGTCTTGAAACTTACTATGTAGACCAGGCCGTCCTTGAACTCAGAGATCCGCCTACTTCTGCCTCCCAAGTGCTGGGACTAAAGGCGTGCACCACCACGCCCAGCCCAAGCTGCTTTTTAACCTGTGGAAATGCTTGAAGGCTGGGCCCTAACCCTCAGGTCTCATCCACCAAAGCCACGGGTCTCCACTCCTCAGGCTTTCACTCTGAGACAGGCCCTGTCCCCTCCCCTGACTCTGGCTTCAGGGACATGTGGCTCCTCCTGAGCCAGGGCTCCTTCCTGCCTGGTACCTCTTCATCTATTCTTCCGCAGTGTCACTGCCATCTGGACATCCTCCACATCAGCTGGAGCCATCCTGGCCCCTCTGTGTAGATTCAGGCTGAAGCCCTCTGCCCTTCCCTCCTAGAGGCTTCCAGAGCCTGCCCTCTTCTGTGCACACTTACACTTCTCTACAGTTTAGCTGCCCTGCACCAATTTTTTTCCCCTCTGATCCATTCTTCACAAAGCAATCAGAGAAGTATTTCTATAGCATAAATCTGTTCCTGCTAGTCCCCTGCTAAAGATCCTTAAAAGCCTCCCTGGGTCCTTTAGGATGAAGCCAAAGCTGCTCAGTCTGCTGGTCAATGCCTTAAAAATGGACCCCCAGTTACCTCTTGGCTTGATATTCCAATTCTGCAGAAATACTCTAAGGGCTGTTACTTATTACAGACACATTGTGCCTCACTCAGGCTTCCCCTGATGTTGTCCCCTACCCTCCAATCACACCATTCTCACAGAGCCTGTCACACTGGTTTCAGTAGTTTGATGGGTCTTGAGGGCACACTCTCAGGACATGTACCCTCAGAACTGTCACCATATTGTGAGGGAGCCCAGGCTATACAAAGAGGCTACCCATCAACTACCTGCCTGCCACCTGAATGAAACACCCAGTGGTCTGCAGACATCCAGTATCTTCTATCACTAAGGCAGCCTTTATAGTGCAAATGTCCCCAAAAATGAACAGGTGTGGCTGTGCTGTAGGACAATTTTATTCACAGAAGCTGGTGGTAGCTAGGTGTGGTAGCACATGTGAGTTCAAGGCCAGCGACACGTGGCTGACTCAGACAAAATGAAACAAAACAAGATGAAAGATCAGAAAAGTAGGTGGTGGGTCAAATTTGACCTCAGGCTATATAGCTCGCTAGCCCCATGCTAAATGATTCTAGCTTATTCTTCAAACTGTCCAGCTGAGGAACCAAACATTCTGGAATAGACACTGATCCTGCTGTGGCCTGTCTGAATTCCCAACTGATAAAAACAGGGAGAAAGAATACATAATTATTGTTGTTTGAAGCCACTAAGTTTGGGAGTAATTCGCTATGCAGTATTAATGAGCTCATGCATACCAAACCCTGTGTGCACACATTAGCTCACGCATTCGTTCCATTGTTGCGTGTTCATTTCATAGGCATTCAACAAGAATCCCCTGTGTGCTGAATACAGGGATGGGGGTGAACAAGACATAGCTCCTGGTGCCGCGGAGGCCAAACCAGGTCTCTGGGGGAGTAAGGAGGCAGGGATAGTCCAGAGGACAGCAGATGAGACTGGCTGGAGAAGGGCAGGACAGGCACGGACCTGGAACTGGGGTCCCTATCCTTGCAGAATGAATCTGGAGTCAGCCTTTAGGAAGGGTCAGGGGCTGGGAACTCATCTACCTTTCTATGTACTAGAGCTTTCTCACTGCTAAGAGGCCCCTCTTCTGTGTGAGGGTTCAGAGAGCAGGTACAGACACTAACCACTTTGTGTCAAGTCATGTGGGCTCCAGGAGGCTCCTTATAACCCATGTTCAGAGACTGGAGACATACAGGGGCTAATCAGCAGTTGTGCTGCCCCCAGGAGGCTCCCAGCCCCAGGGTGCTTGTTTACCTGTCAGATACTGGCCTTCTCAGTCAGTGTCAGTTCAAAGAGAACGAAAGGGAAGAAAAGCAGCAAGAGACAGGGCATGCACTAGGGTCCTTCGGCGGAGAGCCCTGTGATCTGCAGAACAGAGCTGGGGGCAGGCAGGTTGAGGGAGCAGCCCTACCTGGAGTCTGGTAGTTGAGTCTTCGCATCTCCACGGGGTCAGAGGAGTGGGCCAAGAGGGAGTCCTTCAGCCCAACTGACTGCTCATCCTTTGATGATGGGGAGTGGGTCCTTTTCCTAAAGAAGCAGAAGGGTAGTGAGAACCCAGAGTCGAGGCCAAGGTCAGCCCCCACGTCCAAAGCTATGGCCCCACCACCCCACCTCAACCTGGGGTCTCTAAGCATGGAAGAGCCAAGGGCAGAGCAGCCTCAATATGAGAGAACTCAGGGTAGGAATGGAGCAAGGAGACAGCGGGAGTGTGGAGTGGACAGAGGGAGCAGTGCAGTGACGGAGGAAGGGGTCACAGAGGCTTTGGACAGAGGCAGGTCACTGCTGGGCAGGGGCCACTGTCCTTAAGACTACCTCAGCTGAGGCAGCAGAAGCCACCAGGATACACATGCAATGGCACATAAAGTACACAAACATCACAGGGGACTGGGCCCTAGCTGTCTGGCTCTCAGGGTATCAGGGTAAATGCCCAGAGTAGCAGGGGAAGGAAGGGAAGGAAGGCATCATCCTAGCCCGACAGAGACCTCTCTCATTGGCCTCAGCCTCCCCATCTGAAAGGACAGGGTCAGAGGCAGACTCCACAGGGGCCTCTGCAGTCTCTGCCCAGGAGTATTGGGAAGAACTTGCAAGTGTTGCTTGCGCATGTGTACATCAGGACACCGTTCCCTGCTGCTCTGTAGGGAGCAGTGAGCTGAGACTGCATCTTATAGGAATTAGATAGCTTCCTGGAGAACTGGGAGCCTAGGGAAGATCCTGGAGAGCTCTGTGGACTCAGGGAAGCGATGAAAGCTGCATCGTGCACGTGTCCCAGGGAGGAAGCGTCCTCTGGAAAGTAGAGCTGAGCTAACAGGGGCTGTCCCTCATGCCAATGAGGATTCACGAACCAGGGAGCCTGCTGTGCTGAGCGGACAGTGTGTTGCTTAAAGCCACAGGCCAGGAGGGTTCCTGGTCAGAGCCCCATCCCTCTCTGCAGGCCAAGATGTGCACAGGGTAAGAGTAGAGGGGGAGGCGTGTAGAGAGAGAAGGAACAACTCCTACCTTTCTTGTTTACTAGGTTCCGAGAGACAGGCAAGGACAGAAGAAAGGAATGGTCACTGTTTCTGCCAAGCACTCAGCCCTCACATGACAGGGGGAACTGCAGGACCCTAATGAGGCACCCATATGACATCCTCAGGAAGGGGGTTCACCTCTGTACAGACGTCAGGGCCCAGGTGGGAGTGGGGACGAATGGGTGTAGGGGGCTCCTTAGGGCCACCCAGGGGTCTTTAACACTGTGGGAGGAAAAAGTGAACTTGCCAAGACGGACAATGGGGTCCGGGAGAGAGCAATGGAGAGGGGGCGCAGGAGACAGGCACTTGCCCATGGTGACACGTCACGCATGGGCCAGCACACCTATCTGCCAGGGTCTGGGGGCTCAGCATACCCAGTGCATATATCTCAGCCCAGCACATATCTAATGGGGTATCCTGGGGTAAATGAGGGGCTATATGGGGAAGGGGCCAGAAGCCAGATAGGTGTCTGGGATAACAGAGCCTGGAAGTGAGTATGAAGGATTAGGGGCAGCTGCCAAGCAGCAGGGCAGGGCTACAGGGCTACAGGGCTGGGGCCTGGGAGCCACATTCATCTGGTATAATGATGTCAAGGGCAGAGCTAGGGACATGATTAGCTAGGCATTCAGCTGTCAAGCTCCAGGGGTTAGGCTTTTAAAATGATTTTGTTTTGTAGTACTGGGATTGAACCTAGGGTCTGTGCACACAGGTAGGCATTCTACATGGATCTACAGTTATAGTCTCAGGCCTTAAACAAAATTTAAGCTATGATCTAGATAAGTTACTCAGATTAGCTTTAAATTCACTCTAACCCAGACAGGCCTTCAACCTTCAATCCTCCTGCCTCAGTACCCAGATTAACTGGGATCATAGGCCTGAATCACCAGGACTGGCTCCCCAAAAGGTTTTAACTTGAAGATGGCCAAGTAAAGGATCTGGAAGCAGCTTGGAGGCTGGGAGGAGGGCGGACAGGACGCCTCCAGGGGCAGCTGTTGCAACTATCCGAGAGAGATAAGCACTAAAGAACACAGCTCTGGAGGCAATGGGGACGCAGGGCCTTGGGGGAAGTATGTCTTCACTTTGGTCTGGACCTCTGTGGGCCTAAGCAGAAAAGTAAGGCTGAAGAATCAGCTAGGAATCAGGGCAGAAGAAAAGTGCTTACGGCAGGGGACCAGGAGCCAACAGCTGCTGAGAGCTGAAGAAGAGACAGACATGCTCACGAGCACAGAAACAGAGGCGGGGCCACAGCTAGGGACACACATGGTCAGCTTCAGCCCTTCTTATATATAGGCTAATGCATACAGAGGTGTACACACACGCAGACACTGCTTCTGTCATCCTGGCTTCCCAATGTGCCCAGGGGCCAGCGGCCAGGGCCCAGGCTGGGGTGGGCTGCACTTAGGAGTACATCAGAGAGGGAAGGAGGCAGGAGGCAGGAGCTGTCTCCCAGAGCCAAGCACAGCACTCACCTCTTGAACAGGAGGATGGCGATGACAATGAGTATGATGAGGATGACTGCCAGGACAGGGCCTGTCACCCACAGCATCTCCGGCTCCTCTTGCTGCTGGGCTGGTATCACCTGGACCACAATCTCATCCGAGTAGGGGCTGGAGGCATAGCGCTTCTGTGGCCCAGTGGAGCAACAGCACAGACTGTGAGCACAGTATGAGAATCCCCACCCCAACCCATCAAACCAGAGAGGACTCTGAGGCTGGCATACATTGGGCCGCCCCAAGGTTCTAAACCCTATAAGGTTCACTTAGGGTTGGTTGACGAGACTGGATCCTTGGGGCCAAGTTAGGTCTGGGCTTTTAGTTCCTGGGGCCTAGTGTCATGGGATACCATGTAGGTCTTGGCACTTAGGGAATGCCCCAGACCAAGGATCCTGGAGTCTTGGAGCTAATGCAGACCTTGGGGGTCTCCTAGTATCCGAGACTGGACTAGTCTGTCAAGCCTGGGGTCTCAGGGTTCCGAGAGCCATGTTGGCTCAGGCCAACCTGGTCCATGGGTTCCTTCAGGGAGGCGAGCACAAAGCACTGGTAACTCAGGTCCGGAGACAGGGGCCGGTTGTAGAAGCCCCGGTAGCTCTTCTTGTCCCCCAGGGTGAAGGTCTCAGGGAGAACATCCACCTGAGCTGCTACATATGGCTTCAACCGCTCTGCCTGGCGCCGCCGCCGTCGCTGCTGGTCCTCCCCACCCTGCTCGATGGCCTCCAGAAGCTGGCAGAGCAGAGCACAGAGTCATACATGACCTGGGAACATACTGTCCCTGGGGCCATAACCTGGGACATCAGCTCCTGGGGCTGAGCCAGGGGCTGCTTCTTTCTAAAAAAGACCTCACGGGGTCCTCTCTGACATCACAGCAAGACTCCTGGTGCCCCCTGAGTAAAGACCTCATGAGGAACTGCATCCTAACCAGACAGTATCCACACGAGCTGTGAAGAAGAGATAGACTTCACATGCACAGGAGAGCTCGGGCTTAAGGCTCCTACCACCCCTGCTTGGGCTCTTCTTGGCAGGATTCTCTGAGATACACAGGGCTCAGGGCTCTTTAGAGCTGCAGAGATGTTTCACTGATTCCTATTCCATGGGATTTTTTTTTCAAACACCTCCAGAGAAGTCTCTGTAAGGATTCCCAAGAGTTCTCAGAACACTCCTGGGGGTTCCCCTCAGAGTCCCTCTCCCCAGAGAGAGGATGGCTTCCAATGAGTCTCTTAGGGGAACTGAGGGAAAGATGGCCACTGCCAACTACCACATGGGGCTGTGCTCAGTGCCAGTCTCTCCCCAGGCACCTCATCTAGCTCCAGCTCCTCTGGTGTATTCCATCTTGGCGCCAGCATGCCCCCGCCCACACGGTCAATGGGCACCACCACGATGTAAAACCACCTGTGTGGACAAGGCAATAATCAGAACCGCCACTGCCAGGAGCTACAATCCTGCCCCATGACGGCTTCTTGTGTCACCTGCCCACCTGACTAGTGAGAGATCCTGTACTTGGGGCATAGAGAGAGAGAAGCGGCCATCTTCTATGTAGGCAGAGGCAGGCATTGGCTTCTGTGGCAGGAGGTCCGGGGCTGTGCGGATAGACACAAGGTGCTGCAGGCCCCCAGCACTACTGCCGCGATTCATCAACACAAAGGAGTACTCTGTGTTGGGCTGTAAGTCTGCTATCAGCTTCCGCATGGAGTGCCCATCCACCTCCACACTCTGCCCATTGTACAGAATCTGTGGGGAACAAGGGAGCAGGCAGTGCCTCTGGGGGAGGATTTCCACCACAGGCCTACAGGGCACAGCAGCATTGCAACCAAAACCCAGTTCACAGACACGCATTCACGTTTGCTGGGATTTGAATAAATGTACGTACAGAGCAAGCCTGTGTGTGTCCTGATCTGGGCTGGCAGTGGCCCTTACCCACCTTGAAGGGTACAGCTGACTTGTAGGAGTCGGGGACCTCCCAACTGAGCAGCACCGATGTCTTCATAGCAGCCGCCACCCGAAAGTTCTTGGCAAACACTGTGGAGACGTGAGGAGGGCATCAGCTCTGCCTAGCTGAGGTGGGTGAATGGGCCAGAAGATGCGACAACAGCTAAGGCAGAGGGGGGACAGGAGGACTGGAGGGAGGATGGGAGAACCAAGTACCCCACTCAGCTTCAAACTGCCCAGTCCAACTCCCAGCCTGTGCACTTCCACAGTGAGCACTAAACTGGGCAGGGAGGCCACAACATCTGTAGCCAGATCCTCGGAAGAGTGTGGGTGAAAGCCGCGCTCACAGACACCAGGTCAGAGTTGCCAGAGGCCAGTGAGCTGTGGTCATGAGAAGCATGTGGCCACACACCAGGGTGAGGTCTCTAGATTTCAGTAGGTTAGAGGCCCAAGATTAGTGCTACAAACTGAAGATCGGCAAGCTGCACACACCAGAATGGTGAGATAACGGAAAGAGATCAGTGAGTCAAGGTCACAAGAGAGCAGAAGGCCGCACAGCACAGGTCAGCAGGCCAAGGACAGCAGAAGTTGGGGTCACACAGCCAAGAATGTGGTGCCTGTTCATTAGAGGTTAGTGCTCATGAGACTAAAGGGTCACACAGCAGAGGCTGGTGAATCACAGTTGGCAGAGGCCCCCAGGAGCAGCCATGCTTGGGCAGCTCCTGCCATGCCTGAAGCACACACCTTGCTCTATAGGCATGGTCCGGGACTGGATGCTGGGGCTCAGTGGGCCAGCGCCTTTGCTGGTATGTGCACGGATCTTGACATCATAAGTGGTGTCTGGTTTGAGGCCAGACAGTGTAAGGTGGGTGTCGTCAGTGGCATTCTGCAGTTCCTGCTGGCTGTTGATGTCTCGGTATACAACAGTATAGTTGGTGATGCGCCCATTCCTCTCTGCCAACACTGGTGGGTCCCAGACCAGTTCCGTGGTAGATGTGGTCAGTCCTGTCACTCGAAGGTTTTGAGGGAAGCCACTGGGCACATCCTCGGGGGTTGTGATCTCTTTCTCGAACTCCTCACCTGGGCCAGCCCGGTTCTTTGCAGACAGCCGAAAGATGTAGGTGGCCCCTTTGTGCAGAGCGGTGACCGTAAAGTGCTGGACATCCTTGCCAAAATCTATGGTGGTGGGCTGTGCCTCATCGGCCCGACGGTACTGCAGGCGGTAGCCCAGCAGCTCCCCAGGCAGCTCCTTGGGTGGGTGCCACTGCAGTAGTGCGGTGTTCATGGCCGTGGTGCTGACCATCATGGTGGGCTGGCCTGGGACTAAACAGCACGTACTGGGCTCTGGTGCTGCCCTCCCTGCTGCCCACCCTCAGCTTTGTCCCTGACTCTTCACTCACCTGCCCCCGTCGTAGTAACAACCTTGGGCTTGCTTCGGGCACCATCCCCCTTGGTGGTATAGGCGGCAACAGTAATGGAGTAGGTGGTTTCAGGGGTGAGGCCGCTGATGATGGTTTCCTAAGGGAAGAAGAGGAGCAGTTCCCATCACAGTGTGCAAAAAGAGGCCAGACTGCCAGTCACCCCAGAACTCTAGCCAAGAGTGCTCCCAGGTACTCAGGGATAGGGTCTTGAAAGATAGGCTGTGCAAAGTCCTATTTTTGTTGGAGGCTGCATGCCACCCACCCCAGGCCACACTGTTTCCTTCACACCACTGTGTTGTGACACCTCATGAGGTCCCTGCACTCATACGGCAGAGCAGAGCTTTGCATGCACTCTGTACGTTGCCTGTCTCTTGGCACACACATGCACAGACTGTAAACCCTACTGAATCAAGGCCACTTACACACACGCGTGTGCACACACACACACACACACACACACACACAGAAGGCACGGGGTAAAGGAAGAGAGCAGAGGTCTAGTTTAGACACTGTGACATCCATGCCCTTCTGAGGCCAGGTGGAGTAGGGAAAAGACAGAACACAAAGTTCCCATAACTGGAAACACATTTCCCCTCTGTACCCACAGATGCCTCAGAAGTCAGCACTGCAGTTCCTTCTGCCTTGATCCTACCCAGAGCCTATCCCCAGGACAGGCATCACTTCCAGCTCTGGACATGCGGAGAAACACCACAGGAGACCAACAAGCCATGCCACACAGAGAACAGCAGGAAGGAGGGAGAGAACCACCACACAGTGGGAACAGGGTTGTCAACACCAACCCTGGGTCCCTCCAGCTCTGAGCCTCAGGTGGGGCCGCTACCAACAACCCATCACAGAGGTCCCCTGCCCCAGCTGGAGGGCATTCCAGGGCCGGGGCTCCTGCAGCACCGGGGCTGGTACTGACTCCCCAGCTCTTCTCCCAGCCTGGGTCCGAGTAGGTGATTTTTCACTCCAGGGATCAATAAGGCCTAACGATCAGGATTGGATTGAACTCCATCCCTGTCTGGCCAGAGCAGAGGCCAGACCCTGGTCGATGGTGAACATTGGCCTCAAATTGCTGCTCGACAGGCAAGGAGTAAGGATTAGAGGAGATGCCAATCACTGCTCAGCCTGGTGCTCAAGTCTACATGCCAATTTTCTCCGGATGTGGCTGGTGCCCTGTGGATCTTGGCAACACAGGCTGGGAGAGGGGGAGTGTCCCACGAGCCCAGTCTGACCCAGTCTTGCCCGCGCTTGCACACCTGTTACTTACATAGTCCTCGGACTCCTCTGGCCTCCACTGACCGCAGGAGAAGGAAAGAAAGGGAGACAGGATGGTGAAGGACTCTGGCCTGAAGGGCACTGGGCCCATGGAGGACTGGTGGAGGGCACAAGCCCCTAAAGTGCTCATCAGGGTTAAGAGCCCACCAGGATCACTCCCCAGTTCAAAGACAATGAGGTGCTGTCTCTCTGAGCACTGTGTGCGACTGGGCCCATGGAGGACTGGTGGAGGGCATGAGCCCCGAAAGTGCTCACCAGGGTAAGAGCCTACCAGGATCACTCCCCAATTCAAAGGCAATTGAGTTGCTATCTCTCTGAGCACTGTGTGCGCCAGGGCTGAGGAAGGCAGGGGGCATGGAAGACGACTGGACATGGGGGTAGACTTAACAGCTCAGGCAAAGGGAGGATACCAAGAGGTGATCACATGCCCTGCTGTGCCTGGAGTCCCAATCTACTCGTGTCTTTCTATGATTGTTCGGAGTTCCCTTCCACTCTCAGAAGCATTCCAGTTGGGAAAATATATTACGGTCACTTGAGCTGAGAGTGTTCTAGAACATAATACTGGACTGTGGCTAGCTGGGTGGGCCAAGGGGCTAGAACATAATACTGGACTGTGGCTGGCTAGGTGGGCCAAGGGGCAGGCTGGCCAGCAAAATTATGATTCAAACTTATTTTCTTAAATTTATTTTTATTTGTATGAATGTATTGTCTGCATGTAGGTCTGTGCACTTGTGCCATGCAATGCCACGGAGGTCAGAAGAGGGCATCGGAGTCCCCTGGAACTGGAGTTAAAGACGGTTCTCAGCCGCCATATGGGTGCTGGGGATTGAACCGGGGTCCTCTGCAAGAGCGGTTGGCGCTCTTAACAGCTAGGCCATCTCTCCAGCCCCGGCCAGCAAGATTATGAAAGCCGTTGAGTACCCAGCTCAGAGTCCAGGCATAGCCCCCTAGCAATAGGGAGACCCTTGAACCCCTGGTTCCCTTCTAAGCCAGCCTGGGATCAAAGTAGGAAAGTCAGTTTCATGGCCAACAGTGCTAAATTCTTCAGAACACTGGTGTGCCTAGGTATGCCAGGTCAACAGGTAAAGGAACTGAGGTCTTTATTCCAAGGCCCTGTGCCCTTGGAGCTAGAGATTGGACAGCGAAGAACAGGCCCTGAAATCTCCAGATTACAGGTATGTGCTGGACAGCTTTAGTGTCAACTTGACACACCTGGGGGGAGCCTCAATTGGGGAACTTCCTATATTGGACTAGTCTATGGCCATATCTGTGGGGGATTTTCTTGATTGCTGAGTGATGTGGGAGGGCCCAGCCCACTGTGGGTGGTACCACTCCTAAGCAGGATGTGCTACACTGTGTAAGAAAGCAGGCTGAGCATGGGCCAGGGGAGCAAGCCAGTAAGCAGCCTTCCTCCATGGCCTGTGCTTCAGCTCCTGCCTCCAGGTTCCTGCCCTAGGTTCCTGCCCTGAGTTCCTGCCTTGGGCTCAGTGATGAACTGTGACCTGGGAGATCTAAGACAAACCCTTTCCTCCCCAAGTTGGTATTGGTCAAATGTTTGTCACAGGAATTGAAAAGAAACCAGAACAGAAATTGGCACCAGGATCATGGGGTATTGCTGTGCAGACCTGACCGAGGTGTTTTGGGGAGGACTGTGGAAGCGTTTGGAACTTTGGGCTAAAAAGCTATTGAGTACTTAGAATTTGTTGCTGTGGAGCTTGGAATAGTTATGCTGAAAGAGTTGAAGACATGGAGGCCGACTTGTGAAGTTCTGAAGGGAAGTGGAAATTATCAGGAGTGATTATGTGATATTTTGAATTGAGAAGTGGGTTCTGGTTGGCTGGGGATGAAGCAGGTATGATTAAGAGGAGATCAGAACCTGAAGTGAAACCTTGGTTTTTCTGGGACAACAACTGATGTTGTTAGCTGTGGTTGAAAAATCAGCTGTAACTAAGCTGTAACTAAGAGCATCACTGTGATGAAATCTTCTGGGAAGAATTTCCTCAGGACCAGCACACAGATGCTGTGGTCCAGAGGGGGCCCAAGCCTCCATCTCAATCTGGAAGTAGGACTTGGTAATGTGTAAAAGTGTGGTTCTGGTGTTGAAAGGGGTCACAGAGAGCAGCTGAGGCTTGGGACTGTGAGAGGCCAGGAAAGGCCACTGGTAAAAGTGCAGGCTTGCTTGCAGTGAAGACTCCAGGTTTTGGGAGTTGCAGGATGATGGGATGACCACCAAGGGCAGCAGCAGGTGTGGAATGGAGCCGGCCTGGGCCTGCGAGACGAGCTGCATGTGCTGTGTACAGCAGAGTCAGAGGAGGGGAGCTGTGTGCTATGTACAGCAGAGTCAGAGGAGGGGAGTTGTGTGTGCTGTGTACAGGAGACTCAGAGGAGGGGAGCGGTGTGTGCTGTGTACAGGAGAATCAGAGGAGGGGAGCTGTGTGCTATGTACAGCAGAGTCAGAGGAGGGGAGTTGTGTGTGCTGTGTACAGGAAACTCAGAGGAGGGGAGCGGTGTGTGCTGTGTACAGGAGAATCAGAGGAGGGGAGCTGTGTGCTATGTACAGCAGAGTCAGAGGAGGGGAGTTGTGTGTGCTGTGTACAGGAGACTCAGAGGAGGGGAGTGGTGTGTGCTGTGTACAGGAGAATCAGAGGAGGGGAGCTGTGTGCTGTGTACAGCAGAGTCAGAGGAGGGGAGCTGTGTGTGCTGTGTACAGCAGAGTCAGAGGAGGGGAGCTGTGTGTGCTGTGTACAGCAGAGTCAGAGGAGGGGAGCTGTGTGTGCTGTGTACAGCAGAGTAAAAGGAGGGGAGCTGTGTGCTGTGTACAGGAGTCAGAGAAGGGGAGCTGTGTGTGTTGTATACAGGAGACTCAGAGGAGGGGAGCTGTGTGCTGTGTACAGGAGTCAGAGAAGGGGAGCTGTGTGTGTTGTATACAGGAGACTCAGAGGAGGGGAGCTGTGTGCTGTGTACAGCAGAGTCAGAGAAGGGGAGCAGTGTGTACTGTGTACAGGAGTCAGAGAAGGTGGCTGCTGAAACCCTTTGGAGCCCAGAAGATTATGAGTGAGTCTCAGACGTCCAGCCTTGAGCTGGACTTAGGTTTTGTTAGGGGTACCCGATTCTTCTCTTTGAAATAAATAAGTACTCGTGGGCTGGAGAGATGGCCTAGCAGTTAAGAGCGCCGACCGCTCTTACAGAGGACCTGGGTTCGATCCCCAGCACCCACATGGCAGTCGAGAACCGTCTGAAACTCCAATTCCAGGAGAACTCCAGTTCCAGGGGAATCCGACACCCTCTTCTGACCTCTGCAGCATTGCACGACACGGGTGCACAAACTTGCATGCAGACAGTACATTGATACACATACATAAATAAATAAATAAATGCCGGGCGTGGTGGCACACGCCTTTAATTCTAGCACTTGGGAGGCAGAGGCACTCGGATCTCTGTGAGTTGGAGGCCAGCCTGGTCTACAGAGTGAGTTCCAGGACAGTCAGAGCTACAGGGAGACCCTGTCTCAAAAAGACCAAAAAAAAGAAATAAGAAAGTACTTGTTTTGGATTTTACAGGAGCCCACAGTTAAGAGACTTTTAAAAGAGACTGAGAACTCTTAAATGTCTGGACTTTTTAAAGTTTTGTTGTGATTTATGTTGTGATATTAATATTAACATCCTATCTTGGGGACAAAAAATGGAAAACTTATGGTTTAACAGTGATGTGTGTCAAGTTGACAAGGGGTCAATTGTGCTGGATAGCTTTAATGTCAATTTGACATACCTGAGTTGAGGGAGCCTCAATTGGGGAACTGCCTCCATTGGACTGGCCTATGGCCATATTTGTGGGGGATTTTCTTGATTATTGAGTGATGTGGGAGGGCCGAGCCCACTGTGGGTGGTGCCACTCCTAAGCAGGATGTTCTATATTGTATAAGAAAGCAGGCTGGGCATGGGCCAGGGGAGCAAGCCAGTAAGCAGCGTTCCTCCATGGCCTGTGCTTCAGCTCCTACCTCCAGGTTCCTCCCCTGAGTTCCTACCTTGGGCTCCTTCACGGCGATAAACTGTGACCCAGAAGTAAGCTAAATAAATCCTTTCCTCCCCAAGTTGATATTGGTCAGAGTGCTTAGTCACAATAATTGAAAACAAACTAGAACAAGGCACCTTGGAGTCCTCCAGCCAGACCACTCTCGTACAGCTAGTCTGGCCTCTGTCCACTGGCCAGTGCTGAGTGGCCCAAGCGCTGCTGTCTGGCAAACTCTGCTGCAAAATCTTTGGGACAGGATTTGGGAAGGGCTAGACAGACCCCTAATGACAGTAGCTACTTTGCAGGGAGGGCTGGGACCAGTTCTGTTTGGGTTTCCTTGCTTGAGGGGAGATCTGGGCTGTTTAAGCCAGGCCCTGATGTGGAGTTGTCACAAGGTACATCTCCTATGTCAGTCAGAGTGAGAAAAGACAAGACGGCAGAAGACAATGGAGGGGTGAAGTACAGTAAGGAAGGAAGGGGTTGGAGGAGCAGGGAGAGGACGGAAGAGCAAGATAAAACCAGAACAGCGAGGAGGAGAAAGACCATCAGAAAGGGACAAAAGGAGCTGGAGAAAGAGTAACGAGCCTCCTACTGAGGGAGCAGAGGGCAGACTGTGGGGTACACTCAGGGTGCAGGCGCACACCATGTGCCTTCTTCCGAAGGGGTGGGAGCCCTGGGCTGAGCAGATGGTACTGTTAGGTGGAGAAGGGCAGACTGGGGTGTCCTTGACGAAGACATACAGGACAGCTAGGCCCAGTGGCAAGACTGGAGATGAGGCCCCATCTGGTCTCCTAGTGGCCCAAAGCAGAACAACCCAGTCCCAAGGGATGGGAGGCTGCTCTGTCTTCAGGGCTTCCCTGGAGCCTGCTCAGATATTTCCCCATCAAGGACATGAAGCTGAGGACCATAAGAGAGCACACAAAGCGGCTTCTCTGGAACCCCAGTAGCTGCAGCTGTGGGACCCCTAGAATGGGAGGGGCTGGAGAGAGCCATTCTCGGGATGTTTCTGGATGGGTGTGTCTGCGAGGCTTCTGAGGAGTCCTCAACCTGCCCCAGGAATGCAGGCTGGCAGACATACCCGGCGCCTCCACCTCTTCATCCCTTAGCACAAGGAGGTTGAGAGAAGGAAGAGGGCACCCTCTGGGCAGAAAAGAATTTTTGGCTCAAAGGCATGAGGTCCCTGTTTGTCCTTGGGATCCATCCCTCAGCACAGCCTGCAGAACACAGGGTCACGCTGGGGAGGGAGCGAATCCAGGCTCCGCCTGCTGGAGCTTAGAGTCGGCCAAGGACCTTCAGGCTCTGCTTCTGGACCTCAGGGAGATCCCGAGGGCAGAACACACAGAAGATCTGACTCGAGAACATTTGGGAGGGGGCCCATGAGAGCAATTACAGCCTTTTCCCAGGGGTACAGAGGCTTGGCCTTCTATCCAAGTTCTGCCACCCACTTGCTGGGTCATTCTGACCACACGGATAACCTCACAGTGCTCCAAGCTCTTTGGTGGAGTAGCAAGCGCAGGCTCACAATACCCCAGGAACCTCACGATAAGCTCATGGGCTGAATTCCCAGGAAGACAGAAGCTTCCAGCAGGAGGTATGAGGCTGACTGCAAGCCCAGCCTTGAGATAACATCAGGGGCTGTGCCATCCTCCTGGGGGTAGGAGCAGAGTGACACTCAGGTCATTATTTGCAGAGCTTTGCCTCAGCCTCCGGCCTATGTCCAAGCCTGGCATGGTGGCGCACGCCTTTAATCCTAGCACTTAGGAGGCAGAGGCAGGTGGATCTTTTTGAGTTCAAGGCCAGCCTGGTCTACAGAGTGAGTTCCAGGACAGCTGGGGCTATACGGAGACCCTGTCTCGAAAAGACCAAAACAACAACAACAACAAAAAAAAAAACAACAAAGAGACGCGACAAAGAACCTTGGAGTCCATGTCTGTCTCTGGCTATGTGACCGTAGGGGCTACTTAGTACAGCACTGCCTTGGAGGATACCACAACTCAGGGCCCGGCTGAGCCACCACAGCTCATGTGTTTCCTGCAAAGTGCACGGCTGAAGCCTGGGCAGTGTGGCGGTGGAGTGTGGGGTCTTTGGAGACATCCCTCCCTATGAGCAGCAGCGGCTGAGAATGCTACCGAGGAAGAGGAGGAGGAGGTTGGCGGGACCTGGGCTGCCACAGCTTGAGCAGCCCTCATGAACACCCTGGAACCTGCCCCTCACCTCCCAATCTCAACGACTCCTGTCCTGACACAGTAAGACATTTCTGGTGTCAGGACCAGAAAATGCAGTCCCAGCACATCTGAGGGCAGGCAGGGGAGGGCGTGGATCTGGGCTCTGGAGAATAAATGAGGCGCACCGCTCACCCTTCCACCCACCACTGCTCACAGCGGCATACCTGGGCCTCAGCCAACATGACGTCCTGGATGATGGGTTGTCCTCGGGGGTCACCATTCTCTAACCGCACATAGGTGACCTGGTAGCCACGGATCTGTCCATGCTGCTTGTTGGGGACAGGCAGCTTCCAGGAGACATGCACGGAAGTGGAGTTGAGCGGCTCCACCTCCACCTTCCGAGGTGGCCCGCTGGGCACTGGGGACCAGGCAGAGGAGGCAGTCAGACATGGTGGCACTGAGTTTGGTTTAGGTAGTAAGTACAGCTAACCTCAGAGCCTTGGCTCTGCACCCCACTCCTCTAGAAGGCCCCAATGCTGTTCCTTTGGCTGGCTATTCTGGTGAGGAGCCTCTGCCTGACACAGAGCTGTGTGAATTCCTCTGGCAGGGCTGCCTTACTTGATGGGGAGCAGCTGGGGTTGAGGTACCAGGTCATCAACTACCCACACCCGCACAATCTGTCCCAAATTTTGCCAATGTCCAGCTAATACAAAGACCCACTGGCTCTACCCTGGCCTCGCACATCAGATGGGGCTGCTTTGCCTGCCCTCACCTTTTAAGATAGATGGCCCACCAGCTACATCTCCCTAGAGTTTAGCTCATTAAAGCTTATGCTAAAAAATGAGTCTGGCAGGCAGTGTCCCAAGCAAGACGCCTCCACTTCCCACCCGGCAACGCCACCCAACACCGCCCAAGGCAGCCCAACGCAGCCTACCGTCCTCGTCGGTGCGCACCAGCACCGGGCTGCTCTCAGGGCCAGGGCCCACATCTGTGTGTGCCCGCACCCACACCCGGTACTCCGTCCACTTCTCCAGGCCCATCAGGTCCCAGCTGGAATGCTCACGGCTGATGCCATCCACCACATGTCGCCTACGGTCTTCGCCATCCACCGCCTCATAGGCCACGGAGTACTGGGTAATAACGCCATTGCGGCTGTCAGCTGGTGGTGGAACCCAACTTACCCGGACCGTGGTGGAGCCCGTGCTCACACTCGTCACCTTCTGGGGAGGGGCGGAGGGGGCTGGGAAAGACAAATGGGGGGAAGCAGGCAATGGAGGGTGGGGATCACAGGACAGTGACCAAGTCAGAGGGACTGGAGACTCACCCAACCATCCTGGGGCCCTCTAGGCACCACTGCTGCTAAAACAGCCCGACAACCCTGCACTTCAAGCTTTCTTCTCTTACACACACACACACACACACACACACGCACACACACACACACGCACACACACGCCATGCAGTGTCTCTCACACACATATGGTGCTCTAACAACATCTCCCCCATGCATATGCCGTCTCACACAAATATGGTATCAACACAGAGAATACCAACACAGGCTTCGCTCTACCTCAAGTTTGCCACCCCTGCTCAGGTGACCTCAGCGGCCGTCAACTCACAGCAGCACAACTCCAGGTCTCTGGGTTTTCTTCCCTGGCAGTGTTGCTGCTCGGAATGGTCATGGCTTCTAATCTGCAGCACCCACCCATGCACACCCTACCTCCTGTCCCAGGTAGGTTAACCCAGACCCCCAGCATTTCTACCCTTCAGCTCTTGAGCCAACACCTATATATCCACTTTTATCCTTACTGCCCCCGATATTCAGCTTCGACTTCAGGGCATACCAGCTTATTTCTCCATATGCAGGCCAGTATCCTTTTTTTTTGGTCTTTTCAAGACAGGGTCTCTCTGTAGCTCTGGCTGTCCTGGAACTTGCTTTGTAGACCAGGCTGGCCTTAAACTCACAGAGGTTCACCTGCCTCTGCTTCCTGAGTGCTGGGATTAAGGGTGTGTACCACCACACCCGGCTTCCTTTTTCTTTTTATGTGCATGTGGTGAATGTGCCTGTGCACGTGTGTGAATACCTGTGCACATGTGTGGATGCCTGTACACATGTGTGTGGAGGCCTGTACACGTGTGTAGATGCCTGTGCACCTGTGTGGATGCCTGTACACGTGTGTGGAGGCCTGTACACATGTGTGGAGGCCTGTGCACGTGTGTGGATGTCTGTGCATCTGTGTGGATGCCTGTACACGTGTGTGGAGGCCTGTACACATGTGTGTGGAGGCCCGTGCACCTGTGTGGAGGCCCGTGCACGTGTGTGGAGGCCCGTGCACGTGTGTGTGGAGGCCCGTGCACGTGTGTGGAGGCCCGTGCACGTGTGTGTGGAGGCCCGTGCACGTGTGTGGAGGCCCGTGCACGTGTGTGGAGGCCCGTGCACGTGTGTGGAGGCCCGTGCACGTGTGTGGAGGCCTGTTGCACGTGTGTGGAGGCCCGTGCACGTGTGTGGAGGCCCGTGCACGTGTGGAGGCCCGTGCACGTGTGTGGAGGCCTGTTGCACGTGTGTGGAGGCCTGTGCACGTGTGTGGAGGCCCGTTGCACGTGTGTGGAGGCCCGTTGCACGTGTGTGGAGGCCCGTGCACGTGTGTGGAGGCCTGTTGCACGTGTGTGGAGGCCCGTGCACGTGTGTGGAGGCCCGTGCACGTGTGGAGGCCCGTGCACGTGTGTGGAGGCCTGTTGCACGTGTGTGGAGGCCTGTGCACGTGTGTGGAGGCCCGTTGCACGTGTGTGGAGGCCCGTTGCACGTGTGTGGAGGCCCGTGCACGTGTGTGGAGGCCTGTTGCACGTGTGTGGAGGCCCGTGCACGTGTGTGGAGGCCCGTGCACGTGTGGAGGCCCGTGCACGTGTGTGGAGGCCTGTTGCACGTGTGTGGAGGCCTGTGCACGTGTGTGGAGGCCCGTTGCACGTGTGTGGAGGCCCGTTGCACGTGTGTGGAGGCCCGTGCACGTGTGTGGAGGCCCGTGCACGTGTGTGTGGAGGCCCGTGCACGTGTGTGTGGAGGTCCGTGCACGTGTGTGGAGGCCCGTTCACGTGTGTGGAGGCCTGTGCACGTGTGTGGAGGCCTGTGCACTTGTTTGGAGGCCTGTGCACGTGTATGGATGCCATCAGGTGCTCTGCTCCCACTCACTACCTAGTTCCCTTGAAACACGTCTCTCTGAACCAGGAGCTAGGCTAGTGGCCCGAGCCCCACAATCCTTCTGTTCAGCACCCCCACAGCACTGGGCTTATAGGTTATAGGCCATCCCCAACTTTTTATGTGGGTAGCGGGAATTTGAACTCAGACCTCATGGTTACATAGCAAGCAGTCTTACCTGCGGGTCATATTCCTAGCCTCCCATCTCCTCATGGTTACGTAGCAAGCAATCTTTCCTGCGGGTCATATTCCTAGCCTCCCATCTTTCCACCTCTGCCTGGTCCACAGCAGGCAATGGATAAGGCAGCACTGAGGCACTTGGAGAAAAGCTGTCTCAAGAGAGCTTCCCAGGTCCCACACAAGGGCTCCCCTCTACTCTCCGTGCTACCTGCCAATGTCCACTGTGTCTTGACCACTCTGCCACTTTATAAAGGACACTATCAATCTGTAGTCCCCTTGCCTCCCAGAATAGAATCCTGTCTTCTGCCTTCCAGTAGCAGCTCTATTTCCAGCTACCAATGCCCGACCCCTGTACCTTCTGACAAGCATGGAGGCCAGGCTCTCCCTCGCCCACACCCTGCCCTTCCTCCTACTCCCAGAGGCCCCACGGCTGTCCCACCCCTTCCCGTGCTCCTGCTTTGCCCCCCTGGCTCTCTCACAATAGCCTTTACGATACACTGAGAAAAGAAAACCCGTCCTTAATGTCACAGCCCCCAAGTTACCATGGTCCCCTCACAGCTGAGCTTCTTGACTAAGCTTGCTGTCCTACTTCCTTATCTCCCACACAGGCCCGTCCAGACCATCACATCTCTCCTCCTAAGTCCACTTTTCCAGGCCAGTGGGTCCACTGAGAAGGGCTATGTTCTTCTGCCCTTGGCCACTCAGCAGCAGCCTCTGGTCTATCTCTTGAAACTCCCTCTTTGTCCAACTTCCAAGACACTCCTTGGTCCTAGATCTCCTTCCATCTCCAGTCTTTCTTCTCAGGCTGCCTCCTGCAGCTCAGGCCCTGCCATACCTCTGCATCTGAAAGACCTACAGCATTATGAACTCCGGTGTCTCCGGTGGGTGCACTGGTCACACCTACTTTTAACCATTTTCTATCCGGAGGCAGTTTGTTTTTCAGAGCCTTCCACCAGAAACAGGACACACCTTCATGTCTCTATCCCACTATCCCACTGCCGCCCCCCACCCCCATTCTCGGTCCATCAGTGCCCCAAATTCAAATCCACTACTACCACCTCAGCTAAGCTACCATGTTGCCTAGAGTGCTGCAAAACCTTCTAAGGGCCTGCTGCTGCTGGGGCTGCAGTCCATCCTCAGAGCCACCCGTGTTCCTCAGCCAGGACTGCCACAGCCTGGGGAGTGGTCTGCCGACTCCTGCCAAGGTCACCACACTCCTGTTCTCTTAGCCAGCTGGCTCCCACCTGGGTCAAGTGTCATAACTCTTTGACCTCTCACCAGCGGTGTCCCGTGTCTCACCCTCTCTTCCCCCCATTTGTCTCCTCTACCACACTTTACACAAACGTGGCCACTGCAGGGTCTCCATGGGTACAGGCTTTGTTTTCTGGCTATGCGTGAGGTCTGGCATCCAAGAAGACAACAGATTTTTCTAGAGTGAACTCACAAAGTCTCAGGCAACCTCTGGACACATGTTCCATGCATACAGACCTACATCATTTGGACTTCGCAGATGCTGCCATGCTTATGGCTGTCACGTGCAGTCAAGATCCTATGACACAGGGCCACACAGCCAGTCACACAGTGACATGTTATCAAATAGACAGCCTTGTAGACAGAGGCATACAGATCACAGATGGGTCATCTAGTGTTACACCAAGTCTCTCACACTTTCACAGTCTGTCATCGTCATCTGGAGAGCTAGAGATTTATGGTCTTAGTCACCAGAGTCACCCACAGATGCAGTCACAGGAGCCACTCCCAAGATCCACTGACATACAAACGGGTACTATACGGCCAGGTGGTCAGCTGTGCTTACACATACACACAAGTCGTTCTATAGTCATGATATCACACAAGTGACATGGTCCCACAGGCAGACATGGGGCATGCTCTGTCACACAATCACACTTTCACAGACCTGTCCTCAAGTAGAGGTCTCAGAGATTACACAGCTCCCACGGAATTCTCATGGTGGGGTATGAAAATGGGCGGGGACGTGGGTGATGAAAATGTGGGGCTGCAGAGGGGGGAGAGAAGCTGATGCAGGTCTAGGACATGGCAGGCCCACCAAATCAGTGGTGTGACCAGGCTGGGGGGTGGACAGGATAGAGGAGAAAGATGAGTCACAGACACAAAACTTACCTGGGTGGAGTGTAGAGGTTACAGGAAGAAAGGGAGTGTCAGGACCGGGCAGCAAGCTGAGCAGTCACTGCCCGGATACAGACTAGCAGGGCACTTACCTGTCCCTTTCTTGGGGTCCAGACTCACAGCCCCACCACCCACCTGAAGGGGAAGGTGTATTCATATGTGTGTTTCACCCAAGATGCGAAAGGCAGTGACCTTAGCAGACACTTACTGGACTGTGCTGTACTGGCCTCTATGGTGGGGGTGAAGACGCCCACTCCCATATCTGAGCGGGCAGCCAGCTGGAAGCGATATAATGTGTTGGGTTTCAGGTCCTCTAGAGTGTAGGAGGAGGTGGGATCGAAGGTCACCTTGTGCTGGAAGAGCAAGAACAATTCACTGACTGCTTGGACCTCAATGGTTATTCTTCCCTACACAGGCTACGATCAGCCTTCAGAGGAGCCACTATGGTTCCATGACTGGCTCCATCCCACAAGGTCATATGAACTTCATAAGAGATGTATGACCTGGCCCACGTGCCACAGGTCATAGAGGCCAACAGGCATCCACAGCCCGGGGAACTTTAAGGCTGTGCTGCTATCACATGGCCACAGAGCCCAGGAGACCAAAGGAAGGATCGAGGAGCTCTGCTTCAAGTACAGGGGTGACATACACTACAGACCACACCGAGCTCCAAGGAGAAACCCAGAGGCTGTGCCCACATGAGCCACAGAAGCCTGGTTTAGGTGTGCCTATCACAAACCATCAGGAGCCAGAGGGCGTCCTCCTTAACCCTTCCCAGCCTCACGGCTCACCTGCTGGCCTTCGTCCTCTGCTGCCCAGTACACCAGCTCGTACTTGATGATCCGTTCTTGTGGGGGCAGCAGCCACGAGAGCTGGATTCTGGTGTCGGACTCAGCTTCAGCCTGGAAATCTGCAGGCTGTGCAGGCACTGCAACACCCACCCCAGGCCCTGTCAGCCTTGCCATACTGCCCAGGGCCCAGCACCCGGTGAGAGGGTGTTCTGCTCTCCTTTCCTCGTCCTATCCCCTCGCCCCCCACACCTAGCAAACATGGCCACCTTGTTCTCCCCAAGCTCCCAGTTTCACAGCCCGGGTTCTGCCCAAGCCCCTGCTGTCAGCCGGAACATTTGCCCCACGTACCTCCCTGCTGGGTCTTGACCTGGATGGGAGGGCTGGGTGGGCCATCGCCCACAGCAGTGAAGGCAAGGACACGTAGGCTATAGGTGATGCCGGGTAGCAGGCTGCCCACGGTGGTAAGGAGTCCCGCATCAGTGTTGTGCTTGTGCCAAGCGCTCAGGGGGCGTCGGGAGTCTGGAGTGTAATAGACCCGGAATCCGCGCACCAGGCCATTGGGCTCCTCGGGGGGCTCCCACTGTACCAGCATGGTACTGGCACTGAGCATACGGGCCTGAACACGGCGTGGAGGGCTGGAGGGCGCCTGTTCACCCGTGCGTGCTCGCACTGCCTCGCTGGGTGGCCCTCGCCCGATGCTGTTAACCGCCAACACGCGGAAGGCATATTCTGAGAAAGGGCTGAGGCCACCAATGCTGTATCGAGTGGTGGCCACACCATCCACCTCCTGGAAGGGGCCCTCTGTGCCAGCTGCCCGGTACTGGATGCCATAGTAAGACACAGGCTCTGCATTCCCAGAGTCCCAGGTGAGGGTAACACTGGTAGCAGTTGTCTCTGTCACCACAAGATCAATTGGAGGCTTTGGCAGAGCTGGGGACAAAGCATTATCAGAGGTCACAACTCTGAAAAATCCAAGGCATCATCCAAGTGCACATGGTATGGCCATGTGAGTGTGGCTGACACCACAGCCCACACGCACACAAGAATGGCTTGAAAGCTTACGGCGACTTCTTGAGGACAGCTACAGGGTCACAGCAACCAGGTCTGTTGGTGCTTCCAGGAGCCTTGGGGCCTTTAGCATATGTAACACATTACACTTGGGATCCCACTCACTGGAACTGCTTAGCACACATGATTCACCTAATGAACAGACCTGAAAGAGACCTGTCCTTTGAAGTCCCACACAGATAGGAAGCATCTACACTAGGCAGAGACCTAGCTGTTCGCTCACGTATACTACCTGTGGTAAGTTTGTATAACAGAGGTGTGCGTGTGTGGAGTTTGTGTAACAGAGGTGTGCATATGTGGAGTTCAGAACGAGGAAGGAGGCTGCTGGCCCACCAGACCTATCACTTGGCTCAAGCTGAAGGCAGTAAAATCCCAGGCCCAGGATCACTCAATGAGTCATTACTGGATGCCCATTAAGTACTAGGCACCATTTTGGTGCCACAATGCCTCATGGAATTGGCACTCCAGAGAGAGAATCAACAAATGAGTGGATAAATGTACAAGGACAGGAGGAAGTAGGTGCTGAGATCCAGAAAAACAAACAATCAAACAAACAAAAAAACCCCACAGCCTGTCCTGAGATGGATCGACTCGGGAAAAGTCTCACAGGGCTGAGGAGGGAAGAAGAGACAGGGACAGGGACAGTGACAGCGGCGGGGGGGGGGGGACGACGACGACGACACAACAGCTCACATCTGTGTGGCTGGCGGCTACCAAAGCTTTCTCTCTGCTGCTCTGTGGAGAGGGCACTTGCTTAGCATGTGCTCCACCTCCAGCACCACAACATAAGAGTGGGTGGGGTGGAAGACCTGATCCTCTCGGTTTATGTATTTTTGTTATTGTGGTACTGGGGATTGAACACAGCAAGCAGTGTAACTAGCTGGGTGTAGCCCTAGCTCCTGGTTTATTTTTTTTTATATTATTATTATTATTATTATTTGGTGTTTTTGAGACAGGTTCTCCCTGTAGACCAGGCTGGCCTTGAACTCACAGAGATCTGCCTGCCTCTGCCTCCTGAGTGCTGGGATTAAAGGTGTGTGCCACTGCACCCGGCTCCTGCTTTGTTTTTTTTTTAGACTACTCAAGTTGCAGAACGGCTCAGAGCCAGCCGAGAGTAGAACCAGGAAGAGCAAGGCAGCCTGTCACATAAACACTCCATGTTATATGCATGTGCCTGTCCCCAGAGCGCTAGGCAGCCACTGGATCCCTCTTGCTGGGAGGCTGTTTAGTTCAAGGGTTTGATGCCATGATGTGATTACAGAAGGTCTGAGCTCATAGCACCAAGGTCTCTGTCATTACTTCACTGTGAACCTGGGCAAATGATATAGTCTTTCTAGTCCTCAAATTGTTCATTTGTAAAACAGACAAGAAGATCATCTACCCCATTCCTCCGAAAAAGCAAAACGAACTATTCACTGGCAGGACATCTGCCCATCCAGGAACTCAGTACCTGCTACCTATTCTGAGTAAGGCTATGAATAGCAGAAACCTTCTCCTTTTAAGGACCTGCCCAGAGCCAGGGCACCTAGGAGAGGAAAAGGACCCTTACGTGTGCCCCCATCAGCCAGCTCCCACTCATTTGCCACAGGTGTATGATTTCCTTTTTTTTTTTAATTTATTTATTATTTTTTATGTGTATGAATGTGCTGTCTACATGTAGGTTGGTGCACCCGTGTTGTGCAATGCCGCTGAGGTCAGAAGAGGGCGTCAGATTCCCCTGGAACTGGAGTTAAAAACGGTTCTCAGCTGCCATGTGGGTGCTAGGAATCGAACCCGGGTCCTCTGTAAGAGCAGTCAGTGCTCTTAGCTGCTGAGCCATCTCTCCGGCTCATGATTTCCTCTTACAGCCTCTGAGTCACACCAGGACACGAACGGAGGAAGGCACGCCACGCTGGCACACTCACCTTTCACTGTAACCTGGGCTGTGGCCTCTATCATACCGAGTGATGAGATGGCCACACAGGTGTAGTTGGCAGAGCGCATGACACTGCTGAGCTCCAGCACGTTGCGGCCAACAGGCATCTCATCCTCCTTGGTGAGCTCCTCGGCGCCCATCATCCACTTCACATAGGGCATGGGTGCACCCACTGCCACACACGTCAGGTTCACACTGCCACCTGGCATCACCTCCTGGCTGCTGGGAGGGATGGAGAAACGAGGAGCCACGCGGCGCACTGTGGGAGGAGGAAGAAAAGCGCTCACAGGCTAGGCAGGACACTGGGGTGGACAGAAGGGCAGGGGCCCCTCATCCAGAAATCCCCTCTTATCAGAGCCATGCTCAGAGACAGGAGGGGTGGCGTCCCTGGGCCCTGGCTCGCCATCTCCCACCCCACTTTGGGGCTTACACTTGGGGATCAGCAGGAACACATCTTAACGAAGGCTTGTGTGACCAAGCTCCCATCTTACAGTCCGGGACACTCAGTCCACAAAATTCCTGTCTGCTCCAGGTCATACAGGAACTTGGTGCAAGACTCAGGCCTGGTTAGGGCCTCAGTCCAGGTGGTCCTCCAGTGACCACCCCTGCTCGCTCCTGACTCCTTCTCCTGTCTCCAAAGGGACCAGCTGGGGCACCAGGGAAAGAAATCCAGGTCCTCAGAGGATGGCTGGGGCAGGGCAGAGAGTCCATCTGGGCGTGACATGGCCACCTTCTCTGGAGTGAGTGTTTCTACCTCTAGGCCATGGCCCCAAAGGAAGAGAAAAGGAATCAGCACAAGCACCTGCCGGGCCTGGCTGTGCTCAAGGTATAGCCTGAGACCACAAGGGGAGATTGGCTCTTAAAAGGGCCAGTCCAGGGGTAAGGAGTCGGGCAGGCCAGGGACGTGGTCCGCGGGCAGGATGGGCATGACGATGGCAATAACATGATGAGGGCGCCGGACAGACATCTTTCTGTGCCAGTGAGTAAAGGTCTCAAGGAGGAGGGTCGCTGTGCTTGGCCATGACCTCCAGCCCTGGACACCCCCTGGCCAGAAACTGTCCCGAGCTTCTCAGTCCAGGGTGCAGCCGGAAACCACCCCTGAAGTTGCAAGTTGGCACAGACATTCAGAGCATGCAGAGGGGGAAGGCGGACAAGGCCTAGCCACATTAAGCATGCTTGGCATGCAGACAGGTCATGCAGCTGCTGGCAGAGGCTTGGATGTGTCCTAGATGGGCACCCTTACACACAGGGCCAGAGAGAGCAGGCAGCAACAGCACTGTGAGAGCACTGGTCTCTGAGGAGTCTTTCTGGGAGGCCCAGGCATGCAGGGAGCCCATGGTACCACATAAAAAGCATCTCACAGAGCCCCAGACCACAGAATCAAAGGTAGGAGCAACTGAAAGACCACTGGGTCCAATCTCTGACCTCAATGCGCAGGGGTCAAACTGAGGCCCAGAGTCAGGACACTCAGTAAAATCACCATTTACTAAGACATCTTTCAAAATCAGTTTCTCTCCAAACACACAGGCAACTGCCACTACTGATACGACACTAGATCTCAGCTAGAAGGCTAGAAGCGATGACTGCCGCTACTGAAGGCAACTCCTTCCTGGGTCACTCCGGTTGCTGTTCAGTGGTCCTCTGCCCACACCAACTCCCAGTTCTCCACACACAGTTGGCACTCCTCAGCCTGACATGCTCCTGCCTGGTTCCTCAACAGCCCTCGGCCGGCCTATGAGACCTTGCTTAGCACCTGCTTCCACTCCTTCCAGGCCTGCTTCTCTCCAAGTTCTCCAGACAGAACTGTAACCCTGACAGCCTTGAGTGGGTCGTGGTGAATGGCTCAGAGACTGGGTCTGTGTCCACAGGCTCATGTTGGACATTAGGAGTGTCTTGTGGACAACCAGCATTCTGTCCTCTTCTAGAATAAGCAACCTCATTCTTTCTCTTTTTTTTAGGGTACCAGGGATGGAACTCAGCGCCTCACACATGCCAGGGCTGTAGGACACCACCGAGCAATGCCCTCATTTCTATCCTTATTTTTGTTAAGGTTCGGAACCATCTCTCTCTTGGCAAATGGAGCGTGTGATCTAGATCTGGCTAGCAAGAAACAACCTGTGGACCAGAAACCACCTTTGAAATGTTTGAACAATCATAAGAAAATGACACTCTCTCTCTACAGCAGTACTCATCTGAGCTTAGGCTGGAACCACCTTTCCCAGCACCCAGGGGGACCTGCTCCAGCACAAACACATGGAAAGTTAAGAGGCAAAGACAAACAATGCCTTGACTGTACTGTCTCAAAACCTGGCTCTAGCCCTGTCCAACATCAAATCAATGTCTACATTCTCTAGGTTTGTAATGTAAGAGACTCGCTGTTCTACTTACACTAGTATAAGTGGGTTCCTATTGTGGCTTAATGACGGGAGGCTACATGGCTGATGATAGTGTGAGTGTGTCACAAACACAACAGTTCTTGTAGCAAGAAACAGGTGTCCCAACAGACTCTCCTTCCAGAGCTCCCTCAACTGGCGCAAGGTAAGGCACAAATACATGGTGCCAGCCCAGGGCATAGGCTCTCTTTAGGCTCCAGAGCTGGTCTAAGGGGTGGGTGCTAGGAGGTGAGGGGTAGGTACACAGGGCTATCTATGCACAAGGCAGGTCCCGATGTGCTGAGGAGAGGGAAGGTCCAGAGCAGAGGAGCTGCCGTAACCGACCAGGCCTCTGTCCTCTAGGGCTGCCGTAACCGACCAGGCCTCTGTCCTCTAGGCTGCCATAACCGACCAGGCCTCTGTCCTCTAGGCTGCCATAACCGACCAGGCCTCTGTCCTCTATGCTGCCGTAACCGACCAAGCCTCTGTCCTCTAGGGCTGCCGTAACCGACCAGGCCTCTGTCCTCTAGGGCTGCCGTAACCGACCAGGCCTCTCTGTCCTCTAGGGCTGCCGTAACCGACCAGGCCTCTGTCCTCTAGGCTGCCGTAACCGACCAGGCCTCTCTGTCCTCTAGGCTGCCGTAACCAACCAGGCCTCTCTGTCCTCTAGGGCTGCTGTAACCGACTAGGCCTCTCTGTCCTCTAGGCTGCCGTAACTGACCAGGCCTCTGTCCTCTAGGCTACCTGCCATCTCCTCTCTTGAGAGGTAGGTTGAAGGGGAAGTCGCTCCTGAGCACTCCTGTGTGTAGAAGGGTCCTATGCCATCCCCTCCCATTACAGACAGGAGGCCAGAGTCAACACGCCGACCCTGGAAACAGCACATCTGCCTTTACTTGCATAGTAAGATCAGCCTATCTGACTGATGAAAACTCTGTGTAACTGAAAGCTGAGGCTGACAGGCCTGAGGAGCCCCAGGAAGCTATGGGGAAGAGCTTTAGGGTTAGCTAAGGCGGGTGTAAGGCGGAGCCCAGGTGTGAGGATGGGTCTGTGACATCTGGGTCAAGAGAAAGGTTGAGGCTGCAAGTCTGGCCCTAGTTCAGTGGTGGAATCCTGAGGTAAGAGGAGGTCACTGAGTGTCAGAACCCAAAGTCTCAGCAATAGGAAGCGGTTCCTTTGTCAAAAATTCTTGGGCCCGTACCTATACATCTTTAAAACTGTACTTCCAACCCTGGTGGACAGGGTTGCAGCCCAACACAGGCCTCATGGATCAGCCCTGGACGTCAGGCTGATGGCCTGGCCATTCCTTTGAATGCCTCCAACTCTAGCTACTGTCAGGAAATTGAGGCACCGTGAAAACTGATGCTAAGAATGTCCGCTCCCTGCAGGGGACAGGGAGAACTCTAGGCTGAGTGTGAGGTCAGGGTCAGTCCCAGTGCCAGGCGAGGACTAAACTTCAGAGCTCCCATGCCCCACCTACACTCCCGTACATGGACACCAGGCCTCCAGCCACACAGGAGTCCTGGAGGGCATTTTCCTGCAGCTTAGGCACCTCATCCCGGGGGCCATGGAGGTCAGCACGTCTAGAGGAACAGTGAGGAGACATGGGTGTCCCAACTGCCAATGGGGCCGTGTCCTAGACCTGTCTGGATGGACCGTCATCCCTGTGCCAGCAGCTGGGAGTGGCTGGTCCTCCCTGGATCCTCCTCCTGCTGCCACAAGCAGCCTGCAGAAGGAGCAGGACTCACCCTGGCCTCAGTCTATTGACAGAAGCAGCAGCAGGGAAGGAAAAACTGGAGCTAGGAAAAATGCACTTAGGGTCTAATCTCAGCCTCCAACAATGCCGGTCTATTACCGTTCCCCGTGCATCCTTACCACTGACATTTTATAGACAATTTCCAAAACAGGGCCCTGCCATTTCTGGATTATATTTCAGCTGTAACTTTTAAGTCTAATTATTTGCGCTGACAACCCCCTATAATAGGGCGGTGCGGCGCCCAGAGGCATCAGCATTCAGAGTGACAGCCTAATCGCAGGGGGAGGCAGCCCCGCAATCTGCATTCACTCCTGGAAATTTCTTTGATGAAAATAACACAACATTAAGGAGGGGATAAGGGGCAGGATCCACTGTATCAAGATAAAATAACTCTTTAATAAATAACCTTGTGGCTGCCGCAGAGCAGTAATTAAATGCTGGCGCACCCGGCACACAGTTTTAAGTAAAGCTGGAAAAATGTAAGATGCAATTATCAGCACCAAACAAATTACCAACCCGGCAAATCCCCCCGGAATATTTAGAAACTCATTTCTCCTTCCCGTTAAATATTTGTGTATGTGCTTATTTTTGGTGGGACCACAGGGTGGGTGGAAGTATGGGGGAGGGAAGGGACGAAGGATGCAGGGGGTGGGGAAAGGGATGGGGGGGGAGTGGCTTCGGGCTGCGCTGTCTGCTGACGTCTGTTTTCTGACTGCCCTGGCAGATTTGCCCGGTCAGCAAAATGGTGTAAGCAAAATGCCCCAGAGCCTAGGAGTGCACATGGAGGGAGGCTCGTGCTGATACTTGAGCTCTGGCTGCAGCCCTCCTCCTGACTGGCTCCTCTGTCCTGCCTGAGGAAACTCAAGCCACTGAATAAGATGCAGAGGGCACCAGGTGACTTGGGTCTACTCTCTGGAGTTCAGTCTGTCCAATGTTTCTGACTTGAGATGCCAGAGCCCAATAAACAGGAGAACTACTCTGGCCCGTTAGACCTTAAGGTCTTTGTATGTCTGCTAGTCCCCTTGCCGGCCCTGCACTGGGGGGTCGAGGTCTGGCTCCAAGGGATTGCTTTGGGAGGCGCTCCAGAACTTCTACAGAGATGACAGTGGAGGACACTTCCCCAGTGGGCCAAGATGATGCCATTCACTCTGTGCCATGGACATTACAGTCTCAGAGGCAGCCCAAGGCTGGCCTTAACCTCAGATAAGCCAGCTCGATCTGCCTCATAGACTGGGGTAAGGCTCTGGAGGCCCCAAGGACAAGGCAGGCACTGCAGGACTTCTGTCCTGTACTACAAGATCTTGAGGGAACATGTTGCTCTAAATTAGCTTCTTCCTGTTGTCTCCTGTAGCTCTGGGCTTCTCTTAGGCCAGCAGACCTACATAAGGGAAGGGAGGGCCCTCCTAGGCATGTGGCAAGCATTTCAGCCCTTTAGTTCCCTCTGACCACAGTTTCCCACAATCACTCCTGAACTCCACCTGGAACAGACAGCTAGCTGGCCCGGGTACAAAGGTGGGTGCAATTTTGTGCCATGCACCATGCTTGCCCAGCCACTCCAGCAGGGGAACTTGGTTATGGGACATGCAGACATACAGTGCATCAGGGACTCGAGCGGTAGAAGCATGCAGGGCAGGAGGCCTGCCCACCCATCCCTGATCCTGCCTGCCTGCCAGCCCAAACAGTGATGAGCAGAGGCCGACTGGCGGGCAGGCACGGCTGGAGCGAGCCTGAGGGAGATGACCAAGCCCGCTGGTCCCTACTGACAGGTACATCCCGTCGGCGGGCGAACTGTAGATGGATAAGAAGTGAAAAAGACCAACCTTCTCGCTGATCTGAGAGATGAGAGTTTGGGTTGATGGCAGAGTGCGATGAGGATGAGGAGGGAATAAAAAAAAGACAAGGAGAAACACAGAGAGAGTAAAAACAGGCCAACCTTCATCTGCCCACACAGCACAGAGACAAGACAAGACTCCTGTGCCCCCTCGCACACACACGTGCACACAGGTGCACACGGACCACGCCGCTCACAAAAGACTCAGGACTCATGGAGGGATACAGTGGACAGGGCTAGAGCCCACCAGCAGGTGCCAGGGACACTGAGGGCACAACTGGGAGGGGTAGAAGTGCACGGGCCAGTCCCCATGCCTCACACACCCTCACAGCTCAGACCGACTGGTAACCTGGGCTCTGGGGCCGGGGTCCACCCAGCTCACAAACCCACCAAGGCACATGAGCCACCAAAGTCCCCCCACTGCGAGGAGCCCCACGCCACGCCACACCACTGCAAGGAGCCCCATGCCACACCAGTGTGAGGAGCCCCACGCCACACCACACCACACCAGTGTGAGGAACATGTCTCTGAGTGCCTGTGGAGAGAAAGGCCGGGCTGTCACCCCCATTTCTAACAGCAGTGGCCCAGCAGCCTGGTCCCTGCAGAGAACAGGAAGGATGGTGGCCCTGATGCAGGTAGGCCAGGCTGTGCCCTGACCTAGGCAGCTGGGCATCTGAGTGCTGGAAAAGAAAGACACTGTGGATAGAAGGAGAGAATGAGTCACTGGGGGAGTGGGGGGAGTTACATGGTGATGGAGAAAAGGCTGGTCCACCAAGCGTGCCTGGGCCTGCTAGACTGTGGGTGGAGCTGCAGGCAACTGTGAACAAAGTCAGATATAAATGCACAATGTGCCCCCCCAACGCTATCCTGAGAGCAAGCACTCCACGTGCTTCCTATGTGTTTGGCAGTGTGCTGGGAGCTTTACATGTACTGTCCCACTGCATGCAACAGCCTCAGGGCCTCAGAGAGGCGGTGAAGAGCCTGACAGTTTAGGGGACAGAGAAGGAAGGTAGGGAGGCTAAGTCTTAGGAGACAAGTCATCCAATGGACAGATGAGAGACCACAGCCTTAGGAGGCTGACCCAGAGCGAAGGTCTCCGCCGGGACAAGCTGCCTCAACAGCAGCGTCTAGAAATGGGCTGATTTGACTAAGGGGTGCTACTGGTTGGCCAGGATAGGTGTACACATCCTCTTCTGCACAAGGCTGCCCTCAACTGAGAGGTATCCAAATGTTTACAGGGCCAAGGTTAAGAAACCCTGGGTTACATCCTGAATCAGGAGGATCAGCCCCTTAGGGAGTTGGGGTTCTCCACTTCTGGGTGGTATCAGGGGCCACTATGGAAAGAAGTGTTTGTTTCTGAAACAGGGTCTTACTATGTAGCCCCAGCTAGCCTGGAACGCAATATGTAGACCAGCCTGACCTCTAGCTCACAGAGATCCACCTGCCTCTTGCCTCCTGGGCACTGGGATTAAGGGTGTGTTCCACCATGCTTGGCTTGGAAGTAAGTCTACAAGCTATTAGCTATAGTGGGAGACAAGGGGGCAGAGGCCAGCAAGCAGGCAGATACTAGTTCTTCTATGCCGATCTACCCACAAGCAAACTCCTGATGCAGAGCTGTTGGCTAAGCACGTCACAGACTGTCCCAGGGAAGCTGTGGCTGAAGAGTTGCCGACACTGCTGGACGCAGAAGAGGGGCTTCACTAGGTACAAAGCAAGCGGAGTGGGGACACAGCAAGTCGAGGCAAGGGTCCCGAGGGTCCCAGAAGCAGAGCCTCGCCATGTGCGCAGAAACCCTAGTAGGGCAACAGCACCTGCCCTATACCCACAGAGCTGGCACAGATTAAGACGGGTTCTAGATATGAGGTAAAACCTGGGAGTGATAAATACCAGGTACCTATGGGATGAGGGGCAGCAGAAGCCAAAATGGCTGTTAGCATCCTAGGCAAGAGGGGCTGAGGCAGGAGCCACTATGTATGGACAACAGGGGCCCTGTAGGCAGGGATGTTCCGAGGGCTGGAGGTTAAGACTTCCTACTTAGTGCCCCAGTGGCCAGCTCAGCCCATTTCCAGAGATAGTCACAACCTTACCGGAAGGGCCGGAACCAGCATGTCAGTGCCAGCGAAACAGATGTAGCACCCGCCAAGAGGATGAGGCAGAGCACCATCCCTTTTGAATCTGGGTAGCCTTTTCCTGGCAGCTCCACTCCAAGAAATATGACCATAAGGCCATGCCTAAGCACGGAGTTCCGAGCCTACAAAGGCTCTACTTACATTCTCTTCTCTCTGGTACGGCCACTTGCAGACAGGGGCTGCCTCAAGCAACATACTCTATGGTGCTGGACACAGGAGGCTGGTCCCTGTGAAGGGTCTTTCCAGCTTCTCATCTCCCAGAGCGGACTTGGCAGCACCCCATGCCTTCGTCAGAGGCTCAGTCTAGATCAACCTGGGCTGCTCTTTACAGCTCTACTCGCCGTGACTTTTGGGAGGTTCTTGGTCTCTGTCCTGAGGGTATTCCCAAAGAGAGGCACTGCTACAGGAATTTGGGTCCCTTTCCTTCATGAATCACCAAAAGGGGCTAGTTTAACTTTTCATGGATCTATCTGTGTAGAAGGGGTTAGCAAGGGGCCGGTGAGGTAAGAAGGGGTAAGAAGGGCTCCTGCTGTCTCTCCTGGGCACCATGCTCTCAGACTGCCCCAGGGAGGGGCAAGTGGTCTGTTCTGATCCCCTTGGGCTGTTGGATGCCCCCCCCAACAATCCCCAGACCTTTCAGCTGTGTATATAATTTTGAAAAGCACACTTCCAACCAGGAACACCCAAGGTAATGTACCCACAGGGGTTCATGGCTGCCTCAGCCTAATCCCCTACACGAGGGGCCTGGTTGGTAACGCAACACCATGTCCCTCCAAGAAGGTTCACCCGCTCCACTCCTGAGGCCTCACAGTCCCCAAACTAAAGCCAGAGTGGTTCTGGCACCCATCCTGCTGGGATAGGTAGAAGGACAGACTAGAAGAAAGCAAGGCCAGGCATGCAATACATAGTCACACATAAATGCACATGCTGGTATGTACACACACACACACACAAACACACACACACACACGTCTGATAAGAAGGCTCCAGACCCAGGCAGCAATGACCTACAAGAGATACAAATGCTCCCAAGGGGGTGCTGCTTCCCCAAGGGCCTAAAGGGAAGGAAGGCAAGCAGTGGCGGCGGCGAGTAGACTGCCCAGTGGGAGCGTCGAGGAGGTGGCTGCTAGCACTGCTGCAGAAAGAGCTGGGGCGGAGAGACTGGGCTGTGCAGTCCCTTGAGTATCTGCAGCAAGGGCTCCAGGCAGCACATCTGGCAGGTGAAGCTTGGCTCCAAGGTGATAGGAACAGGCACTGCCGAGTTCTTACCTCGCACATACAGGTTCGCGGGAGCTGAGTAGCGTGTGCCTGCCGAGTTGGTCGCCACACACTCGTACTTGCCTTGGTCAGACTCCTCACTGCTCTCAATCTGCAAGGCACCTGTGGGGACACAAGGGAAGAGGTCAGCTATGGCCCATACCGAGTGTGGCCTGGAACACAGAGGTCTTGACAACATGTGTGGCTTGTGTTGCCCTGCTGCTGTAGCTCACCTGGGCCACAGCCTGGGTCCCGTGCTGCTTCCAGGAAGCTCTCCCTGATGAGCCAGTACCCTCCAGGTAAGAACCAAGAGTTGTACCTTAGAGCAGTGTCACCATCATACAGACCAGTCTCTGCCTCACCAGCAGCTGCCACTTACCCTCAATTCTGAAGAATGACCACTACTCTCCCAGTAAGTTCCAAAGCCTGTTTACCAATATTCAAGCCATCGGAGCTCCTGCCCCAGTCCACAGACCCCCAGGCCAGGATTCCTAAACATACCATGTCCTCATCTGGCAAGAACTTGAGACACTATCACATACCTAGAGAGGGGCTTTCCTTGGGGCCTGGTGCCCAGCAGCCTCTGTTCGCCACCCTCATTATCCCCTCTTACTCCACCCCCACCCTGATAACCCCACCCATTCCGGCTACTCTCCTCAGCTTGGTCCTGCTAAAGTGCTTCGACCCACCGAGGCTTCTGCATAATTCAAGAGGCTAATGGAGGCTGTAGCTCCCACTTGAGCCAGCGCCCTAAGGGGCTGCTCTGGCCGCAGACGGACAGACAGGAGCCAAGACTGGGGGCGGCAGTAGCTGAAAAGGACCTTTGAGAGAGTGGAGGCAACGTGGGTTTGGGGCCTGTCCTAGCAGCCAAGGGCAGGGTTACTAGCACTTTTGTACCCCTACCCCCCAATAAACACTTGAAAACTCTTAGTGAAAGCACACTGGGCAAGCTATCTGTGACAGTGAAACCCATAGGGCACACCACCACGCCCCTCCCTGGAACAATTTGACAGACAATTACACCCACACAGGACAGTCCAACGGACAGTTAATAACCCCCACAGGACACAGGCTGACAGAAAACCACCTCCTGCACGAACAGCTGGATGACTCTAATGAGCTTCATCCCCCACCCTGACTGATGATCACGCCCACACAGGACAGACAGAACCTGTCAGGCCCCACCTAACTGGACTGGACTAAAACCACAGAGGGAGCTCTGGGCCATGCTTGTCGCAGCCCAGGCCCACAGGGAGACCACTGTGTCCCCTCAGAGCCAGGCATCCCTCTTCCACCATCTCTACCCAGGGCAGCAGGAGGGGCCATGAATACCAAAGGCTGGAGTTGGAGCCGGAGGAGAGGGTGCCACCAATGCAGGACAGAGGGTGCTCCTACTGCAAGTGCAAGGGCAGTGCTGACCGCATCCAGTAGGCCATGTTCATTGGATGGGTGGGCACTGCTATGGCAAATGTTCACTCAAGCAGGATGGTCAGGCCCCTGGCTAGTGGGGGCTGCCCTAAGGTCAACTCAATAGGGGCTTAGAGGAGACAGTAGGCTAGTGTCACAAGCTGGGAACAGGAAGTAGTGCCTGGCTGGGATTCCAGCCTGTGGAAGGATGCTCCTTGACGAGAGTCTAGGTCTGATCAGGAGATCCAATACAGAGCCCAGGCCTACTGGCACGCAGGTACCAACAAGTCTAGTACCAACACCCAGACTGAGCAGCAGGGAAAGCAAAGTCAACATATGCTGAGTGGATGTACAAGGGGATATAGAGGGAGCAGGAGGAATGGAGTCCTGTCCTCGGGGTGACAAACAAGACATCCCCCAGGAGGTTAACTACTCCTCTCAGCCCCAACTTCTCTCCTGAACATTCCGGATTTCAACTCTCAGGGTCTAGATGTGCCCACGAACACTGAGAAGTATAGGAAGGAAATGAAGGCATGGCAACGGAGGCCAGCCTCTGTCCGACAGACACTGTTCATATCTTCATTCTCTCCTCTAAGTCTCTTGGCCCTGTGGGTAGGTGATTCTGGCTTCAATTCAAAGAGGGAGAAACACATTGGAGAGAGAGTCAAGTCAGACTTGAACCTCGATCTTTAGGAGTCCAGAGTCTGTACTTTCTCATTAACAGGCTATATGAAGGCAGCTTGGGAGATTCGAAGCTATAGGTCAGGTGACCTAGTTATGCCCAAGCCTGTTTATTTCCCTATTGCCATCTAAAATCTTAAGCACTGAATGCTCCTCTCGTCCTGGCTGAGCTGCAGAGATTTAAGGAATTATCCTCATTCAACTGCAGGACCAAGATATTAAAGGAAAAGTAGAAATCTGAGGACCCTAAGAGAAAGGAGGTTCTTAAGGCAAAGGCAAGACTTGGTCATGCTCCCAAACTCACAGGAAGCTTCTTCACTTACGCTGGCCTTAGGGGACAGGCTGTTTCCCTGTGCAAGCCAACTGGGTCCCTTCTGTGGGGCTGGCCTGGAAGGCCTGGGCAGCAGGGCCTGCTATCCCAGGCAGGCTCAGCTACTATTTCCATAATGCAGATTTGGAATGGATGAGTCCACAGGAGGGAATGACTGAGAGTGGAGGTATGTGGGGGCTGGTGTTACTGGGGGCTGGAGCTGGAAATGAAGAGGCTGGAGAGGGATGGGGATGGGGAGGTGACGGACTAGACGGGATGGAGTGGAGGTGACTGACGGCAGTGGTGTGGTATAGCGTGGCGAGATGCACGGACAGCATTCTTACCTCTGATTGGTGAACCACCTGGCGAGGTAATTTGAATGCAAATAAGATCAGAGAAAAACATTAGTACAAAAGGAAGGAAAGCCACACAAAGCCAAATCAGATAAAATAAAACACAAGAATGGGTCTTAAATATATGGAGAACTTGAGACCTGAGTTTAGGCAGTGCAGGTGATGTGTGAGCAGGCACCAGGCTGGGCTAAACTGGGCTAAGCTGGGCCAGGTTACGTGTAGGTGAAGCATGTCCCCTGCATTACTGGCCACTAGCACTGTTCTGATAAAAGTGGAAGGCTGGAGGAGGTGGTGACAGGAGTCAGGGAAGCAGGACTAGGCTCCTGGGAGCCCTTGCTGGCTAGGCTGATGGAGGGGAAGGGGAAGAAAAGAGGCAGCTCCCCCACCCTGTGGGCCACCCAAATTCCACAGGGGATAGGATCACAAGTAGAGCACTTACCAAAATAAAATCATGGTGTTTAAACCAGTAGAGATAAGATTAAAGGGAGTGTTCCCACAGGATCAGTCTCCCCACAGACAGAACAGACCTGGCAGCCAGGAATGGGGGTGAGAACTCAGCCAACTCACAACTCAGTGGCAAGCCCCCTGTAAAACCCATCTGACCCTACTAAGGATGGAGGGATCATCAAGTTCCCCGGCCCACCTGGTGAGTGGCAAGTGCCCACTGTGTGTCTGGTGCCTCAGAACCCTAGGAATCAGCAGCCAAGAGGAATGGGCACTTGCCCTCCAAAGCCAGGCCTACTATGAGGCCTGGGCACATTTCCCTTCTAACAGGTTCCTGCCCTGAGGCTCAAGCCCCCTTCAACCACCGCTTCCTCCAGAGGAGCCAGGAGCCTATAGGTAGATCCAGGTCCAGGACTATGCATCTTCTGCCTGCAGAAGTGTTGAGGGGCACACAATAGTTCCTGTCTTGTTCCTGTCTCACTGAACTTCTCCATACCCACCTAGAGAAATACTCATCTCTATGCACGAATGAAGAAATGGAAACCCAGAAACATTTATGGGCTTGTAAGTGAGGCAGCAGGATCTAACCAGTCTAACTCAGGGCCTTCCTACTGGGTAAGCTTCCTCCTGAAGATGCTGAGGCTGGAAGGGAAACGCAGCGGCTGGGAGAAGAGTGTGCGTGACTGACCGTACGGGTGAGAAGAATAACCACAGCCATTCTCCAAGTAGTTCAGTCTTCAGGGGGACCCCTGAGAACTTTTTGAAGGTTCACATGATCACAACCATTTCCACAATATTAAGACAGGGTGTGGTGGTAGACACCTGTAATCTCAGCACTTGGGAAGTTGAGGCAGGAAGATTGTGGTTAGTTCCATGCCAGGCAGGGCTACACAGCAAAACCTTGTCTCAAAATATAAAACAAAATATACCCGGCATGGTGGTGCACGCCTTTGATCCCAGCACTTGGGAGTTCAAGGCCAGTCTGGTCTACAAAGTGAGTTCCAGGACAGCTGGGGCTGCAGGGAGACCCTATCTCAGAAAGATAAAATAAAATAAAGTAATAAAATAAAATGAAGAAAAAAAATCATTGGCCTTAATCAGCCTCTTTTTGTCATGAACGTAGTGGAGTTTTCTGGAGGACACAGTATCATAATTGGCTGAACTGGGAAGCAAATCTGGGAATCCAAGTGCCTTCTATTAAGCTACAAATTAATGAGGCTTTTTTCATTAATTTTTTTTTGTTTTGGCATATATAACCTTTTATTTAAAAATTTTATATTAATACTTAATAGTTTTATATTTATTATTTTTTAATTTTATATATGTATTTATTTTTATTTTATGTGTACGAGTGTTAGCCTCATGTAAGTGCACTCGTGTTGTGCAATGCCATAGAGGATAGAAGAAGGCATCGGATCCCCTGAAACTAGAGTTACAGACAGTTGTTAACTGCCACGTGGGTGCTGGGAATTTAATCCAGGTCTTTTTTTTTGGGGGGGGGTGTCTTTTCAAGACAGGGTCTCCCTGTAGCCCCAGCTGTCCTGGAACTCACTCTGTAGACCAGGCTGGCCTTGAACTCACAAAGATCCGCCTGCCTCTGCCTCTGCCTCCCAAGTGCTAGGATTAAAGGCGTGCGCCACCCCCCCCACCATCCCCCGTTGGATCCAGGTCTTCTGCAAGAACAGCCAGTGCTCTTAACCACTGAGCCATCTCTCCAGCCCCAGCTTTATAATTATTTTAAAATATATATTTAAAATCTTCCACCTTAATATCTAATATAATAAATATCAACAGATATAATCCACACACACAAAAGTGCCTTATGATCCTCTGACAGTTACAGTTTAGATACTAAGACCAGAAAGCAGACAATCACTGACTTCCTGTGGTTTCGACCAGGTCAGGAGAGGCAGTGAATACAGCTCGGCACTGGCCCCCAAGCCTGGGCTTCTGCCTTTTCCACACCTAGCCTGCTGGCCTCTCAAAAACATACTCACTCTGCCAGTCAAACTGAGAATGTGCCTTTTCCATTTCACTAGACAGGAGGAGTACAGGTCTAAAGGGGCCTCAGGAGTCAGCCTCCCCAGGAAATTCGTGCCAATGAGCTCAGAGTAGAAGAGAAATCGTAACCACACATTGACTGTACCATTCTGGAAGATTCAGCCAAAGGCACAGAGAATGGAATAGGGGAGAAGGGTGCTTCCAGTCAGAGCTGGGGGCATCTCGGCAGAGGGCCCAACAGGTCTACTGTAGCTAGATGCCACTATCTCTTCTTGAGGCCACCAGGTAGTGGCTATGTAGGAGGCATGGCTCTCTGGGTCAGCTAAGAGTGTTCTCTACAGTGGCAGCAGGTTGCATACTTAGGCCACATGGAAGCACAGAAGTCTCAACGGCCCTGCCTGGGCTTGGCAGAACATATGGGCTAACAGCCCCTCTCAGGACCCCACCTCTGAACCCCCTTTGGGGTAACTGTGCTATGGTTCTGTGTGCTTATAACTCCCGTATTTTCTGCACTGTTCTCAGGCCTCTTGGGCGCATCCCAGGTCTTAAGTTTGAATGGCCTATGCACAGAGGCAAGAAAAAAGCCAAGCTCACACCTGAATTGTGTGCACTGCCAGACCTTGCTCCTGGGACACACTCTATGCTGATGTGTAGAGGCATTCCAGGAGCTGGTGAGAGGGGCCTGAGGGCTGGAGCTCTAGTTGGGTGCAGCTATTCCTAGGGCCCTTGGTTTGAAACATGCTGTATTAGAAGGCCCTCAGCTCACATCTCAGGTCCTTGGCCTCAAGTCCATGTGTGACCCCATATGATTCCCTTAACCCAGCTGGAAGGAGACATGATAATCATAGTTCCTTCTATTTCAGAGGGCTGCAGGAGATTCAGCTGTATCAAAAGGTAGGAAACCTCAAAGTTCCTTGTAAATAACTGAGTGTTTAGGGGCCCGAGTCTACTCTATGAAAGGCCGACTATAAAAATATGTGTGGGCTGCCGGGCATGGTGGCACACACCTTTAATCCTAGCACTTGGGAGGCAAAGGCAGGCGAATCTCCATGAGTTCAAGGCCAGCCTGGTCTACAAAGTGAGTTCCAGGACAGCTGGGGCTACAGGGAGACCCTGTCTCGAAAAGACCAAAAAAATAAAAAAAAATAAAAAAGAAAGTAATTTTGAGCTATTACAAATGAAATAAGTGATATATATATATATATATATATATATATATATATATATGTGGGATATCGCCTTAGTGCTTTTTCTCAATGTAACGATTAGGTAAGGGTAGTAACTAGTGAGGTTAAAGGTTGCAGGCCAAGGCCAGGCAGTGATGGGGAGAGAATCTTATTGCCCTGAAGAGGTAATGATTCTAAATTACCTCAGGTATCATACGGCTCTATCCCAAGAGCTGGACCACAGGCCCATGATCCTTAAATCAGTTTTCTGGTGGCAGGAAAGGTTAAACTAGTAGAAATTGTCTTTGGTGAGAAGTCCCAAAGATAATAAAATCATTCTTCAATGAGGGATTAGACATACCTGGTCTACAGCTGGGAAGGGTGGGGAGGCGGCATCTTGCCAAGCAAAGTCTGTCCCAGGTCCTCCCTGCAGTGCATCCACTCTAGGTAAACAGGTGAGGCAGGGCGCCTCCTGAGGGGTAGCCGGAGGCTGCATGGGGGCTCCAGTGGAGCAAGCAGAGGCTGGGAGAGGCCCAGGAAGTGGGCCAGCACAGCTCAGCGCAGGCGGGGACTGGCAGAAGGCACAAAAAGTACCTGCCCAGACCTTTACCACTGGCCAGGCAGCAAACTCACACTGTCACTGTCTTTCTTTTTAATGTAGCTCCTCTGTAAGATGGGAAAGCTGTCAATGAGGTAAATTTAACTGAGCCCACCGAACTAGTAAGGAGGAGGCTAGGACAGGTGGGACAAAGCTGGACAGGTGCACAGGTTCTAGGTGCCTTGTCCAAGAACACGCAACTGACCATGCAAGGTTACAGGCCCAGGGTCCACCATGGAGGTTTTCAGAGCCTGGGAAGAAAATGAAAGTACTGACAGCTGCTAGGGCACAGATTCGCAGAGAGCACCTGGAGGGAGGGAGAGCAAGGTTTTGGGACAGGACAGACAATGGGAGGAGACAAGGGGGACTAATTTGAGAGTCACATGGGTGACACCCAGAAGAGGATGTGGTTCCTTATTGGATGGAGAGCGCTGGGCCCCTTCCAGGTTTCAAGTTTCGTGGAGGGGACTGCTACTCGTGGGGAGATGGTGGACAGAGCAGCATGGCTGTGGAAAGGAGGCCACTGCTTGTTCTGGAAGGCAGGCTGAATTTGGGGCCTAGAGCTTAGGCTAGATGTTCGGGCTGGGGAGACCAGCAGGTAAGGAGGTGGCAGCTGGAGCTCTATGAAGAATGGGTTTGCCTGCTGGGCAGAGATCAGGAGCTGGCAGGCGTCTGGGCTGGAAGAACCAGTGCTTCAGGTACGGGCAACATGGGAGTCAGAGACAAATCAGGGGTAGCAGAGCCCAAGGGAAGGCAGGAGGGGGTGGTCAAGGAGGAGGAAGGGCTGTCAGCCTCTGCTGTGAAGACAAGGAGGAAGAGGCCTGAGCAGCACCCTGTGGAGTGACAGGCAGGGGAGGGGGTGGCACAGGGCCTGGCACACTGCAAGCACTCCATAAATACTTGATGAACAAATGCTGGAGACAGTAGGCCTTCCCAGAACTGCTGCCTACCACAGACAGTCAATGTCATTCCAGGGAGGAGTCGGGCCTGCAGGGAGGCCCGCCTGGCTGCTGGGGAAAGCTGCCTAGGAGAGCTACAGGCAAAGGCAGAGGAGCTGAGCCATGCCGGCCACTGTTCAGTGTTGGGCAGCAGCCACAAATGCTGCCGGACCGTTTCCTGCCTTGATTATGGCTGTTTTAATTAACTGCACTACAGCTGCCTCCATCTTGTTGAGTTTTAATTAAATTAAATGAGCTAACACTTCATGGGCTGTCTCAGGCGGCCGTGGCTAGGGCCGGAATCCTGCTCTGCTGGGTGGCTCATCACTCCCTCTTCTCCCTGAGCACCAAAAAGGTGCGGGCCCGAGGGGAGTGCTGGGGGGAGCTGGCGTCCTCAGGGACTGGTGGAAGCCTCTGGAGCCGGCTGGTCCTCAACAGGGCCAGTTGCATCTTTCTTGGTGTTAATGGGCAGCAGGGGTTCAAGCCATAGCTGGGCATACCACTGGAGGCCCACCTTCCCTGAGCCAGCAGGGCTTCTGGAGCCAAGTCTATGGGTCTACCTTGAGCTGCTATAGACGCGGAATGCAGCCCAACTGACTGCAAGCTTCCTTTCCTACCCGCTCCATTCCGTTCCCACAAAAACTGAATCAATTTTCTTGGCGGGAGCCTCACAGGCAGATCGATCAATGGGGCGACACCTCCCTCCTGGTCACAACAGCATCCTTGTTCCCAGGGCTCCAAGCTGGCTCGACTGAGACATCCACAGGAGACAGGTGGCTCTGGTGGCCAGGGAACAGCAGCAAATCCCCTTGTTCCAGGCCCCTAAGGTCCATTTCAAGCCTGATGAATCAAGCAACATTGCCTCTATCCCTGGCTAACACCTGCTGCTTAAAACCTAGGCTCTCTCATGCCAGGCTACAGAAAAAGAAGAGGATGAATCCCCACGGACACCTTCCTTGAGCCTGCCATGTTGGCATGTCACGCACACTGGAAGGAGCAGAACTAGCCTGAAGTGTGGAGTCTGACAATCCTAGAAAGGTAAAGGGACATCTGACAAGCACTTGCCACACCTCTGTGGTACGCAAGATATGGCCCACCCTACTGTGCCCTCTTCCCAGCCTTCCTTTTTTTTTTTTAATTTTTTTTTTTTTAATTTATTTCGGTATGTGTATCAATGTACTGTCTGCATGCAGGTCTGTGCACCCGTGTCGTGCAATGCCGCGGAGGTCAGAAGAGAGTCTCGGATTCCCCTGAAACTGGAGTTCTCCTGGAATTGGAGTTTCAGACGGCTCTCGGCCGCCATGTGGGTGCTGGGGATCGAACCCGGGTCCTCTGTAAGAGCGGTCGGTGCTCTTAACCGCTAGGCCATCTCTCCAGCCCCCCCAGCCTTCCTTAGGAAGTTGAACCCCAGGCATACAGGCTGGGCTGGGGTTCTTCCCTGAGGTCTTCATGGCCCCATGACCCTGCTCCCAACTTACCTGAACGCAGCTGCTTGATGCGGCCATTACTTGTGGCAGGGTCCACAGGAAGGAAGTCCTTGAACCAAGAGATCTCAGGGTCTGGATTTCCACCAGCTGCACACAGCATGGTGGCTGTGCGCGCCTTCTCTACCACCTTCAGTTGTGGTCCCATGTCGATGGAGGGGAAGCCAGGTGGCAGCTGTTCCTCTGCAGACAAAGGGCGATGTGTGTATTAGGAATGGACCCGCTAACCCCTCAACAGAGATCCTCTCCTGACTTCCGGGTTGACTGGGAACCACAACACCCTTCTCTTCCCCACTCCTGATTTCTAACACGATGGCGACTCCTGATTCAGCAGTCAGTCTCAGGTCCCTTTAGGAAGGGCAGGGGGCCTGTAGCTGGGTCCCCCTCCCCCCTGCTGGAGAGTTTCCAGGCCTGAGAGGCATCAGACTGAAGATGTCAGCACTTATCTCTGGGTCCTGGGAAGAAAAGGATCAATGCTCTGCTGGCTGAAGCAGAAAGTGCTATATGCACACTAGGAGTGGGGGTTGGGAGAGAGAGCCCCCAAAGCATCAACAGCCACAACAGCCCCCTCCACAGGCCCCCTCCACAGGCCCCCTCCACAGCCCCCTCCACAGCCCCCTCCACAGCCCCCTCCACAGGCCCTGCTTCCACTCTTGTCACATGTGCTCTCCCTCCTCCCTCCTGCATCCCTTCAGCTCTACCATGTGGCGGAGCCCCAGGACACCATGTGGCAGAGCCCCAGGACACTGATCTCTGGTCACCCTGCCCTATCGGTGACATAACTCTGGTCCTGCCCCTAACTACTCTCTACTGTACCCAAGACCTTCGGCCTTTTTTTTTTTTTTCTTCACTCAGTCCTGACTCTGAGAGTCATGGTGAGGCCTCAGGACCACGTCTGAGCATGGAGTAGGCAAAGAAGATAAGTTAGTAAGAGAAGCAAAGCTCCTCGGCCTTTTCTCCCAACTTTTCCTAGAGCTGGCAGTTCACGAAGAGTCACTTCCACGAGATCCACTCCTGCTGTACATGGATTTCTGAAGCAGTCTGATGGCCTAGGGAGACAAAGCTACTTGTTCCCCACCTCTTGGGAGCACCAGGAGCTGGGAAGACAGTTCCTGGACCAGTGTAGAACAAATGGGACTCCTGCCTCTACCACTGACATACATCTAGGGCCTGGGTATGTTCCTTATTCTGCTTTTGATCTGCCTACTGGGTTTAAATGCCCACTGTGTAAAGATACCGTGAGGACTGCATCAGAAAAGGAACACAAGGCATCAGGGAGTGTCTGACACAGAGTCCGCATCCAGTTCTTATTAGCAGTTAATGTAACCAGTAGGGCCTAAATCCCGGAGGCAAACAGTACTACAACTACAGCCTGGGGCCCCTTCCCATTCTAGGCTGCTAAGAAGACCTCCCATTGGAACAAAACCAGAACTCAGCAGTACCTCTTCTCAGTGTGGACACCAGGCATCTCAACAGGAGCTCAAGGGATATTCCGTCTTTGCAAAAAAGCTGTGTATGTGGTGGGAGAAAACCAGGACCTCTCTGTCCCTCCCTCTCGCAAGGCCAGTACAAGATTAGGGTAGGAACATTTGGCTGAGCTCAGGCTCTGATGCCAGGGAAAAGGATTCATCCTCAGAAGGGAGAAAAGCAGAGGATGGCGGCCTTTCCTGAAGACTCTGGGGTGACTAGGAAGACAGGCACGAGATGAAGTTGGAGGAGTACCAGCCAGGGTGAGCTCCGTTAAGGTTCCAACTTCCAAGGGCATTCCAAGGGGCCAGGGCCCACCAGGAGAAGGGTGTCGGGCGGGGGAGCAGGAGTCCCAGCATGCCCTTGCCTCCCCACTCTGTCCAGGAAACGGTTACATACTTGCCTGCCTGCAGCCCTCTATACTCCCAATGTAAACCCTCTGTCTCCTTGGATGTAAATATGATCCCACAGTGCTGTGACTCTCAGCTCAGCTCTGATTTTAAAGTATCAAATTAAATAGCAGCAACAGAACCAAAAGAGGATAGCAGTGAGGACTGGGGATGCCCTCGGCTAAGGGGCAGCTTCCTTTGGTCCTGCCACCACTTAAAAAATACCAGGACCCGGGCTGGAGAGATGGCCTAGCAGTTAAGAGCTCCGACTGCTCTTGCAAAGGACCCGGGTTCGATCCCCAGCACCCACATAGAGGCTGAGAACCGCCTGTAACTCCAATTCCAGTAGAACTCCAGTTCCAGGGGAGTCCGACACCCTCTTCTGACCTCCGCAGCATTGCACAACACGGGTGCACAAACCTACATGCAGACAGTACATTCATACACATATAAAAATAAATAAAATTAAGAAAAAAATACAGGGCTGGAGAGATGGCCTAGTGGTTAAGAGCGCCGACTGCTCTTGCAGAGGACCCAGGTTCAATTCCCAGCACCCACATGGCAGCTAAGAACTGTCTTTAACTCCAGTTCCAGAGGAATCCGATGCCCTCTTCTGACCTCTGAGGCATTGCACAACACAGGTGCACCAACCTACGTGCAGACAGTACACTCATACACATAAAAATAATAAATTAAAAAAAAAAATACAAGGACCTGAGGCCTTGGGTACCCTCTTGTTCCCCTCCACACAAGGCTGCAAGAGCTACCTTACCCCCAGGAGCATTCTTCCCAGACCTTACTCCTACCTGCTTAGCCTTCCTGAGCAAATGGGGTGCAGGATGAGGAGTGGCCAGGTCCTGCCAGAGTCAGGGCCCGGAAGTTACCTGGCCTCTATCTCTTACATGCAAGGTACAGATCAAGGAAAGCACCACAAAGCCTGCAGCCCTGTGCCCCTGGAATCTATTCTGAATTCCTGACAAGGGAAAAGTCTTTGGGACTTATGCCAAATTAAGGACAATGAATTTTCCTCCCTCAATTATCACACCCTCAACGGCTCTGTCCTTGGCTCAGATCATCCCTCAAGCACTGCTGCCAGAACTGAAAACCAGTGAGTGCGAGAGCTGTCCGTAAATAGCGGCCCCAAACCAGTCCCTGGTGCCCAGTAGGCTCCCTGGCAGCGCTGGGAGGTGGCTTCTCTGACCCCTCCAGGAGAATTGGGTCTCACAGGACGATTTCTGCCACTCCAAGCTGACCTGCTGCAGTACCCTCCTCTGTTATGCAGAGCCTCCAGCACATTCACACCCAGCCAAGGGACAAGTTTCCTAGAAGCCCACAGTGTGACTGGCCCCATACTGACCAGCAACAACTGGCACACTTGGACCCTCCCCTAAGCCCAGGACCACTACAGCTGTGCTCACAATTGCTTGAGCCACTCTGGTTAATGATGGGGCAAATTTCTCAAGAGGATGTCACACTGTCACTCCTAACTCATTAGCAGTTAGGAAAACTGAGGCTGTAGACCTGAGATAAAGGTTCCAGGAGGTATTTTCTGTGTTGCAGGTACTGTTTTAAAAAGCTTTACAAAATGACAATCTTTACCAAATCCCTATGAAGTCTATGAGCAAACCATGGCTTGGGGGAAATCTAGAAACCTGTCCAAGGTCAGTCACTCAGTTTAGTCAGAGGTGGGGCTCGGAGGAAAGGAGGTGGTAAGACCCAGGTGCTATAGATTATCAAGCTGGAAAAGGTGGGCAGGGAAAGGAGAGGGAGGAGAGGGGTGTCTCTGGGGAACCACGCCCCTCCCCCATACTACGCCCTCAGCAGGCTTCCGGCTCTGCACCTCCACTGCTCCATTGCAGACCCCAATGCACACATGCCGCTCCGTTTTCAGGTACCTCAAACCTCCAAGCCTAATGCTCCCCAAACGTGGACACCCCTGGCATGCACCCACATCCCACAATGCACAGGTTATGCTAAAGCCTCTCCAAACAGTCCTGCCAGCAGCACAGGGGCTGCCGGTGCGGGAGGCCCCTCCCCTCTCCAGGCCACCCAGTAACCATGGCGACAGTGGAGAGGCGGTGCCACGATGGAAAGGCTGCGCGTGCTTGTGTCCGAGCAGGCGGCGCATGCCTCTCTGCGCGTCCAAGTCCACCTGGGCGTTGCCCTTCCCGCCCCCAGCTGGGCGGAGCAGCCTCACCCTTCCCAGGACCCAACTTCAGTTCCGGGGAGCCCTCCCTACTCCCCACGGAGGCATTCCTGCTCCACCAACGCTGTGCACCTGGTCCCTCCGTCCAGCAGGGCTGGAGGCCAAAAGCTACAGCCAACAGACACAGTGCCCCCAGACCGGCGGAGCCCACAGTGCCTGGCCAGGGCTTTCACAGCACAAAGAGGGTCCCCAAAGCAGAAAGAGATGCCTACTGAAGCTTTTGGGGACTTCAGAGAGGCATCCGGGGAACCCAAGTCTGACCTGCTTTCTACAGCTAGCACACACCCTTGTACCCAAAAGTCTGCCCTGCAGGAACACATCTGTGCCTCTAGGGTGAGCACCCATGTGTTCATGAATAGTTCCTGCACCCAACTGTGCTTGTTCACTTTGGATACTGCAGTTGGGAGACTTGTCCTCTCTTCCTGGAGAGGTCCTGGTGCCTGGAGATGAGGGTGTGTAGGGGGTGTGTCTGAGACTGGGGGTGGGGACCACGCTTGAGGGCCACTGGCCGCAGAACTAATCCGATGGACTCTACAGATCATCTGCTATCTTGGTGACTTCCTGGAGAGGTGCATGGAAAGCAGAAAGCTTGCAGGGGGGCTGAGTAAGGAAGGGGGTGAACTGTAAACAGCAGGGTATGTGCTGGGTTTCTGATAGACAACAGACGGGTAGGGCTGGATGGTTTAGACATGGGCTGAAATGACTGGGGGAGGGAGATTGCCCAAGCCCCCTAGAGAGGACACACAGGTCTCTTTGTCCAGCTCAGCCTGGGATGCCTGGGGCGGAGTCTGGACCAGAGGCCCGGCTGCACCAGAGAGGCTTAACAGATGGAGAGGCCTTATAGAGTCCTTGGGGCAGGGGCAGGCACAGTCTGTCAGCACGACCTCTTCACCCCTTTACCCAGCTTCATGGCATCTCTGTGAATACAGACACATATGCGCATGCACAGACTCAGGCTTCCTGGAGTGGCATCATCTGTGAACCTGACGCCCCTCCCCTATGAACGAGTGTCGGGCCTAGCCTCACCCTGTCTCTGAACACAGACACCTTAGAAACATGCACAGCCAGGGACCCAAAGAAATACATGGAGAAAGAGACAGGTGCAAAAATAGAAACCTACATGTCCATGTGGATGGGCGTGTGCAGTGACAAGCACCTGTGGAAACAGACTCTAACAGCAGATCCAGAGGCAGTGTGCTCAGGTATGGAAACACACATGTAGAGACATGCAAAATCAGAGACACATATGCCAAAACCTGTGCACCAGGAGCACATGATGAACCTCGTGGGTGGTAGGGCTGGCAGCCCCCACCCTGCCCTCAGGCACTCCAAGGAAGCCAAAGCCACCTCAATCCTGTCTCTGAGGCAGCTCTATCTTGAGCAGAGACAGGGGCAAGACAAAAGCTCCCCAGACCTAACAGCTCTCACTGGGTGGAGGCTGAGGTGGGGGGGGAGGTTTGCTGCTGCTAGCCCCACCCCCGGCTCCCAAGCAGTAGGGGGTGCTGGGGGGCTCGAGGCCCATCTCCCTTCGCAGCTTTCAGTCTCGATTTTCAGCTGTTTTTCCAAGAGAAAACTCCCACCTCTTCCAGCACTCAGATTTCATCAAACTTGGCATCTTAAAAGCCTGTTTTGTTTTTGAATCTGAGCTGTTTGGGGCCTGCCGGCAGCCTCCTCTCTCAGCGATCCCCCTCCCTCGGGTTTCCCTGGTACTTCACATCCACATCGCTCTACTCTCTCCTACCACACCCCCCCAGTGAGTCCAGGGCCATCACCTCGTCCTCACATTCCGGGCCGGCTCTGGCTCTTATTGGACTCTCCCTCCACTCAGTCCTGCACCAGGGAGATTCTTTTCATCCACTTCCCTGTCTAGGTTCAGGCCCGGATCCCAGTCGCTCCAGACCACCGACAGCCCCCCACCCACTCCTCACCCCTGAAGCCCTGCTGCACCTCCAGCTCCCCCTGCGGCATGCTCCAAGGTCAGCGACGGCTCTAAAGCTGATCCAAGGGACACTTCCCAGACCTCATCTTGCTTGGCTTCTCCTTTACCCACTTTTCCATCGACTCCATGGATTTACACTCTCCTGGCTTCTCTCTCAGGAACCTCCTCCCAACAGAAGAGTCAGTTCCTGGGGTCCTCTGGCTCGGGTCTGCTCCTCGAGATCAGCTGCTTCTTGGCTTTCATGATTCCATCTGCAGCTGTCCCTGAGGGTGCCAGGCAAACCTATACCAGACCTTCTCAACATCCTTCCATGGATTCCTATATGCATCCAATCTATAAGACTTCAAACTGAGCTCAACTTATCCCTCTTAGACCTGGGTTTCTTCCCATGTTTGAATCTTAGAAAATAGTACCCAGCCCTGGAACCAGGAACTGAAATCCACTGGCCTCTTAGATCCTACAGATGGCTGGGCAGGAGGACTACCTAGTCTGCTCTCGATCTATTCCCATTCATCCACTACCCACACCAATGCCAGCTCTTGCCTAGACTACATCCGAGTTTCAGGGGTGTCATGTAGCTCCACACCAATTTGTAGTCACAAGGACTTCTCTGATGTACAAGTTTGGTCATGTCGTTCCCCTTAGGACCATCCGCTCCCCTGGCAACCATCGGGGGCATTTAAGCTCCAGTTTAGAGAACTACTCCTAGAGCTGCTGGCTCAGCTCTCGGTCATAAGCCTGCGGGAAGGGGAGAACTCAGCAGGCTGGGAAAGCACTGTGACCACAGGGGTGGGTGCAGGGGAGGTGTCCAGTTCCACAACTAAAGAGGGAAGAAGACTTCGCACTATGAGAGGACCCATTCAGAATGGAGTCCACTGGTGATCAGAACTAGAAAAACCAGAGGACTTCAGAGACCAGGAAACACAGGGTCTGACCTTCTAACTGTGCCTGTCCCCATTGTTGTGACAATTCTCATATCCTAAACTAGGGCCCAGAACCTCCAAGAACTGCTATAAAGATTCACATGTGCACAGTCTTGAAATTTACCGTGGTCACGGGGAATGGAAGGACAGGTCCCAGAGACCACAGCTACTAGAACAGAGGCACACACATGCTTTAGCTGCCTGGGGAAGAGAGGAGGCTAGCCCCAAGTTCCAGATTTGGGATGCTCTGTACAGGAGCTCTTCACCTAACCCATTCCACCATGGGTGGAAGGAACAGAAAGGCTGCCCGAGCAGGGAGGGGGTGGAGTAGGGAGCAGCAACTGCCTAGGAGACATACTCATCCTGCCCAGCTCAGAACATCTTGGGACAGGGTCACAGGTTGGACACCAGCCTTTTCTCACTGGAGCTGTTTCTAGAGACTGCTGGAGAGTACAGATGTATGGTCTCAAGATCTTCATTACCCCATAGGTCTCAGAACCTGCCAGAGTGAGAGCCAGTGCGGAAGCCAGAGGTCCAGGACCAGTGTCATACTGACAGTGTCATACTGACAGTGTCGTACTGACTGTCGTACTGATAGGCCCTGAACCCCGGCCACTGCCGCACATACCTGGCTGCCAGTCAGCCTCTCCCACAGCCTGTCCCCCAAGTGGGCAATACCAGATACTATAGCTGAGGCCAAGAATTGGGCCCAGAGGGAGGGAATGGAGAGGGTCCTAAACCTTCACAAAGGCAAGTCTGGGCGAGACCCATCTGGTGTACCCTCCTCTTGGCCTGGATACAGAGGAACCACTAAGGCACTCTGTAGGCGCCAACAGTCCCTCAGCTCCCATGCTGTCCCACAGCCATCTTCATCCAGCTGTCTTGGTTGACCAACAGATCCAGACCATGTGGGGTCACACAATGAACTTGAACGTAGCACCTCTGATTTCCCACCAGCACCAGACTGACCCTACACATTCAGCTCAGGCTACTGACTCTCTTGTTCACATAGCTTCTAAGGTATAAACCACCTGCTGTAACCCTAACCATCACCACTTCTGCCTGCTGTGTACACACACACACCCACACACACACACCCCACATGCTATAAGTATATCCCACACTCCACATATTGCCTACTGTGCACATGTATATACACATCCTGCTACATACACAGCCCACAAGGTACACACCACCTGCTATACACACCACGCCCCTCCCCTGCTGCATGAGGCAGGTCCGGCACAGAGCCCATGGTTCGTCCCCTTTTGTACACACACTGTATGAGGCACTGATACACACCACACTACACTCACATATTCCCTTCACACAGCACACCCACACCATCCTAAGCACATCAACTGCCAGTGTCCATGACAAGATAAACACTGCCACCCTCACTCAGAGCCCTTGAGCCTGGGCCCCAGGACAAGCCAGAAACAGCCCATTCTTGCTTCGGAGCCTCCTTCCTGCTGGCTCTGGGTCCCTTCCAGAACCTACCCAGTCACCAGGGTTCCACCCACGCCCTTAGCTGTCCAGCCTCCTCCTGAGGCTTTCTTGACCATGGCTATGCCTGGCCTGGATCCCGCATACTCTAGGGAATCCATGACCTGCAGACTGAGCTTAAGACCCTCACTATCTTCCACCTCTTAAAAGGACTAGCCCAGAACCAAGACTGGCCTCCCCTCCCCCACCGCTCCCCTCCCCTTTGAGGAAAATGTCAGATTCCCTGTCTCAGTGGCGGCATCGGGCGGGCGGGTTGGAGGGGGAGTGATTCAGCCACCGCCTCAAGAGTGCGGAGCGAGAAGAGCTTTTCCTGCCATTACCCGGCAAGGGAGAGGCTGGCGCGCTAATGGCTTCAATTACCACTCAGACAGGAAGGCTGGGTGTTGGGGCTCTAGAGCTAGTCACAGCCCAGGACAGGACAGGCCCACCCCCAGATACCTTGTGCTGGACACCCTCACCTTGTACCTGGCTCTGACAGGACCACTGACACACGGGGGTGGTCATCCCAGGACCTTAGTGGCCTAGAGCTCACACAAGGAATAACACTCTAGCAGCAGGGTGGAGAGGTCATGAGAGACTAGCATGGCAGTGTCCCCAGAGGCTGCAGGGGAGTGGCCTGAGAGCAAGGAGCTGATGTGGCAGAAACTGGACTGGAGCAGAATGAGGAAAGAATGGGGGGCCATGAAGGGATGGTAATGCCGGGGAACCCCTTTAAGGGTACACCGGTCTACCACTTGTGTCAGGTCCCCCTGGAATCCGCCAGCCACTCCCAAAGGTCCTAGGCCATGGTGAGCAGGCACACACACCCTTGTATCTGAAAGGTCCATGTCTCGGCAGGGGACTTAACCATTATTTCCACAGTCCCCAAATTAGCTTCTTTCCCACTCCTAAGACTGTGGTAGCCTCATAAAAACCATCCTGGCTTTCCCTGGTACCAACCCAGAAAAAAAGCTTTCTTTTCTCCTACTTCCTGCAAGTACCCCAGTTTTCCTGTCTTCCTAAAGGAGGGGTTGGCCACATCCAGGCTGCTTCTCGGAGGCCCCGCCCATGGACATTCTTTTCTGCCAAGCCCTCAGCTGGTCAAGGTTATACAGACCAATAGGACAGGTCAGCACTCTGTTTTGCTGGTGCTATGTTTCAGGAGCAGGCGGGGGCCCATGGAGGCCCACAATTCCAACCACTCCACGGTAACAGAGACCTGCCTCACACTCTCATCAGACAAAGGCACAAACATATACACCCCCAAGCCTATGGCTGGGGCTATAGTATGTGCCTAGGCCTGGGTTCCATTCTGAGCAATATGTAAAGACATGTACTCCTAAGCCAAGAAAAGAAACTCTTTACCAGGAAGGCCTTCCCAATGGCAATCCCTGGCAAGCACCCCCCTCCAAAACTTAAAGGATCTTTTGAAGACTAATAGGTACCCCATAAACAGAGTGGATGGTGGGAACACTACCCAATGATGATAAATAGCTGAAGCTCAAGTGTCTAAGCCTCAGAACACACAACTTCCAGCTCAACACCAGAAGTACTTAACTATATTGTAGTTAAACCTTCATACCAGCTTGGGCAATGGGTATTGTATCCTGGTTCAAAGGTGAAGCAAATGAAGCCCTGTGGCATAGTTACTAGTTCAGGGTCCCATGGTGAGCAGTCCAGAGTCCCTGTCTTAACCACTGTCCTCTATGGCCTCTCTACAGTGCAGTGAGTGTCTATCGCAGCTCTGTTAGAACCCATTGATTCACATAAGACACACAGATGCGAGAGTTACTGAATGGATGCTGTGTGAACGCATAAAGCCAAAGCGTAAAAATGGCCAATGTGAAAAGATGTTCAACTGCTCTTGTAATCAAAGAAATGCAAATTAAATTGAGATGCCATTTTTTGCCTATTAACTTGGCAAAGATTTTTTTAATGGTAATTTCTACTGCTGGTGAAGATGTGCAGAAAAGAGGCCCTCTTATGCCCTCCTTGACAGGAATATAAACTGATACAATCTTCCAGAAATATTGAAGGCTTAAAAATGCATGTGATCCTTTGACTTAGTAATTCTCCATGAACCTAGAATAAGGAAATAATCAGGAAAGTGAGCATATCTATGTCCAAGGACATGTATGGAACCTTACTTAGAAAGGCAGAAAGCTAGGAATAATATATGTGCCCACCAAAAAGGGGCTAGCTCTATAAATCTGGGTACTACCATGTGACAAGCTTACCCACAGCATTAAAAATGATGCGCCGGGCGTGTGGCACACGCCTTTAATCCCAGCACTTGGGAGGCAGAGGCAGGTGAATCTTTGTGAGTTCAAGGCCAGCCTGGTCTACAGAGTGAGTTCCAGGACAGCTGGGGCTACAGGGAGACCCTGTCTCGAAAAGACCAAAAAAAAAAAAAAAAATGATGCAACGGAATATTTAATGGCAAGGAAAATGTCCATAACTCATTTTTCTTTTAAACAGTAAGCACTAGAGAGATGGCTTAATACAATGCCTAGTAGGCAAGTGTGAAGATCTGAGTTTGGATCCCTTTCATTCATGTAAAAAGGCATGGGAGTGAGCGTCTACAACTCCAGTGCCACCAGAGGTAGATAGGCAGATTCCTGGAGCTCCCTGGCCAGCCTGCCTGGCCAAAGTCAGTCTAGGTTCAGTGAATGAACCTGCTTGAGATGGCCTAGCGGTTAAGAGCGCCGACCGCTCTTACAGAGGACCCGGGTTCGATCCCCAGCACCCACATGGCAGCTGAGAACCGTCTGAAGCTCCAATTCCAGGAGAACTCCAGTTCCAGGGGAATCCGAGACCCTCTTCTGACCTCCGCGGCGTTGCACGACACTGATGCACAGACTTGCATGCAGACAGTACATTCATACACATACAGAAATAAATAAAATTAATAAAAAAAAAAATAAGGTACAGAAAAAATGTAATTCATGGATTAACATACTATCCAAACATCTGTGTCTATACCAAAGTAACCTACCATAACAATTACTACTGTTTAAATACCTATATATCTAATTACTTGTGCTTCATTAGTAGGATTGAAAGGTTATTCATGGACAAACTGTCAGCCCATGAAAGGAAACAGCCAGAACTGACCAGAGTCCAAGACGACAGCTCCAGAGAAAGGAGACTGTTTTGCTTCTTGTCCACCTGTGCCCCTTTTCTTTTTTTTTTTTGGTCTTTTTTTTTTTGAGACAGGGTCTCCCTGTAGCTCCAGCTGTCCTGGAACTCACTCTGTAGACCAGGAAGCCTAGGGAACAATCTGTAGAAGAGGGGGCGTGATAGAATGTAAGGGCTGCGATTAGGGTGAATGGTGAAACTACAATATAGCCTGGACGCTCATCTGATCAACTTGATTGAACATACAAGCCTTCCCAGCTGGATGGTGGGACGCATGGGCTGTGTGGGTTTGGGCACAACTGCTTGCAAATTGGTTTTACATGAAGGATGCTTGTACTCATAAATTATTACTTATTGTTAAAAAATGAAAAAAAAGAAGTAAAAAAATAAAATAAAATAAAAGTACATCAAAACATTCATCAACATGCTATGTAATTTAGGAATATAAAGTTAAATGTCTTTTCACCTGCAAGCTTACATTTAAACTGTGAATCCCTAAATGTGTTTTGGAATTAACCTATAGTTTATTCCCAGACTTTGTAAACCCCCCCAAAAAATAATAAAATACTAAAAAAAAATAAAATTAAAATTTAAGAATTAAAAAAAAAAATAAGGTAGAGGGTAACTAAGGAAGACATCTGAGCCTCGGCCTGCTTACGTGCGCACGCATACACAGCAGGGGCCAGGGAAACGAGTTAGCAGGAGGGTGCTCTGCCTAGATGTGAGAAAGCCTTGGCTGGGATAAACCAAACCACTCTGCAAATCACAGGCAGTATATAATCTCTTTTTAAAAAACATCTTATTATTATTTTTTATTTTTTATTTATTTTTTGGTATTTTCGAGACGGTCTCCCTGTAGCCCTGGCTATCCTGGAACTCACTCTGTAGACCAGGCTGGCCTTGAACTCACAAAGATCTGCCTGCCTCTGCCACCCAGTTCTAGGATTAAAGATGTGTGCCACCACGCCCAGCTTATTATTATTTTTATTTTATGTGCATGAGTGTATTATCTGCATGTACATAAGTGCACCTGTGTCCTGCAATGACTTCGGAGGTCAGAAGAGGGTGTTGGATTCCCTGGAACTGGAGTTAATAGGATAGCTGTTAGCTGTCTTGTGGGTGCTGGGAATTGAGCCCCGGTCCTCTGTAAGAGCAGCCAATGCTTTTAACAGCTGAGCCATCTCTCCAACCCTGTAATCTCTTTTCTGCTTTTATATATTAATACATGTGCATACACACATATATACATATATGCACAGAAAATGGGCCACAAAGAAATAACCAATAGCAATAGATAATGAGTGATTTTTGTTTCTCCTTATGCACTATTTTATACTTCCTTTTGACAGTGAACAGATACTAGTATTGCATTTAAAAAAGAAAGCAGCGGGGCTGGAGAGATGGCCTAGCGGTTAAGAGCACCGACCGCTCTTGCAGAGGACCCGGGTTCGATCCCCAGCACCCACATGGCGGCCGAGAACCGTCTGAAACTCCAATTCCAGGAGAACTCCAGTTCCAGGGGAATCCGACGCCCTCTTCTGACCTCCGCGGCATTGCACGTCACGGGTGCACAGACTTGCATGCAGACAGTACATTCATACACATACGGAAATAAATAAAATAAAAAAAAAAATAAAGAAGAAAGCAGCCATCAATGTGGTATTTTGAAAATGTACATTCAGATTGATGAGCTCATCATGGCTAACGTCTAATCATGTCACCCCACCTTATTTATGGTTCCCTATGTGCCCAGATCCTTATCCTCCAGACTCAAGCTGAATTACCTTCTCTTTCCTTCCATGTTAGAAACCCTCATACTGACCACTTGAGCTTTCCAGAAGTTCTGTTCCCCTTGCACCCGGGCCTTGGCACACACCTAGAAGTCAGGGTTTCCAGCTCCCCTCGCTCTCTTTTTAGACTTGGCTTGAGCAAACACTGGACACTGAGCAGGTGAGGACAACCCGTGTCAGATGATTTTCTGGCAGTTCAGAGAAAGCAGCGAATGAGCCAACAAATGAGAGAAGGCACTAAAACTCAAGGAGCCCAGGCCGAGCCTGGGAGCCTTGCCTACATGGGAAACAGGAACATACCTGACCTCACTGCCAGGCTTCACTGCACTGCCTGCCACAGCCACACAACCCCAGGGAGACACAGCTGCAGCTCCACACCTGACCCAGACCCCGACTGAGCAATGACCAGGCTCAGCAAGGGGACACCAAGCCACCAAGCACAAACTGGCTTTAGCATAGGCCATGACCCAGGCCTGGTCAACCACCCCAGGATGACCACAGATGGCCCACAACAGGGCCAAGGCTGGCTATCTCTCACCGCACCTTGGTCTACCACATCATGTCCCTTCCAGTACATACCTTCTAGCACTGAGAGCTTGGCACTTGTGTTGATCTCCCCTAGACTGTTGGTGGCTGTGCACTCATAGATGGCTTCATCTCGCTGCACTCGCAACGGCTGGATCCGCAGCACTGACCCTGCTCCGTCGTCAAACTCAATTACCTATCACAGGACATATGTGGTCACAGCCTGCTTCGAGGATGGGGGCCTACCAGGGACACTCTGTCTCTCACATCCTCAAAAAACCCCTGGAGAGGGGAGACTAGGAGGAACAAGAGGACCACACAAAGAGCAGGTCAACCCTAAGCCTGCCCTGCTCTCCTGCCCGAGGACATACCTCAAAGCGCTGGGAGCTGACTTTCTTCCCCTTCTTCATCCATGTGATGCGAGGCTTCGGTTCCCCTGTGGCTTGGCACACAAAGGAGGCCACCCCTCCTGACAGCCCAGTCTGGTCCTCAGGGACCTTAACAAAGATAGGTTTGCCTAGAAGAGAGAGAGAGAGACCAAATCATGGTGGCATGGTCAATGCTGCAGATAGCAGTCCTGAGGGGGGTGGCGCACAGAGGCAGGGTGAGAGACAAGAAAGACTTGGAGAAAATAGTAATGACACTTAACTTTTTTTTTTTGGTCTTTTTGAGACAGGGTCTCCCTTTAGTCCCAGCTGGCCTGGAGCTCACTCTGTAGACCAGGCTGGCCTTGAACTCAGAGATCCGCCTGCCTCTGCCTCCCAAGTGCTGGGATTAAAGGTGTGCGCCACCATGCCCGGCTGGACACTTAACTTTTATAGTGTTTAGTAAGTGCCAGGCTCTGTTCAAAGACCTGAACACTTACTAATTCTTTGGGGCCCAGGAGGTGAGTGCTTTAATTATTGTTTACAGAGAAGAAAATCAAGGCACTTAGAGGCCAAGATATCTGTCCAATGTGATAACGGCTAGAGCAGCATCAAGAGCCTGATGCTCCTACTTCTATGCGCCTCCAACCCTGGTCATTTAACTACAGAAAAAAAAAAACAAAAACAAAACAACACCCCAAACCCACCCCACATTCTGGAAGAACCCAAGACTCTTCATTTATCCCAAGACTCAGACAGAACAGAACTTGGAACTACTCCTCTCCCCTAGCCTGACATTCTAAGTCCATAGGCCTGGACATTCCTGCTCCTGAGACTCTGGACGGCTTCCCAGAGCGATGCTTTCCCGTTACTCTGCTCCACTGGCTTGGCAACAGCCTTCCCATAGCCTTGGCAGCTCCTGAGGTCCAACTCCACAGAAGGCAGGACAGGGAGAAAAGGGCCTTAGGCAGGGTCCCAATGCACCCTGGCTCACATGCCAACCCTGACCCACAGGCTCTTATCCCTTCCAGTTCCACCACCCATGGTCAAAAGCCCAGAGAAACCTGGCTCATTAAGATGTGGCAATGCGTCGTTAACCCTGACAGGAGATCCATTTCCTATTAATCAAGGCAATGAACAGCTCCAGGAAGGGCTAGTGAGTGCCTCAAGAAACGACCTTTTAGAACACCTGCTTAGTGCCTAGGAGCTCAGGCCCAGCCTGGGCGCTGCAGTGAAGCACCCACCACCACTTTGCTAGCTGAGAGGTCAAGTCACTTGTTCAAGGTCACACAGTGAGTGGTGACACATTTGTGACCAGAATTCTGGCCTATCAGGAGTTCAAAACATCTGGCACAAGAGTTCACAGGAGCTGGGCATGGTGGCATTACCTTTAATCCCACCACTTGGGGGGCAAAGGCAGGCAGATCTCTGTGAATTTGAGGCCAGCCTGGTCTACATAGGGAGTTACAGACTAGCCAGGACTACATAGTGAGACCCTATCTCAAACAATCAAGAGTTCATAGGAGACTACTGGGGGCCCCTGGAATGGTGGTAGAAGTTGGACCAAAAGGTAGAGGAATGACCAAGGAAAGGATGTGGGAGGACAGCACGGTGACTATGTTAAGACTGGTTTTGACTGGAAGAGATGGCAGCTGGAAGGAGGTTTGTAAATTCCTCTTTTGAATTTAATTTTTATTGATGGGTATGTACAGGTGTCCGCTTGTCTGTATGTGTACCATGTGTTCAGTACCCACAAAGGAAGAAGAGGGCATCAGATCTCTGGAATTAGAGTTAGTTGTGAACTGCCTAATGTGGGTGCTGGGCACCAAACCTGGGTCCCCTGCAAGAGCAGCAAGTGCTGCTAAGCACTGACCTGTCTCTCCAGCCCAATTCTTGTTTTCTTTTTGAGATAAGGTCTCCCTTTAGTTTCAGCTGTCCTGGAACTCACTCTGGAGACCAGGCTGGCCTGGAACTCACAAAGATCCACCTGCCTCTGCCTCCTGAGTGCTGGGATTACAGGCGTGCGCCACCACACCTGGCTTTCTTGATATTTTTTAAGGCTATAAAAGAAGACATTTAAATGGCCCTACTGAGGGCCGGCTACCACTTGTTAGCATCACCAGTCCTTTAAGTAGGTGTATTATAGCACTCTCATTTCAGAGATTCAGGAGGCAAAAGGACCAAAGATTAATGAGCCAGAGTGTTTGGGGCAAGGCCAGGGTCTACCCCACACTCTAAACACCAGGCTCATTTTGAGCACCTGTAGTGTTCCTGGAAGGAAACTTGGGACCCACAGACTCTGCTCCTGGAAACTAGGCTGAATAAGGGCAGCTGGCTCAGAGGAGCCAGGGCAGGGCAGTGCTGGAGCCTGAAGGTCCTGGAGATAACCCAGAGGTTCTGAATTCCTCTGCTTGCCTCCACCACCTCCAGCTGCCCTTGGAGGGAGGCTCAGGTCTCTCCTAGTTTGCAGAGGTATCCAGAGCCTGTCACTGTTGGCTAAATAAGGAGGACTTCCCCTCTCCACGGTCTCTCCTGTCTCACAGCACACAGTAGTTCCCAACTCGTCATCTGTACTGCCATCACCTTAGAGCAAACCCCATCTTCTCTGTGGGACAACTCACTGGTTGAATAAGCTGGTGTCCCTGCCTCTGTCTCACCCCTACCCCATCTCCTCTATTCTCTATTCAGAAGTCAGAGAACTCTGAACTCCCCCCCGCAAATCTCTCTAAAACCTCCCACTGTTCTAGAAAGAAAGAATGAACAAATGAAACAGAGGGGGAGAGAGAGAGAGAGAGAGAGAGAGGAGAAAGAAAGGAGGAAAGAGGGCTGGAGAGATGGCCTAGCAGTTGAGAGCACCAACTGCTCTTGCAGAGGACCCAGGTTCAATCCCCAGCACCCACATGGCGGCTGAGAACCGTCTGTAACTCCAATTCCAGGAGAACTCCAGTTCCAGGGGAATCCGAGACCCTCTTCTGACCTACTCGGCATTGCACAACACAGACACAGGTGCACAAACCTACATGCAGACAATACATTCATACACATAAATAAATAAATAAATAAATAAATAAATAAATAAATAAATAAAATTAATTAAATTTAAAAATATTTTTAAAAAATTAAAAAGAAAAGAAAGGAGGAAAGAAAGGAAGGAGGAAAGAAAGAAAAACAGTCAGATCTATCATTGGAAACAAAGCCCTGCTGGTCTGACCCAGCCACTCTCCCCATAGTCCAAGCTTTGGAGCCCTGAATAAACAATGTTCCCTGCAGCCTCAGGGCCTTTGCTTAAGCTGCTCCTTTTGCTTAGTCTTTTAGACTACCTTCCCCAGTAAATTCCTTCACCACCTTTGAACTTCATCATCTTAGAAAACCATCTACTACTGGGAGACCCTGTCTTGAAAAGACCAAAAAAAAAAAAAGAAAAAAAGAAAAAAAAAAAAGAAAAACCATCTACTACTCTAGTCACCCCCACCCTCTCATTAGCCCAGTTCCTGATTATAAAATCAGGCCTCCCGCAATACTGCACACAGTTTAGGCATGCATGTGTGTGGACTTACAACTTTTCTTCATGGTTTACTTTTTCCTACATTTTTGGTGTTTTAATAGCTGCTTCCCAAACAGAACACAACCCTGGGCAGGGCAGTTTCCATGTCTGTCCTGTTTCCTGTCCCTGTGTCTAACCCAGTTCCTGACATCCAGATGTGCAGAATGAAGAATGAAGCAACAGAGGTGAGAAGTGGGTGGAAGCAGAGTCCCTTACAAACACCTTTCTCTACACGAGGGAGAGAAGCAGCCTCTCTCTTGTCCCAACGTGTCTACAGTGAAACCAAGACTGGAACCTGAAGAACCAGAAAGGCCGGGAGTGTGTAGGGGCGGGGCAGGGCGGGGCCCTGGAGCCAAACAAAGAACAGGGGAGGAGAGCTAGGTAGGGTCAGGAGTAGGCAGGGCAGGATTAGGAGCCACATGGAGGCTGGACTGTGCCCAAGGCCTGGGGGGCCATCAGGGAGGTAGAACTACCATCTTCCTTTGGAGGCTGGAGAAGAGCCAGGTTCCTGACCAGCAGCGCTGCTCTAGCCCCAATCTGCCCAGGGCTGTCAGATGGGCCCACCCTCTGCCTAGCCTTGCTTTGCCCAACCCCCCAAGTCTCTCAACCCCAGGACCCTCAAAGAACATCAGAGCCACCCCAGGTCCTCCTTATCCCTCCTGTTCCCCAGGAGATCTTTGGGGGACACAATCAAACCTTGTTTCCACATGGTCCTCTTCTCCCTAAACTTGCTATCAACTTCTCTAACTATAGCCTTTAAAAATATGTATTTACTGGGACCAAGCACTATGCTGCACCCTGAACATAGCTTAGACCCTGGTAGGACTGCTCTCACTATCCTGGCCTGCCACCTTACCCTTGCCTTTGAGCCTCTGTGCCTACCCTGCCCCTCTCAAGAGCTTCCTCTGCCAGACTGTGGGAAGCCTATTACATGTCAGTTCTCCCATCCATACAGATTATGGCCCTGTGATCAGTGACAGTGCGTGCGTGCGTGCGTGCGTGCGTGCGTGCCACAGTGCAGGTGTAGAAGTCAGAGGGCAACTTGTGGGAGTCAGTTCTCTCCATCATGTGGGATCCAGGGATCAAACTCAGGTCAGAAGGCTTGGTGGCAAGCACTTTCACCTGCTGAGCCACCTCACTGGCTTGAACACAATTTTTGAGATAGGGAAATAGGATACCGTATGAATGTGCCAGGAGGGGCTCTGGGCCAGACCCCACTGTCACCTGGCCTTCAGGCAACCCTCCCAGTGGTAGACCCTCTGGCATTCTTAAAATCAACTGCTTACCCTGCAGGGTAGAAGAAGTGACCAAGGAAAGGGACCAGCCTGGGAAGCACACCCGTAAGGAGGTCGCAGCAGCCCAGTTCCAGAGTCAGCCAAACTGGGCCATCTCCAAGGTCTCCACACTCCATGGGGAGACTGATTATTATTTTGTGCCTCCCCTGAGGAAACACACACACACACACACACACACACACACAGCACCGCGCATGTAAGCAGAAGGCAGACACACAATAGGACCACGAGGGCAGGGGGAGCTGCCAGAGAGGTGATTTCCCAGGCTCTGAGCAGCCAGTGAGCTGGGGACTCATTACTGAGCTCTGTGACTGCTCCTGGCAACCCTCCCCTGCCCAGTCCAGTCCAGGGCAATCCTGGATCCAGGAGGCACTCCAACAGAGAAGTACTTACCAGGTGCGAGTGCCTGGCCCACGTGACCTCAGTTAACCTGGACAGGTAGGAGCGATTACCCCCCTATTGTGCAATAAGAAACAGGCCCAGGGAGAGAAAGCACTTGTGCTGGAAGTTCCAGAGGGCAGAGTCTAGACGGGCCACCCGTAGACACGAGGGCAGGGCCCTGCTATGTTCTAGCTTCAGGAGTTCTGGAGGAGGGGAAAGGCCAAAGAGACACACTCTTCAGGCCCCTGGTCGCTTGTATCTGTTGCCTACCACCCACCTGCTTCAGCCAGGTGCTTCCCTGGGCTCCAGTGACTCTGAGTATGCAGGCCATAGCCAGGCCCCACTCGCACAGGGTCCTTGGGCCCCGCTGCTGTCCCATGCAGTCTGCAGGTCTCCCTCTGGCTTTCCCATGAGCTCAGAAGCCCAGGGCTATGGCTGTTTCTTCCTCCCCATCTCGCTTCTTCATTAGGCAAGTCCCACTGTTACCAAATACCTACTTACCCTTCAACAGCCCTCTCTTCCAGAAGCCTCTCAAACGGCCCTCCTGAGATGCTCAGGCTACTGCCTATGCCAGCACTGCCCCAGCCTGCACCCACTGCTATGACAGCTCATAGGCTTGTGGCCCCAGTTTAGGGAATTCTATCTTATGACAGGCCTGAGTGTAATCTTTCTATCCTGGCATGTGAAATATAAGATCAATAGAAACCTCTGTTCCAAGGCTAGACCAAGACCACCTCTGGCCCCATATCCATAGGCTTTCACTTCAGAGAAGGCACAAAACCTTGGGTTGGGGGAGAGCTGAGCTGAGTGAGGTTCATGCATGTGTGCGTACGAGCAGGCAAGCATGCGTACCCAGGTTTCCATTGGAGCTGACTAGGCATTGACGCTGGGCCTCCAGGCTAACTCTTGGCAGCTACTTTTCTACCCTGCTTCCCTCTACCCCGCTCTGAGGCCAGGGCCCCCATTCATTTGTCTCGTTAAGAGGCCTATAGAAACACATTTGTCTGCTCTGCGCTTCACTGCTCTGGTCGTCAATTCTCTGGGGACACTCACTCTGCCTTCTGCAGTAGCCCTGTCCATGTCTGGCTGCTTGCCCCCAGTGAGCAGCCTTCCAAGCTTAGCCCAAGTCTGGGCACAGTGGGGAGACTCAAGTGAGCGCAATTTAAAGAGGGTGGTAGGCCAGACCCTGACTCACTACAGCTGATGCTTCTGCCCCACAGCTCTGGGCCTGGGAGAGAGCCCATACCACAGCACTTGAAAGCCCCAATCTTGGCAGAGTCAGGATCTCCGATTCTTCACCTGGTCACCACCTTCAAGACCTTGCTTGGTCTCTGGGATCCAGTTACTAAGGAACCAGGCAGGAAGATTCCTGGATATCTGCTCTAATAGATTTCCAAAGACATTAGTTTTTCTACCACAAGTCTACCTTGCTTCCACTTCCTACTGGTCCAGGCCTCTTCCATCCCAATCACTTATCCACACTCCAGACCTGATCTTGAACTGTAACTCCTAGAGCCTCCCAGTCTGCTGGGACAGACAGACCTGAGGCAAACTGCCACAGATGGACGTTCTGGGGAGTGCAGAGGACCAGAGCGTGACTTATCCTCCTGCAGGAAGTGCTGACGGGTGAGTTGGAACTGGTCAGGTGAAGGGCAGGAAAACAGGTTTCTTTCTTTTTTTTAGACAGGGTCTCACATGGGCAAGGTCTTTAACTTGCTACACAGCCAAAGCCAATCTAGAGCCCCTGATCCTCCCCCTTCCACTTCCCACCACAAAGAGGAAATAAGAAATGAAGAAGGCTGCCGGGCGCGGTGGCGCACACCTTTAATCCTAGCACTTGGGAGGCAGAGGCAGGCGGATCTTTGTGAGTTCCAGGCCAGCCTGGTCTACAGAGTAAGTTCCAGGCCAGCTGGGGCTACAGGGAGACTCTGTCTTGAAAAGACCAAAAAAGAAAAACAAAAAGAAAAAAAAAGAAAACACACACAAAAAAAGAAAAAAACAAAAAAAGATTAAAAAAATTGAAAAAGAAAAGACCAAAAGAAAAATTAAAAAAAAAAGAAATGAAGAAGGCTTGGACACAGAGAATTTTGTGCAGTTGGGACCTGAGCATGGCAGGGTATGAGTGCAGAGATAATGAAGGGCAGGTAAACAGAGGCCCTGGAATGTAAGGCTCAGAGAAGGGGTAGGATAATAGACCTGACCCCGAAGGTGGGGGCGGAGAAGGAGTTTAAACTGAGGAGTGACTTGACGCAGTATGATTCTCGCTGTGGACTAGCAGGTGGATTAGGAGGGAAGAGCTGGAGGCAGGAACCCATCAGGAGGCTGCTCAGGCAAGAGCTGGAGGTGGCTTGGCTGAAGTCGGTGGAGAGAGAGAAATGGGTGTATTCCAAAGACACTCAGAGAGGGTAGAAGCAACAGAACTTGGTGATGGATTACATACGAGATAAAAGGGAGGGAGGAAGCTGGGAGGAGGCCCAGGTTTCTGACTTGGTGACCGGGTGGGAGGTAATGCCATTCACAGGGAGAAGTGGAGGCAGGTGGAGGAGGAGGAAATGAAGGGTGCAGGTTGGGGCATGGTGGGTCTGAGGCAGGAGGGAGAAGGCACTTATTCTCTTAGGGCATACTATTTCTCAAAGCCCAGCAGTGTGCCCTCCCCCTGCCTTCTCAGACCCTGAGAGTGTCTGTGGGTGGGTTGAGAGGGGATGAGCCAACAACAGTTCTTCAACACCCAAACCAGCATTCCCCTTGCTGTCAACAGCAGTCACACCCGGTGTGGGGCAGTCTTATGCAGCCTGCTCCTGTATCCAAGCTCTCTCCTACCACACTCAGCCAGGCTTAGGATGGCCCCACCCCCCCAACTCTAGTTCCTTGCCCGACTTCTGATCTCTAGACTTCAGCTCTGCTTCACCTTGGCTAGCAGCTCAGAGCACCCTTAGCCCCTCATCCCCGAGAGGAAGGCCCGCCCATCCTCTTCTTAGCCCTACTCAGGGCTCAGCCTCTGAGAACAAAGGGTGGGGTGCTGGAGGGCCACCCACTTCTATGATTGGCTCCTGAATTATTGATGAACCATTAGAAGAAAGAACCCTTGTGGGACAAGGATAGGGTCCAGAGACCTAGAGGGGGTGAGGGGAGCCTATGGCCTACTGACCCAAAGGTTGACCTCTAGGCTGGCCCTGGACTGCCTCTGGGTTTGGGACAGTCTGGGAATAGCCCCTTCCCCCCAGGGACCTGGGCTCTGACCTCGCCCCTCCCCCCAGCCTGCAGATTGGCTAAGTATGCCCCATGCTCCGCCTCCCACCAGTAACCAAGCAGTGGTAACCATGGTGACAGGGCGGGCTGTGGCCAGTCTTATAGTGCCAGGCAGGGGGAAGGGCAGCAGCAGGAAAGAGACCAAAGTTCAGAGTAGGACCTGGGTAGGGAACAAATTGTCACCCCTCTGACATACATACATACATACACACACACACACACACACACACACACACACACACACACACACACAAACTCAGCTTCCTGAAAGCCAAGTAGTACAATCTTTCCTAGTTTCCAGGGCTGAGGGCCTGGCTCAGGAAAGAATGTCCTTTGCCTACAAGGTTTCTAGTGAAAGGGAAGTATGCCCACACTTAGATTCTGAGGGTCTAACCCAAGGGAGCCTTCCCTGGACCTATGAACACATCTGATACCCCATTCATGCCTCCTTCTACAAAGGTCTGCAATGCAGACACAACACATGCCTAAGCATGTCACATAAAGACCATATGAATCCAGAACACTTCTCCCTAGCCCTATAAAATGGTCACACTTAAGACGGGCCCCACCCTGCAGAGCCTAAGGGATACCAGGTGTTCCACAGAATGAACATTTAAGGAACAGAAGGACGGGGGCTCTCCAAGTGTGTGTTGGGGGGGCTCTCTAAGACAGAAGGCTAGAAGCTGTCTGGTCATCCAGTTTCTGTTTCCTAGTACCTAGTAGGTATCCAGCCTAGAGACCGGTTAGAAGGGAAGGCACTTTCAACCTGGGATATCTGTACTGTGAGGGATCAGACTTACTGTCGCCATGGACACCTGCCACCAAACCAAGCATCATGAGTGCAGGCACAAGGGGCACCATCCTCCTCCCTGGGGCTGGCTCAGGAGCCATCCAGGGCTCTAGCTCCACAGCCAGCCACAGCCCAGGACAATCCACCTGTAATGGAGAAAGGACAGAGCTAGTTAGCTGTATCCACTAGTGTTCCTTCTGCCGACCACTGCTGCCTCCTGGTCCCCACTCATCCTCACTGCCCACTCAGGGTCTGCTTCAGCAGTTCCACCTGGTACTGTGAAATGGCCACCAAGCTCCTTCACCAAATCCCCAGAGCTGCTAAGGTCAACCCATCCTGTGGAGAAAGTGCAGAGGCCTGTAGGACGTTCTCTAAATCCCAGGAAGAGAAACAGGGAGCTAGTGTGACAGAAGCAAGCCCAGGAGTCATCCAGCCCAGATCCTGAGCTTCCGACTCACACCATTAAGGAAATGGGACAGGCACAGGGACAGGAAAGTGGGGTCAAAGACATATGCTGGGACACAGAGACTGAGCAAAGACAAGACAGTGGAAAGGAACAGAGAGTAGCCAGGCAGACCCACGCTGGGACACAGAGACTGAGCAAAGACAAGACAGTGGAAAGAACAGTGAGTAGCTAGGCAGACCTACGCTGGGACACAGAGACTGAGCAAAGACAAGACAGTGGAAAGGAACAGTGAGTAGCTAGGCAGACCTACGCAGGTCGGGGATGCCCCTCCTCAGGAGGCAGGAGGCCAGAGTCCCATACTCTTAGCACAGGACCCAGAACGCAGACTGAGCAGCAGACAGCTCCAGGCTATCAGAGGCTTGCAGCCAAAGCCACAGCCCGTCAGGGCTCGCCAGGACTGCTCTCGACAAGCTGCAGCTGCCCCGCCTGGCTACCCTCATCCTACCCAATTCCCATGGCACCTTCCTACCCTAAACAGAAACCACAAGGAGGCTTTAGTGGCTGAGTATTGGGGTGCTAGACCCTAAGATTCAATACCTATGCTCCCCCTCCCTTGTCTAAGGTATACAAAGCAGATAGTTAAAGAGCTGAGTTGAAGGCTGGCTGCAGCTTGCAGGCCTGCGCTCACTCTGCTGTCCGCATGCCCCTCCTACTCTGCAGACACCTGCTGAAGGCTTCCTGTGGCCACACTATGCTCTGCAAACACTGCTGTCATTCCTCAGCCCCAGTGGTAAGCTCCTGAAGGAAGCTCTCCCACCCTCCCCCTTCCCCCCACCCAGGGCTTCAAGTAATATGCAGCAGTGCCCAACACTTCTGCCCACATTCTGCCATGGATAGGACACTGGGACATGGCCAGACTCCACCGATCCTCTGAAAAGATGACAGGGAGTGTGACAGTGGACATGCCTCAGTAGTACTCACAGACCTACACTGCTAAGAGAATTTGTAAGGTGAGAGGGCAGGTAAACAAGGACTGAACTGAGATGGTTCTAGTCCTTCTGGAACTTGAGCCCTTACCTGAACTGGGACAGTGGAAGATCATGAGGTGAATGAGCAGCCAGTGAGCAAAGGTGTTGCATATAAAGCAAGTGGGACTGTAGAGTGAGGCAGGGGTGGAAGACAAAGGGGAGAGAGGAAATATTTCTTGTCTCAGGAGCTCTTTGGGACAGGAGGTAAGTGGCAAAAGCAATCAGGCTGAAAGGACATGGGGGATATCCAGCCCTATTTAGTCCAAGCTGGGGGTTCTGTTGAGTGGTCAGAGAGCTGAGTTCACATGACATCCTGCACACAGCCATATTAGGATGGGAGTCCCATGTCACTAAGGCCCTATCTGTGCTTGGTCATCACAGCACTATGATACCTCAGTGCAGCCAACAGTACAGGGCCATTTCCCAGAATGACATGAGGTGTGTTGAACTGCTGGCCAGGTTATCATGGGGACATGGTTCCCTGATAGGACCATCCTCTAGCTGTAATGCAGATGCCAAGGGTACAACTCAACCGTGTAATGCACCAAAGGTTAGGTGCAGAGTGACCCAGGCAGGTCTCATGAGGTGTGACTAGACAAAGGTCAGAGTTTAACTCCCATGCTCAAGCATTCTAGGCACATGACCCCCCCCACTCCACCCCAGTGCAGACAGCATAAGAACATAACCTTCAGTACAAGTGTCATGGGGACATAGCTCCCCAGTACAAACATAAAGGGATGAAGCTAAGCAAAGTGGATGCTACCAGGTCCAAGTGCACAGCACAGTTGTCATGAACTCCCCAGTACAATTACACAGGCTTAATCTCCTATAACTGCCTTGGTGCAGTGAACACAGTACTATAGCTTCCAGGTGCAGACACCAGGGAAACACACCGTCTGGTCCAGACACCATGTGCGTATACACAGAGGGTGCAGACATCTGTGGGTATAGCTGCCTGATAAGGACCTCACAAGGGTTTAACTCCCAAGTATGCCCACAAAGGTGTAACTCTCTGTGTCACAGACACCATGGGAGGGTCAATATTAAAGGAAGTGAAGCTCTACCAAATAGCCATCACAGGGCTCCTAGAACAGATATGCATATAGTACAATCTTAAGTGAGATTATGGCCACAGATGTTAGAGAATTGGGACCTCTGACAACCCAATCCCCAACGTAGCAAAGACAAGTAGCTTTTACTTGGGGATGTGAGGCCCTCTGGCTATGTCAGTTAGGATGCTTAGAATGTTCAGATCCACTATGTAGGGAACTTGAAACAAGACATTCCCTCCTAAGAGAGCCGCTCCCAGTGGTCCCGGGACACAGGGACAGACACCTAGAAACACGGGGAGACCCCAGGACATACACAAACATGAACACATTCTCAGGGAACTGCTCTGGTAACTACAGTCCTCTGAGCCGGGCCCTCTCCTCCTCAGCTCCTGGTGTGAGCAAGTTGCTTCCGCCTCTGGACTCTAGGCACAGAGCCTGCCCAGGGTGTCAGGGTGTTCTGGCTGCTCCCAACTCCAGGGCTTCTTTCAGAGGAGAACAGAGTCCCAAGCCTGGCCTTGAGTTTAGATCTTAGTCCTGCCCAGAATTCAGTCTCTGGGTCCCTGGGGTCCCTAAGAAGAACAGAGAGCCAGGTCTGCCTTGCTATGCTGTCAAGAACGTTGTGCACCTACCCAGTGCAGCAGTGCTCAGAGCAGGTGCCCACTTCACCAGCACGGGTGAGTGAGTCTGAGCTTTGGGCGATTCAGATGGAATCCAGGCCCAAACACTTGGGCACTCAAGCTAGTCTCTGAACTGCACTATGGACCATCGGTTCTAGCAAACTGACATACTGGAGCTGGGAAAAAAATTACATGCCATATGATATTATAGAATATAATTGGGTGTAATTTTTCTACATTCAGAATAGCTTTGATATATCTTTTTTCTTCTCTACACTGGTGTAAAGCTGCCAACTGCCCTTTCTTAGGTAGAATTGTCCTTTATTCTCAAATTTTGTCCTTGGTGCTAAAATGTCCTTTCTTGTATGAAATGATGGGGATAGCAGATAGCAGTTGTTTTTTTATAATGTCCTTACTTGGCAAAATAAAAAATTGCTAACCCCCTGTCTGGCCCCAAGTACATTTGGAAACTGAACTGTGTGAAACCAAAGAGCCTGGGAATCACTGCTCAGAGGGAAAAGAGAAGCGGCAAGCAGAAGACCAAGCCACAGGACTCACAGACGTATCATGGAAAACTCGAGTCACTTCCATGTGGCCTACCCAACTATTCCTGCCAGGTCCAAAGAGGGGTCCCCAAGGGACCATGTGAGGCCAGGACTGAGGGGTTCCGGATGGAAAACAGCTGGGATCATTCGCGAGGCCCCCTCATAAATATGCAAACACAGATTGATTTGTTTCCCTTGGGCATGAGTTATTACTCACAAATATTAATTAGTCTCCAAATAGCACCTGTTCCTCCAGCCTCCCCCAGTCCTTCTCTTTAGTCCGGGACCCTGGCTCCCAGGAGACTGAAGACCAAACATGGACATAGGTAGAAGAAAGGGCATCCAGGGCCCCACAGCGTGGCGGTCAAGAGAGAGACCAGTGCTCAGGCTGAGATGCACTCCGGGCAGGAGAGCAAAGCGTTCATCTTCTAACCTGCGGTGGCAGCTGACCGCGCCCTTCTAACCTGCGGTGGCAGCTGACCGCACCCTTCTGTCATGTCCTGGACAGTCCACCGCGTGCCACTACAGCGGTGGCCACGGAGGCGGAAACAGGCCTTGTTACACTTGGGAAGGGAAAACCAACGTGTTTCTAACTCTCACCAAACCAACCACAAGATTATGACAGGTATAAATCACAGCCTAAGCCATGCCCCTGCCCCTAGGGACGGATACGGCTGGCAGAAGGGGCCCGAGACTGCCATGCCTCCTCCAGCCAGGTGGCCAGAAACAACACCCCCTCCTACTCATGTATTGAGGGTCCTTCAGCCAGTCTCAGGCCCTTGTGTAGCCCTCAGCTTCTGACTCTCTGGGAAATAAATGGGGATCCCAGGGGTACCCTAGTCTCTGGCAGCCAAGAACCTAACAGGGGCCTAACTGAGAGACAAAATGTCACAGGGGACCAACAGAGGTTCCTTCTGCAGCCACAACCCCTACGCCTCCAGGTCCTTCCTTGGATTCATGCTCACCAGCTTTGCTGCCTCCCGGCCTCTGCACTCGGTACTGTCTCTACTGGAAAAGATGCCCATCTCTTTTCCCACATACTCACTCCCCCTTTAGAACTAAGTTAAATGACACATAAATGTGAATCTTCCCAAATGACCCTCCCTAGATTTCCAGGTTGAACAGCATAGTGAAGGCACAGAGTAGTTGTAGACCAGTGGTTCTCAAGTTCAGAGTGGCTCTGCCCCACCATAGGATGTGAGGTAATATCCGGAGACATTTTTTGATTGTCAAGACTAGGGATGGAAATGGGTATTACTAGTGTTTAATGGGAAGAAACCTGGGATGATGCTGTGAGACATCCTACATCATCAGGCTAGGCCTCCAGCAAAGAGTCATCTTGTGTAGAATGTTCACAGTGCGGAGACTGAGAAGCCTTGGTGCAGAAGGCAAGCTATTCAGCCTGCACCATGACATAGCCCTAACCCCCAAATCCAGTCCCTAGGAAGCATGTCTTCAACCAAAGGTAGCCCCCACCTGGCCTAACTCTATTAGCAGCTTCCTGGTCTTTAGGATCTGAAAGTATCTTCTCCTACCCCCAAATCAGCTGAGCCTCCAGAAGGTGGGCACGCCCCGCCCGTCTCCACCCTCCAGACACACCATCAACAAGTAGCATCCTGCGAGCACAAAAGGCTCCCCCTTCAGGACCTTTTCTGGCAGGATGGGGCTTTCAGGCAGATCAGACCCTTATCTGAGGATACAGGAAATGGCACACAGTATCCCCAGCCTGACTTTTCCAGCCTGTGACAGTCCTTGCTGCTCTCTGCATAACCCCAGTACCCAATTCACCAACTGTGAATACTCACAGGACTCATTCCTACTCATCTAGGCCAGACCCATCTTTTTAAAAGTTGCATTTCTTTGTTATTACTGTGTGTGTGTGGTGTGTGGTTCTTTTCTTCCATCTTCACTGGCTTCCAGGGACCAAGCTCAGGTCATCGTCCTCCATGGCAAGCACATCTCCCACTGAGCTCCCTGGCTCCAGACCCATGTTTGTCATGGTCTTTCATTTAGTCATCTGTCTAGAATCATTCCATAAGTAGAGGGATGGCCAAGAGGCATGGTTCTGCCCTCAAGGAGCTTACAGATGGTGAAAGGCCCACCAAGCTCTCAGTCAACTTCTCCTCTAAGGCCCCCAGACTCAAGGACACCGGGCCACCCTGATTGGCAAATCCTCGAATGCCCTTTCCTCATTCCATACATCCAACCAACAGTATGTCTGAATCTGCCTTGCCTCCATCCCAACTACCGTGCAGGCCTTCAGGGAGCATTCTAGCTTGGGCCACTCCCAGCCCATCCTGCACCATAAGCCAATGCTGGCTTTAGCTCACAAAAATCATCACCCAAAGTTCTATGAATGAATGAATGAACAGATGGACAGATGGACGTTACTTGTCTCTGTATGAACAGATGGACAGATGGATGTTACTTGTCTCTGTATGGCCCTCAGCAAGAAGTCCACAGCCTTCAGCCTCACATCCAAGCCCATGATGTGAACTCCACACTCGCTTTTCAACCTCACTCTCTACAACTTCAGCCCACTGCGCTGAGTACCCTGCTCCTTCTACTATAACCTTTGGTTGGCAGGCAACCTTTCGTATAGAAATGTGAATGGAGAAGACAGATGCTGGTGTAAGTCCTGGCACGTCACCTAGAAGTCGATTTCACATCTACAGCAGTTGACAAGTCGTATAGAATTCCCCACCCACCCTCATCCTGTACTCCATCCAGAAACACCTTGGTCCTCCCTTACGTTTCACATTCAATCCTTCACCATGGCCTGTCTACTCTACCTACCTAAACAGAGTTCAAATCCCTTCTCTCCCTCTAGCACTGCCTTCCTGGTCCAGGCCTCCATCATCACTCAGCCACAGGCACACTGGGCATCCTTTCCACAGTTCTCCACAGGCCTCACATCAAAGTCCGAGCTGTTCAGTCTGCCCCACTGGGACCCTCCTCACCCCTGTGCCTGGCTACATGTTCGGGAACACTCACCCGGTCTTCGCTCAGTCACTCTTGCTGGGCAATCAGCACTGAGGGCAGGGCGCCGGGGCCTCCGCTCCTTCCTGGACAGAGAAGACAAGATGAGAAAACATCAAGAATTTCATCAAAGCAGAATATCGATTGACGCGGACTTCTGAAATTGGCTACTTATGCAGGAAAAGAAGAAAAGCGGGTTAGGGATGTCAGTATAGGATGATCCCTGTCCAGTAGAAAAGTCTATCTGGTTACTGAATTCACTTGATACTCCTGAATCACCTACCAACCTGTCTACTTTCCTATGCTTATGGGCGACACAGGCCCAATCTCCAACCAGAACCATAGGATCTATATCAAAATTCCTCAGCACAATCCTGGAGTTGAGCTGCCCTACCACTGAAGCCCCACCTGCCTAGGCTCTCCCCCCCAGGAGCCAGCCCCAAGAATGTCTCTTCCAATCCCCAAGCATGGCCTGCTTTTTCCATCTCCCAGTCTTGCCTATGTTTATGTGCCAGCCACTGCCTGGAATGGGCTGCTACGTGCTTCTGGCCTGTTACCACTCAGCACTCGGGTTTAACCACACTTTCTCAGGTAAGCCTTCCATGACATCGCCGTCTACGTGTCTGGACCTTGCCTCGGAGCAGCGACCGCAAACGTATTTATTTACTCAAACACAATTCTGAGTCACTAAAATAACTTAGTAAGAGCATAAACCATATCTGCCTGGCTCACCTCACTATCCCCAGAGCCCAGCAGGGAACCAGCACATAGTAGGTGCTCAGTTAACACATGGTGAGCAAATGAGTTGAAGAGGCACAGGCCAGCCAGGAGGACACACCTCAGTACCACGCACCAATTTCCAAAGTTTAGGAACAACATTTATCTTTGACTTTCTGCTTCTCTGTAATTTTGAAGTGAAGTTGTGCCCCTGGATGCGGCCTCTGCTGGCACACACAGAGTCAGAGCCCTGCCCCTGCCTTCTAGAACCATATTACTGAGCTCTCACTAGCATGGGCATGGTCCTGGATGGGCAGGCTACACCCTGCCTAGGGCTTCTCCTGGGCCCGCCCACAGCCCTGCCACCCTGGCTCCTCCCAAAACAGGAAACACAGTGGTCATGGGGACTAGAAGCATCCTCACTGACCTAGAATGGACGCTCATCACCAGCCAGACTACCCTCCACAACTGAGAACTGTCCTCCCTTTAAACTGGTTACCTTTGGTAGGGTGGGGAAAGTCTCAGGTCAAAGGCCATTCTGACTCATTCAAGGCCTCACCACCCTAATACTCCATGAAGTTGCCCCTGCCTGGCCAGAACCAAAGGCCCTGAGCCTCAGGATGCCTGCCTGTGTTGGGTTCCCACCCCAGTCTACTGCATTTATCTACAACAGTCCCAGTGGCCACTACTCCTGCAGCAAGCTGCCAGGCAGGTCTGGCCAGACAAACCAGCTTCCGTGTAGCAAACTCAAAGGCCCGTTTGTCTGGAGATGCCCGCTGGGCCTCGTAGTGCCTGATGTGAGGCTGTTGGCTTCACTGTTGCTCAGGAACCCAGGCAGGGGGGTAGTGTCCAAGGCACAGGTATAGCCAAGGCCATGCCAGCAGCACTGGGCTTCCTGCTTAAAAGACTGGGACACAGGCTCTATCTTGAGTAGGAATCACACCTAAAGAGAGAGGAAGTATACATCCCAAATGGCCAGGGGGTGGGTCTCAGGAGACTAAGCACTCTGCATCTTGAGGCTACAAAGACCCCAGGCACACAAAACAGCACTTGGGATGACACCAGTCCAGGACCAAACTGCCCCAATTCAGACTATCAAGTCATCTTCTGATTCACTACTAGCTCTAAGAACCACTATAAACCCACAAGGGGACAGAGTCCAGAACAGTCAGGATGAGCAGCTCCCTGGAGAACGGCACCGGATCTGACGTCTGGAATACAGACTGGACAGCTGCCGAGCCCAGGCCTAGCTGTATGGGACTCCAGTGAGGAATCACACTGGGTACCACCCAGAAAGGTCTTGGACTTGGCAGGCATGACCAGGATCAGGCAGAAGGCCCTTTTACCAAGCTGGCTTCAGGAGGGCTCTGCATCACCCACCAGGCTTGAAACCTGGCCCACCAGTGGGACCACGAGCAAGCAGAAATCCAGAGCACAGACGCAGTTTGAAGCAACCTCCAGGCAGCCCTGGGGCTCCACCACAAGAAGTCTCCAGAAGCAGCAGCTACAGCACAGCCAGGGAGCTAAAGCCAAAGCTCTCAGACCCAGAGACCTGGAGCATCTAGACCTCAGGAGCAAAAGCAGGAAATGAACCTCAGGAAATGTGCGCAGGAAGAGTGGACATAGGGAACCCCTCTATATACCATCATAGCTCTCCTCTGCAGGGCCCCACCTTCGGCCTTCTCACACCTGCCCAATACACTTGAGCAACACAAAGTCCCATCAGTGCGAATGAGGCTGGGGACCAGGCAGGTACTTCCAACACACCCAGTTAACTTTCCATCTGAGAACTGCAAGCTCAGAACTGCAGCTACTGCAGGCAGACACCTCCACCTGAATGCTGTATGCTTTTATATACATTTTTTAATTTTTATTCTATTTATTTATTTATTTTGGTCTTTTTGAGACAGGGTCTCCCTGTAGTCCCAGCTGTCCTGGAACTCACTCTGTAGACCAGGCTGGCCTTGAACTCACAAAGATCCGCCTATCTCTGCCTCCCAAGTGCTAGGATTAAAGGCATGCGCCACCACACGCGGCCTTTTTTTTTTTTTATATGTGTATGAATGTACTATCTGCATGTAGGTTTGTGCACCTGTGTCGTACAATGCTGAGGAGGTCAGAAGAGGGTGTCAGATTCCCCTGGAACTGGAGTTAAAGATGGTTCTCAGCTGCCATGTGGGTGCTGGAAATTGAACCCGGGTCCTCTGCAAGAGCAGTCGGCACTCTTAACCGCTAGGCCAGCTCTCCAGCCCCAAATGCTATACGCTTTTAAAGGCAACTCTGGGTAAATCTGATGGGGAAGTATATTTGCATCATTCTCATTGATGACGTCAAAACTACCATTACTACTAAGTACAAAATGCAAGGCCCTGATCAAGCACTTCATGCCTATTAACTTTACTACTGCTAACAACCCTATGAGGCATGGAATTCTATTATACCCATTTGAGAAATAAGGTTCAAAGATGGTAAGCAATTTGCTCAAGGTTGAGTTAAACTTCAGTAGTTCATAATCGAAGTCAGCTCTTGGCTACTCTTGACAGCTGTCCTCTCTGCATGAGCCCCATTCCCAGCTCTCATGCAATTCCTGGTGCCCTTCTCTGGCCCAAGACTGCACAGTGACCCTCCGGTGCCTCAAAGGCAACACATGGGGCCTGAGTTCAACACCTGCCTGGCCAGCACCTCTCTTTCCCAGGTTCCTAGCTCCAGGATTTCATTTGGTAAAGACCTGGCTGGCCACTTTCAGGAGCCTGGACCCCTTCCCCTCCCTTATTTCACATCCCACAAACCATCCTGGCCTGGCGACTGCACCTTCTCAATGACTCTGTGCCTACGCTGCAAGCCACCTTCTACTCACCCGACTTTCTGCACCGTCCTCCTCACCAGAGTCTTGTCTCTGCCTAGGACTTTCCATAGCCCAGAACCATCTTTTAAAAAAATAAATCTTGGGCTGGAGAGATAGCCTAGTGGTTAAGAGCACCGACTACTCTTGCAGAGGACCGAGGTTCGATCCCCAGCACCCACATGGTGGCTGAGAACAGTCTGTAACTCCAATTCCAGGAGAACTCCAGTGTTCTAGGGGAATCCGAGACCCTCTTCTGACCTCTGCGGCATTGCACGACACGGGTGCACAAACCTACATGCAGACAGTACATTCATACACATACAAAAATAAATAATAAAAAAAAATAAATCTCAGCCAGGCGTGGTGGCACACGCCTTTAATCCTAGCACTTGGGAGGCAGAGGCAGGTGGATCTTTGTGAGTTCAAGGCCAGCCTGGTCTACAGAGCGAGTTCCAGGACAGTTGGAGCTACAGGGAGACCTTGTCTCGAAAAGACCAAAAAAATAAAAATAAAAAAATCTGGCCACAACATTAACTACGGTCTCCACCCAAACTTTAAGCTGTTGGTGTCTGGTGTTCTCAAAGTCAAAAGTACCTTGCAGAGCATTCGAGGCTCTCTGACCTGCTATGTCTCTGAATACAGCCAAAAGCGATAACATCTCAGACTTTACTCATACTGTTTTTAAAAGTTAATTGATTTTTTTGCCATGATGGGAATTCAACCCAGGGCCTCAAGCATGCTAAGGCAAGGACTCTACTGCTAAGCTGTATTCTCAGGTCTATGTTTTGTTTGATCCCGCCCCTGCCCCCTGCCCCCACTATAGTGCCCTTTATCTTTTCTTCAACTGGCAAACTCCTACTGATCTGTCTAAACCCACTTTGGATAGGCCCTTCTTGGTCTCCTCTGCCTCATGAGAACACCTCCAATCTTCTAACCTTGGTTTGGAATGGCAGTTGTTTTAGGTGAGCCACTGTCCCAACCTTGGCACCCAATAAGCAACAGGCTGCCTTTTCCACATAGCTGTTAGTCCCACAGGAAGCAAGACAGCCTGCCTGGAAGTGCCTAGCCCAGTGTCTGGCACACAGTCAGCAATCAATAATAGGATACTGAATTGTTTCCCACCCAGTGGTTGCCACTGCTGATGACGCACAGCCACACAGTTCTTTTGGCTTCTCACAGGAACCCTGAGGCCCATCTGCACTTGATTAGCGGCCCCTCCAACAAGGTCCTGGAACCAAGACCCTTGCTGTAGCAAGCTAGAGCATGGGGGTTGTACAGGAGGTCTGGGGCTACCCCCGTAACTGAAGACCCCCAGACTAAGTACCAATCCCGGGTGCTGGGAGGAAGTATAGAGAAAGCACAAAGTGCCAGGGTCACGTGCTGCACATCAATGTAATTCCCAAGAAAAAGATTTTTAGCTAGTCTACCCTTGCCCCTGGGTAAGCTGCTTCTCCAGCACCCAAACCCAACCTCCTCTTTCCAGAGCCCTAAACACACCAGTGCTTACACTGCACATGAGACTGGAGGGGGGGGGGCAGTCAGCAGTTGCCAGAGAAAGGGAGAGGGAAGGAGGAATCATGTTGAAACAGTGTCCTCATTAAAAGGAGAGATACCAGCAGCTGGAAAACAAAACCATTAAGAAACTAAGTAACCAAAAATGTGCCAGAAAGTATGTGCACCAGAAGGCTGAAACTGAGCGTGCACAGGCACACAGGTGTGCTCTTAGTGTGCGAACACACCAGGTTTCTGCAGGGGTTGAGGGGAGGGCTCTTTCTTGAAGGGAAGGATAGAGGGTGAGCTGGGAATAGAAGTGAGGGGCTTGTGGGATGTGTGGCCTGTGAAGGAGACACTGAAGCCCTGGGCCGTTCTGCATCATCAGTGAAAACAGGGATTTTCATGCTCCCTGAAGCAAGAGTTAAGGAGCAGAACAGAATCTCAGATTTCCTGTCAGAACTCTCCTCTGGATCCTATCAGATTCCTGAAGCCTCCCAAAGGATCCTTAACTGGGCCCGTCCTCCTGGAACTGCCAATGCACGGACTGGTACAGGCCTCCCACCCCAGAGCCAGCACCAAGTCACTGAGGATGCCACCCTAAGGGGAGCCTTCCTCAGCAACCCTAGGTGGTGATCCAGCATCTCCAGGCCCTGCCCAGCTGCCTGCCCCCAGGGTGGCCTCCCTCCCCATTTCAGCTCAGGTAGGTAAAGACCCCCACCCCACCTGCTCCATCTCAGGGGACCTACAGGGGTGAGGGATGTAATGGGGAGAAGGCTGGCCCCTCCCCCTCCGGGGTGGAAGAACCAGAGGGGCAGCATTCCAGAGAAGTGGGGGAGGGGGCCTTGCAAAAGGGGATGCAGCGACACCAGGCAGAGACACCCTAGGAGGGAGCTACAGAGACGTGGTGGCACAGGGACCTGAGGAAAAGGAACAGGGAGACCCGGAGCGAGAGAACAGGGAGAGCCGGCGAGAGGGAACAGGGAGATCCGGGGAGGGGGGACGACTACTCGGGGAGAGAACACCGAGACCTGGACGGAGAGACCCTTGGAGGGGGGAAGGGAGGCAGTGAGTGACACAGGGAGACAGACACCCAGGGAACAGAAAGACTCCGAGGCGTCTTGCGGGTGCAGAGGCTGGGGACCCGGCACACAGAGACGGGACGGGACGGGACGGGACGCCGGGCGGCGACGGAGTGAACTTTCGGAGCGGGCCCGGGCCGACACGTCCTCCCGGGAACAAGTGGCTCCAGGGCCCCGAGGGCGTAGCTCCGAGGCGTGGGGGGGGGGG
>VZQC01012059.1:590311-609792 GCA_009823505.1 Rhizomys pruinosus | reverse complement strand
AAAAAAAAAAAAAAAAAAAAAAAGACCCTAAGCCCCTTCATTACTTCCATGTTGACTCTTGTAGTGTGGACTCAAGTAATAATGCTAATATCCCATCTCTCCAAGTGAACCCTAAGTTCCCATAGCAGCTACCTGGTTCTGGACCCCAATACGCTTCGGGAGCTCCAGTTTCTAAGAATTCCACGGAGCATTTCCAGTTCCCAGTCAATACCAGCACATTTCCTAAGTTGGGGTTCTCAATTTCTTTTATTTTTATTTTATGTGTAAGAGCGTAATTAAGGCCTGCTCGTAGGTAAATGCGCCTGTGTGATGGATGCAATGCTCATGGAAGTCAGAAGAGGGTGTCAGTTCCCTGGAACTGGAGTTCAGAGCGGTCGTTAGCTGCCATGTGGGTGCTGGGAACTGAACCCAGGCCCTCTGCGAAAGCACTTAATGCTCTTAACCCCTGAACCATCTCTCCAGACCCTCAATTTCTTTTTTAAAAAAAAGTATTTATTTTTATTTTATGTGCCTGACTGAATGAATGTATGTGTACCACATGGGCCCTGGAATTCTCAATTTCAGTGACAGAATTGAGATTGTGTCACCAAAAATAACCCCTAACAGAGATACTGAGCTCAACACCCTCCCTCATCTTTGTGACCATTTAGTGTAATAACCTGATCCAACTCTGATAATAATTGTGCAACCCAAGATATGGCCGGCTTTGCAGAAACTCCACACAAGCTTCCACGTCCACAGTGTTCTGCAACTTCTCTGACCTAGTGTCAGGTCCAATCAGAGATCAGCCAGTGCCCAGATCTTTATACCAATTCCAGCAATTACAAATTGGTCCCTGGTTCCAAAACACAGGTCCAATATAAACTGTGGCATTGAGTTTTAGAGTCTTCATGCCAAACTGTACCACACATGCCACCATTCCTGGTGTATGCTGGGGATTGCTTCTGGACCAAACCAGTAACCTCTCTGAAGATTTATTCTAAGTCCTTACGCTCATCTCCAAATGAAGAGCCAGCCTTGGCACCAAAACCCATTCCATTCTACCACCATTTAGAAAGTCAGCCAAGGTTACACTAGCCCTTTCATGTCCCCTGACCCCAATCTCTGCCTTTTAAGCTTTGCCCTGAAGGACAGGGGGAATATCTCGTGGGGCAAGTGAGACCTTCTGTGAGGGTTCTGATCTTCTGTAGGGTCTCTCAGGTTCCCCTCTGAGTTTAGAATCAGGTGAGAAATAAAAACAATATTTTAGAGTGACTGAAGCTCCTGGATTCTTAGGTCTCAATGGCAGCCTGCTTGGCTTAGAGATCTGGGTTGAAGAACCAAGTTCTGGTTATCATCTAATTCACTGCCTGCTTTTGTCCTGCACTTGGATTCACAAGCAGTGAGAGTGCGCCCCCTGGTGTATGAGAAGGGGATAGAACTGGCTTCTGTGCTTCTGGGCAGTCTGGCCCAGATGACAGATCAAAAACGAGTGCTTCCAGTCAGTGGTTTTTCACCCGTGGGTAATTTTGTTGTGCTGTGGGAGAGCTGTTGCAATTTTTATGCATCTTCAGGAATATTTTGCCTGTTTTTTAGAACTTGAAGGTTTAGCCCTCCCTCAGCTTTTAAAAATATATAATTTTCATCCAAATATGCCTGCTCATTGCTGAGTCCTTCCCCCTGGTTTCTCTAGCTCACGCTGCCCCTCCTCCCAGCTACTGGTTCTCCAACTCCTTTACCTCTTTTCCTCTTGACTTCCAGGGCGCTATCCTAGGCCTCCGTGTGTCCTGTTCTGTCCTGGTACTGTCTCTACCGCTACCAACCACACATCCAGTGACTTCCAAATCTCTGCCTGTGGTCTGGGCATCTTCTGAGTTCCAGACTCACTTACCAAAGGCCTTCTCCATGGCATTCCCTGGACTTCCCATCTTTCCCACCCCAGGTCTCCTTCCCTTTATCTCAGGCAATGGAAGTCTTAGTTACTGGGCCAAAAATACAATACAGACCTTCTCTCCAAGACTTCTTCCCAACGGGCCATCAGCTTTACAAACTTTAAGAGGTTACAAACCATAAAGCTCCCTGAGAGACAGAGAGATGGAGGAGATGGGGAGAGACTGGTTGATGGATTCTGGTGTTCAGATTTCAGTCCACAGAAAACCAAACCTTTAGTCATAGCCATATAATGATACCCCTGAGATTTGATGTATCTGGAGGAGTTTTCACACTTGTTAAGGACAGTGGCTTCTTCCAGAAAGCCATACCTAAGTCTTGGGCTGAATTAATGACCTGCCTACTATAGCTTTAAGTCATCGCCATCTAGTATCTCTGTGTCTCCTTCATTGATAGACTATAGGTTTGATAAGGACTGGAGAGATGAGTCTGCCTTGGCCACTGCCATAACCCAGTGGCCAGCACAGGGGCCTGACCCTCAACAGGTGCATTTCCCTTTCTATTTTCCAGGGGCCACCAGATATGAGTGACCAGGGGAGGGAAGAGTTCCCTCACCCGGACTTAGACCTCCAAATGTCAGTTTTCTGTTGGCCTGGCACATGTGGGAAAGGAGCTTGTGTTTTCTGTCTTGTGTGCACGCCAGCCTGAAGATCAGTTCGTGTGGGCTCTGGTCGCCCTGTGCCTCTGCCTCATTTAGTGAATGTGACTTTCACAGGTAGGAGGGCAAGAGCCCTGACCTTCCGTGACTAAAGGTGACAGACCCACTCACTGCTACGCCAACCAGGCTTATGCCTTGAGTTGCACAGGGTTGTATTCTTAGGCCCACGGCCTCAGAATCTCAAACCACTGGGCTCTAGCCATTGCTCACCCATCTTTGGCCTCCATATTACTATGCATGTGAAAGCAGAGCAGAATTCTGGGACTCCCCAGTTCTGATCGCAACACAATGGAACTGCACACAAGCTCAAAAGAATGAAACCAGGGACCCAGTGCTTGATCCCACTCCATGAGAAAGAACCTCAGGTGGCTGGGCCTAGATGGCATGTAAAGGAGTGACGCCAAGGCTCGGACCAGATTGCCAAACTGAGCACAGGCTCCATGTGGACCCGACCTGCTGCCCTGCTCCTGGGCCTGGCGGGGAAGGATGTCCTTGTGCTTATCTGTGAAGGCCGAGTGGTACTACGTGGCAGCTCTGTGTGTGCTGTGTTCCAGCCTCAGGGTACAGGGTGAGGGGAGAGCCAGATGTCAGTTCCCACTCATTGTTCACGCTTTGTCCAGGGCCTGGGCCCACTGGACACTCCTCACACTCATGACGTCAGTATATCTCTTACTCATCTCTTAGTTTAAATGAAATTAAAGTCAGCGTGAGTCCGCACCTACCAGATCAGCAAGATTTCAGTTATCTCTCACAGCTGCCCTTACCTCTTCTTACCAAAAGTCCAAGAACTTCAGGGGTTTACACAGCCCCCAAAGATGGTCAATCTGTACTCCAGAGCCTTACAGGGAAAGACTTAAGACAGATATCAATCATCACCGTGACAGGCATCCACTATTCATCCCTCATTCAAAAGGCCTCATGGCTCAGCCCCATACCCTCCCTTCATCCCCGCCTCTTTCCAGGCCGCCGCTTCTATTGACTCTTCACAGCCTTGCGGCCCATAGTCCTTGGCATTTTCAGTCACCCACAACCACTCTCCTGGGGACGGGGTGGGTGGAGAATGCTGCTCACCTGCCCCTCCCCCATCTTGACACTCAGCCTCCTCCACCCCCCCCACAATGCTGTTCTCCGTCAGCTGTCAGAAGAGCTCAGACAGCAGAACTACAGACAGCTTGTTTACCTTTCCAGGTAGACACAGGGAAAAAGGCTGTGGCCCTAGAACACAAAAGCCCAGCTAACGTCGTTGCTTCCTTCCCAGTGAGTCACAGTGGTAGGAGCTAGTTTCTCAATGGAACACATGGTGGTGGCCCTACTTTTAAGAAAACAGAAGCCACCTTGGTAAGACTCCCTCCTCCATGTCCCCTTTATCAGCTCTGCAAAGCCACCCACACCAGCTGCTCCCTGTCCATCTCCATTCTGGCTGTGAGGGGACTGGAACTCATCATCTAGCAGAAGCTGTGACTCATGTCCTGATGCTCTGGCTCCCTCCAGCACTGTGTTCCCCTGTCCCCCATTCGCCAAACCCTTGTGCTGCATCCTGCCCAACTGTTCTCTGTCATGCTCCATCATGCTCCATCATGCCTCTCTTACCCTGAAGAGAAATTCCCTCCCTTGAGCCCACACCCCCTCCAGAGTGGAAGAGACTTAAGCACCTCCCTGCTCCCCTTCCAGCAACCTCCTTCGCTTTAGCTCTTACCTTCGAGGCCCACTGCAACCCTTGCTCTTTTTTGATATTTTATTTATTATTTTTATTTTATGTATATTGCCTGCATCTGTGTAAGTGCACGCATGTCGTGCAATGTCCACAGAGTCAGAAGAAGGCATCAGATCCCCTGAAACTGGAGTTATGGATGGCTGTTAGCCACCATGTGGGTGCTGGGAATTGAACCCAGGTCCTCTGCAAGAGCAGTGTTCTTAACCACTGAACCATCTCTCCAGCCTCTCACTAACTTGCTCTTAACATGGCTCTCTCTCTTTTCTTTCTTTTTTCCCTCCTCCCTCCTTCCCTCCCTCCCTCCCTCCCTCCCTTCCTTCCTTCCCTCCTTCCTTAATTTGCTTTTATTGGCCTGGATTGACTTGGAACTCATTATGTAGACCAGGCTGGCCACAAACTCAGAGATCTGCCTGCCTCTGACTCCCAAGTACTGGAATTAACAGTGTGTACCACTACACTTGGCAAGACAGTATCTTTTTTGTCTGCCGCAGTAGACGTCGGACTAGCTGCCGACAAGCTTCTGGGGAGTCTGTGGCCTCTGCTTCCCATCTTGCGACAATAGCATCTGGCTTTACATGGGTTCTGGGGATCTGAACTTGGGTCCCCATGGTTGAGTGGCCAACATTTTACCCACTGAGTAATCTCTCCAGCCTCCATAAGGACTCTCTTTTTTTTTTTTTTTTTTTTTTTTTTCTTTTTTTAAAGGAATTCCAGGAATTAATTTCTACTGTTGCCTTGCTAAGGAAACTTTCCCCTGGTTTCTCTAGGGAATATTGTGAACAATATAACTAAAGTCTGTTTTTTCATTTGTTTTCCCAGGACCCATTAGAACAAGTTCAGCTAGAATATGATGAGGAGAAAAAATAAATGCCAGTCACATAGTGTCTTAGTGTTCTGCTCATAGCTGGAGCCAGACTCTTCTCAGAGTGCACACATGGCTGCAAGCCTGCTGCTAAGGGCAGTTCACTGTTTCATAGATGAAGAGAAAGAGTATACACCATGAGAATGANCACACACACACACACACACACACACACCAAGTACCTAAGTTAATGAGAGGCAGGAATACCAGATAAATGCATTAGGGTCCATGCCCATTGGCCAGAGTAGGAATACATGTTGGGTCAGTTCCTCTCTGTCAAGCATCGGATGAGGAAGCCTGTTTCTTGGGCCTTTATGGAGGATGGGGAGTCTAGGGAGCCACGGGACTATGCAAGTAAAGGGATTCTGAAGTAAGGGAGAGCTTTTTCGAGCTACACAAGTCTATGTCACAGATGACTCCAGATTCCCAAAGGCTCCCTGATGCTGCTACCACCAGCAAAGGCCCAGGGAGGACAGAGCAGGCTGGTCGAGGATGGATTGGTATTTGAAGAAATACTGACCTGGCTTGGAATAACACCCACAGCACGCATTTTTTTTTTTTCCTTTCGCTAAGCCTCAGTTTCTTCTTCTGTGAAAGGGGATACGACTTGGCAGGACTGGAAGCAAAACATGAAATCTTGTTTGTACATAGCTTGATCAGAGGACATCCTAGGTTCTTGAGAGTAGAAGCTATTTGATGATTGTCAGAATTAGCATAATGAAGCTTCTCATGGCAGAGTTTGGAGAAGCATTTACAAGCTAATCCTGCCAGTTTCCATGTCTGGCTGATGCTCAACTGCTCTCCAACGAAAGCCCATTTTTTATTCCCTATCGGCCTCCTCCGGCGCATCCTCTACCCTTGTCCAACTTTCACTTTTCTTTCCCCTGTGCCTTAGAACGCTCAGCCCCCCTCAGACATCTTCCCTCCAGTTCTTGCCTGATGGAGGAAGCAGCAAGCAGCGACTGTCCCAGGGGAGGCTGTCATTCCTGAACCGAGCAGAGGACCAGCAGCGCCTTCTCACTCCCGAGGCCACTCCCAGATCATTATTCCTGTCGCCTCTAGGAAAGCCCTGCTCACTCACTTCAGGATCCTGCCTTCTGGCTCCTCCAGTTCCTTCGTTAAGCCAAGATTTATTGAGTCTCTCTCTCTCTCTCTCTCTCTCTCTCTCTCTCTCTCTCTCTTTCCTTCCATCCCTCCCCCCCTTTTACCTTCTTTCAGAAAGGATTCATGTAGACTGGGCATGATGCATATAATCCAAATACTCAGGAGTCTGAGCAAGAGTATCATGGGTTTGAGCCAACTAGCTTCCTATCTCAAATAAACAGATAAATGATTTGGGTGACTTAAAATGTGATATAAGATATAGCACACAGTAGGAGTATATGACACATAGTAGGAGTATATGCATTGTAAATAGATGAATACATGTTAAAATTTCACATAGGAGCCAGTGAGATGACTCAGCAGGAAAAGGTACTTGCCCCTCAAACTGGTGACCTGAATTCAAGCCCTGGAACCCACATAAAGGTAGGAGGAGAGAGCCAACTTCTTTTTTTTTCTATATTATTATTATTATTATTTGTCTTTTTGAGACAGGGTCTCTTTGTAGCCCCAGCTGTCCTGGAACTCACTCTGTAGACCAGGCTGGCCTTGAACTCACAAAGATCTGCCTGCCTCTGCCTCCCAAGTGCTAGGATTAAAGGCGTGCGCCACCACACCTGGCTTATTATTTTTTTAATGTGTATGAGTGTACTGTCTGCATGCAGGTTGGTGCACTGGTGCACCCGGGTCGTGCAATGCCGCAGAGGTCAGAAGAGGACGTCGGATTCCCCTGGAACTGGAGTTAAAGACGGTTTTTAGCTGCCATGTGGGTGCTGGGAATCAAACCCGGGTCCACTGCAAGAGCAGTCGGCGCTCTTAACCGCTGAGCCATCTCTCCAGTCCCGAGAACCAACTTCTAAAATTGTCTTCTGACCTCCATGTGTGAAGTGGGACATGCACCCCTCCACACACACCATGTACACGTATGCCATCGCGTATGCACACAACAGATTTCATATAGGTTACCTCTCCTCAATACCTCCTTCAGAGGTGTTTCATTTAACTGAAACTGAGAGCCAGAAGACTCAGTCTCTTGAGCTGTTCTGCTAGAAACTGGGCCACCACTGTAAATGTCTGAAATTCTGTAAGGATTGTGTCTCATATGTTGGTCAACACCTGGAACTTGGGATGTGCCACCTCAGGAAAATGCTGCTCCTTTGTCTGGGCCCTGGCAACTCCCCACCTGTCACCACATTACCTCTATTCTCCCCTAGACTGTCACCTGAGCCTGGGCTGCCATATGTGATTTGCTTTGATGAAGGGTAGAATCTGGGGCTTCCTGCATGCTAAGCAAGTATACTATGCTTGAGACCCTGCTAGCATGCCTTAAAAGATGACTTATGATGTAGATAGAATATGACAACTGGGTAATAAGTAAGACTTTCCCAGGCTGGAGAGATGACTCAGCAGTTAAGAGCACTGACTGCTCTAGAAGAGGACCCGGGTTCAATTCCCAGCACCCACACAGTGGCTAAGAACTGTCTTTAGCCGGGCGTGGTGGCGCACGCCTTTAATCCTAGCACTTGGGAGGCAGAGGCAGGCAGATCTCTGTGAGTTCAAGGCTGGCCTGGTTTACAGAGTGAGTTCCAGGCCAGCTGGGGCTACAGAGAGACCCTGTCTCAAAAAAAAAAAAAAAAAAAAAGTAAGACTTTCCCAAAACCCAAAAAGTAGCTCCAGTCAAAGAATGCTAGGTGGGGTGACATAGGCCTGTAGTCCCAGCACTTAGGAGGTGAGACAGGAGGACTGCCACAAGTTGGGGGTCAGCCTGAGCTACATAGCAAAACCTTGTTTTAAAAACATCCGAGAGAAAGATTAGATAGATAGATAGATTGATAGATATAGAGATAGATGATAGGTAGATAAAAAGTCAAATGCTAACTGTATTCTCCTGTCTTTATTTTTTAAAGATTTTTAAAAAGTTGTACATCTGATTACAAATGCTTGACAGGACAGGACTTAACATGTATGACGGAATGCATGAGGTCTGGCGGGGGAGGGTATGGGGGCATGGATAAGGAAGGGGGGTCTAAATTTGGTTAAGAACCACTGTATAAAATGTACAAAGCTCAATTAAAAATAAGGATGTTGTGTTTCTTTATTTGGGGAGAGTGGACACATGCACAAGCCACATGCAGATGTAAGAGCACAGCTTCCTGGAATTAGCTCTCTGCTGGAGTTGTCTCTCTTCTTCTCTATGGCCTCTTCTCTTTCTGCCGCGTGTGTTCTAGGGATGGAACTCAGGTCATCAGGCTTGGTGGCAAGCATGTTTACCTGCTGAGCCACCTTGCCCTGCCCCTCCTGCCCTCTATTCTTTTTTATTTATTTATTTTTTTTTTTATTTATTTATTTTTGTATGTGTATCTGCATGCAGGTCTGCGCACCCGTGTCGTGCAATGCCGCGGAGGTCAGAAGAGGGTCTCGGATTCCCCTGGAACTGGAGTTCTCCTGGAATTGGAGTTACAGACGGTTCTTAGCCGCCATGTGGGTGCTGGGGATCGAACCCGGGTCCTCTGCAAGAGCGTCGGTGCTCTTAACCGCTAGGCTATCTCTCCAGCCCCCCTGCCCTCTATTCTAATAGCCACTCTCTCTGGATTGTATCCTTCACCAACCCTTTCTATTCCCACCACACAGAGTTTTTCATTCTCAGAAAACTTTTTCCTATCTCAAAGAACTGACTGAAACAGTGAACTTCTGCTCAAAACAGTCAACTTCCCCATGGAGAATATTGAGAAAGACTAAGAGATGAAAAGCATGTTTGGCAGAATGCATGAGCTCTGGTGGGGTGGGGGAATGGGCGGGAACACGGGTCTAGATTTGTTAAAAATAAATAAATAAATTTATGTGAAAAAAAATATTTTTCTTTTTTTTTTTCTTTTTTGGTCTTTTCGAGACAGGGTCTCCCTGTAGCCCCAGCTGTCCTGGAACTCACTATGTAGACCAGGCTGGCCTTGAACTCACAAAGATCCGCCTGCCTCTGCCTCCCAAGTGCTAGGATTAAAGGTGTGCACCACCACACCCAGCTTCCACCTCCCATTCTTTAAGTAGGTGAGGGCTTACCACATAGGGCTTTCTTTTCATTGTTTGCTATTCTTACTTCTTTTTTTTTTTTTTTTTGAACCTGTGAAATAAAATACTTTCATTCTCATCGCTCAAAGACAGGAATTACTTCTCAGATCTAGTACATTCTAAAGGTATAGTAAGAAGAGAAATAATTCCTTAACTGCCTCCTAATTAGCAGTGTGTCTTCCCTAGTCCCTGAGAACCAGTAAATCCGATTATTGTGGCAAGGGTAGATGTCTGTTTCGTTCTTGATCCCCTTTGGGGTTTGTTTGAATAAGAATATGGTTGTAGTCCCTTTAATGGCTTTGCAATCATTTTCACAAGAGAGGCCTTGATGGTTTGATTTTAGGATGCGTCAATTACATTTTTGCCAAAGGCAAAAAAATTTGGGAATGATATATTCTCCAAGTTAAATAAAATTAAAGATAAGTGTATGAAGAAATGGGAAAAAAGAATACAAGGACAGTGATCAAGACAGTGTGGTTCTAAGAACAGGCAAATCAAGGGACAGAATCCAGAGCCAGGCAAAAACCCTTACATTTGTGGTCAATTGATTTTTGACAAAGGTGCCAAGGTAATTTGGTGGGAAAAGGACAGTCTTTTCAGCCATGGCTCTGGGACAACTGGATATCCACATACAAAAATATGAGGATAGCCGGGCATGGAGACGCACGACTGTGATCCCAGCACTTGGGAGGCAGAGGCAGGTGGATCTCTGTGAGTTCAAGGCCAGCCTGATCTACATAGTGAGTTCCAGGACATCTGAGGCTACAGGGAGATCCTGTCTCAAAAAGACTCCCCCCCCAAAAAAAAATGAGTGTAGATTCTTTTTTTCTTTTGTTTTTGTTTGTTTGTTTGTTTGTTTGTTTGGTTGGTTGGTTGTCTTTTTGAGACTGGGTCTCCCTTTAGTCCCAGCTGGCCTGGAGCTCACTTTGTAGACCAGGCGGGCCTTGAACTCACAGAGATCCACCTGCCTCTGCCTCCCAAGTGCTAGGATTAAAGGTGTGCACCACCACGCCCAGCGAGTGTAGACTCATGCCATATTCAGGAATTAACTCAAATTAATTAGGCATCATTGTAAGAACTAAAACTAGAAAACTCCTAGAAAACATAGGAATTAGTTTTCATGACTTTGGATTAAGTAAAGAGTTCTGAGATATGATAACAAAAGTACAACAATAAAAGGAAAAATGGGGGGGCTGGAGAGATGGCCTAGCGGTTAAGAGCGCCAACTGCTCTTACAGAGGACCCGGGTTCGATCCCCAGCACCCACATGGCGGCCAAGAACCGTCTGAAACTCCAATTCCAGGAGAACTCCAGTTCCAGAGGAATCCGAGACCCTCTTCTGACCTCCGCAGCATTGCAAGACACGGGTGCACAAACCTGCATGCAGACAGTACATTGATACACATACAGAAATAAAAATAAAAAATAAATAAAAATAAATAAAAGGAAAAATGGACTTTATAAAGTCTAAAAACTTTTCAAATAAAAAGCATCTTTGGGGGCCTGGAGAGATGGCTCATGGACATTGTGTGACATGGGTGCACTTACATGCATCCAGGCAATACAATCATACACATAAAATAAATAAAATATTAAAAGAAAACCTTCTTTGGGGCCTGGAGAGATGGGTTAGTAGTTAAGAGCACTGGCTGCTCTTGCAGAGGACCCAGCTTCAATTCCTAGCATCTACATGGTGGCTAAAAACCATCTGTAACTCTGGTTCCAGGGGATGCAATGCCCTCCTCTGATCTCCATGGGCATTGAACAACACAGGTGCACATACACACATGTAGGCGTAAAACTCATATACATAAAATTTAAAAAAAAATCTTCAGGGCCTGGAGAGATTTCTCAGTGGTTAAGAGCACTGGCTGCTCTTGCAGAGGACCCAGGTTCAATTCCCAGCACCCACATGGTAGCTAACAACCATCCGTAACTGGTTCCAGGAGATCTGACACCCTCTTCTGACCTCCATGAGCATTGCACCACATGGATGCACTTACACTCAAGCAAGCATAACCCTCATACGCATAAAATAAAATAATAAATTAAAAATGAAATTAAAGCCAGGCGTGGTGGCACATGCCTTTAATCCCAGCACCTGGGAGGTAGAGGCAGAGGTGGATCTCTGTGAGTTCAAGGCCAGCCTGGTTTACATAGAGAGCTCCAGGCCAGCTGGGACTAAAGGGAGACTCTACCTCGAAAAGACAAAAAAAGAAATTAAATTAAAACAACAACAACAACAACAACAACAACAAATTCTTCAGGGTGGGGAGATAGCTCAGTGGTGCTTGCCTAACATACCTGAAACCCTGGGTTTGATCTCCAGCACTGAAAACAATGATGACAACAGAAATAGGTAAACACTGTGAAAGTATTTAACCTTAAATAATCATCATTAACGAAGTGAACAGGCAAGTCACTGACTGAGTGAAAATATTTATAAATGGAGTAGCTCTGGAGAGGATTTATATCCAGAACACATAATATAGAACCTGCAACCCATGCACAACAAGGAAAATAACTCAACTTTAAAATAGGCAAAAGAGTAGGCATTTCGTCTCATAAGTCAGTTGGCATCATTAGTCATTAGGAAAATGTGAATCAAAAAGGCTCCATGGTAGACTGCTTGCCTTGAATACACAGGCTCTGGGTTTAATTCCTAGCACTGAAAAAAAAAAAAAAAAAAAAAAAAGCAAATCAAAATCACAGTGCGATACCACTTCACACCCACTAGAATGGTTCTGATCAATAAGACAGGCAATAGCAAGCGTTGATGGGGATGTGGAGACACTGGAAACTTCTTTATACACACAGCTTATGAGAATGGGAAATGCTACAGCATTTTGAAAAGCAACTTGTCAGATTCTTAATATAATTTTATCAGGTGACCCTGCAATGTCATTTATAGGTATTTACTCAAGAGAAATAAAAGCATATGTCTGTAGAAGGATTGATATGTGGAGTTCACAGTAGCAGCATCCATAATGGTACAAAAGTCCTTTACTTGGTGAATGACTAAACAAGCACAGTATATTCATACAATACTGTACTATTCAGTAATGAAGAAAAAAAAAAAGAGCAGATGATGAACCTCAAAAACAGCAGAAGAAATGAGATGCAGAAGACACTGGGTTGAGCTCAAAATGGACGGCTAACAGGTGCAAAACCCCGGTTCAGCCCTAAGTACTGCAAAAGAAAAAAAAACGCATTTAAATAAAGCTGGTGGGAGGGTGCGGCTCACTGGGCAAAGGGGCTTGCTGCCAAGCCTGAGTTAAATTCCTGGGTTTTAATGGAGGAAGGAGAGAGACACCAGCAAGTTGTCCTTTGACCTCCAGGTGTGCACCATGGCACCCATATGCAAACACACACACATACACACACACACACACACACACACACACACACACACGCACAATGTAATAAAAATATTTTTTAAAAAGACAGATGGTGTGATTTCACTTCTGTAAAATTTGCAAGAAAAGAAAATCTACAGAGACAGAACGTAGGTTAGTGACTGGCTTTGGTGATGGTGAGAGACTGGAAACGACCACATTCTTTTTTTTTTATTTTATTTATTTCTGTATGTGTATGAATGTACTGTCTGCATGCAAGTTTGTGCACCCGTGTCGTGCAATGCCGCAGAGGTCAGAAGAGGGTGTCGGACTCCCTTGGAACTGGAGTTCTCCTGGAATTGGAGTTTCAGACGGTTCTCAGCCGACATGTGGGTGCTGGGGATCGAACCCGGGTCCTCTGTAAGAGCGGTCGGCGCTCTTAACCGCTAGGCCATCTCTCCAGCCCCACAACCACGTTCTTTTAAGAGGGATGCAAATGGTTTCAAATTAAATTGTGGTGAATGTTGCACAATTTTATAAATTTACCAAAAATTATTGAACTATGTACTTAAAAATAAAAGAAAAAAAAAAAAAAAAGAACCGTCTTTGAGCCGGGTGTGGTGGCGCATGCAACTTTAATCCTAGCACTCAGGAGGCAGAGGCAGGAGGATCTTTGTGAGTTCAGAGATCCACTCTGTAGCCTGGTCTACAGAGTGAGTTCCAGGCCAGCTGGGGCTATAGAGAGCACCTGTCTCAAGAAAAAAAAAAAAAAGCTAGATGCAATGAGGGCCAGCTAGCCCAGAATAAGATGCTAAGGCACAGAAAGAAAGAGACTGTGCTTCAGAGACAAGGTAGAAAGAATCAACTCTTGAAAGTTGTCCTCTATCCTCCACATACATAGTGTAGGACATACACACACATGCAATCTCACATGTATACACATACACAGAATACACACACATATAATGATAGAAAAGAAGTGATTTCTGGGCTGGGACTATAACTCAGTAGCGTAGCATTTGCCTATCATGTTTTGACCCCAGCATCATTAAAAAAAAGTTAGAAATTTAGTTCTTCAGCTACCCTAGTCTGCGTTCAAGGTCTCACCAGTCACATGGCCTAGAGTTCCCATCTTGGAGAGGGCATCACACTGCACTGAGTTAGAGAGCAGTAAAAACAAACACAAGTTTGTGATTTGAAATGTTGATGGGGTAGTAGTAACACTGACCCATTCTTGGCAAGGGCAGAACTTTTAATAGACATTTACATGGTCACCCAGTGAGAATAGAGAGAAGGATTTGGAAGAGAAGTAGATTTTTTTAAGGGATAAGACTTAAGCAGGATATATTTCAGCCTTTTCCATCTTTTGGATGTGGAGTGGTAGGACAAGCTGAGGCCCACCAGGACACACTCCAGGAACAATATTTGGTTAGTTTCGCTGTTTAGCTAATGACTGGGCTTTTGTTGTACAAAGCGCCCTTTGGCTGGCTTCTCTTGCTGAGTGGTATATTCTGGCTGGCAGGATGCGATATACAAAACAGAGCTGCTAGCCAGCCTGGCAGGGGAAAGCTGGGAGCCAGTGGAGAGAGGAAGGTGGGGGAGGGGGGGTAGAAACAGGGTAGTGCTGAGGGAGCATGGATCAAAAACATTTCATTACGTTTATTTATTGCATGTATGCACGCATTTATTGCATGTGTGCACATGCGTGCATACACGTATGCACATGCTATATATGTAGCGATCAGAGGACAACTTGCAAGAGTTAGTTCTGTCTTTCCACCGGGTGGGACATCAGCCTTGACCACAAGCACCTTTATCTATCGAGCCATTTCACTGATCCCGGAACATAAATTTTCAGTAGGATTCTTCTCCTGTGAACAGTCTGGTAAATGCTTTCAGTTGCTTTGAGAATTGGGTTTGTATTAGGGGGATTTCATGGCTTAAGATAGCAAAAACAGTGCTCAAAAAAACCCCACAGTCCGATCTGGCTTAAAGGCTGGGCCCCAGGGCTGGGGAGATGCCTTAGTCACTAAAGAGCTTGTCCTGGGGCTGGAGAGATGGCCTAGCGGTTAAGAGCGCCAACCGCTCTTACAGAGGACCCGGGTTGGCGGCCGAGAACCATCTGAAACTCCAATTCCAGGAGAACTCCAGTTCCAGGGGAACCCTCTTCTGACCTCCGCAGCATTGCACGACACGGGTGCACAGACCTGCATGCAGACAGTACATTCATACACATACAGAAATAAATNTTCGATCCCCAGCACCCACATGGCGGCTGAAAACCGTCTGTAACTCCAATTCCAGGAGAACTCCAGTTCCAGGGGAATCCGAGACCCTCTTCTGACCTCCGCGGCATTGCATGACACGGGTGCACAAACCTACATGCAGACAGTACATTCATACACATACAAAAATAAATTTAAAAAAAATGTAAAAAAAAATTAAAAAAAAAACAAAGATGAAATAGTAGATTGGAGGATTATAATATTTCATTTCCTCAAAGTATGGATATTCAGAAATGTCGGGTTCATGAGTTCAAGTCATAGTCTCTGCATCTTTCTCCACCTCTCATCTCTATCTGCTTATTCTCTGGATCATAAGCTTTTTGGTCTCATTTTCTCTCTCTCTTTTTTTTTTTGGTCTTTTTGAGACAGGGTCTCCCTGTAGCCCCAGCTGTCCTGGAGCTCACTATGTAGACCAGGCTGGCCTTGAACTCACAGAGCTATGCCTGCCTCTGCCTCCCGAGTGCTGGGATTAAAGGCTTTGGGGTTTTTTGTTGTTGCTTTGTTCTTTGAGAAAGTGTCTCATGTACTTCAGACTGGTCTTGAATTCCTTATGCAGCCAAGGGCGTCCCTGAATGCATGATGCTCCTGCCTCTACCTCCCGACTGCTGGGATTGCTATAGGAATGTACCACCACACCCGACTTCGGAATTCTTGTTGCAAAATGATTTCTCTATGGACAGTGAAGGTCTACTGGTAACTTTAGCTTATACTCTCAAAGGATGAGGGCCATTTCTTGACAGTTTTGACAAACAAAAGAAAACAAAACAAAACTCCCAGAGAAGAAACTATTTGGCCCACTTGGTTATGTGCTCATCCCTGAACTAATTACAGCGGCTGGAGACGTGGAATGGGCAGAATTGCAGCCCTGTATGTATCATGTGCCTTTGAAGTGTGGTGATAGGACTGAGTGTGGGATCAGGATCGATGTTCCTTACAAACCACCTTCTCTTCCTCCTCTTCCTCCTTCTCTTCCTCTTCTTCCTCCTCTTCCTCCTTCTCTTCCTCCTCCTCTTCTTCCTTGTCCTCTTCTTCCTCTTCCTCCTTTTCTTCCTCTTGTTCCTCCTCTTCCTCTTGTTCCTCCTCTTCTTCCTGTCCTCCCCCTCTCCTTCCTCTTCTCCTCTTCCTCTTCTTCCTCCTCCTCCTCCTCTCCTCTTCCTCCTCCTCCACTTGAAGTTCTGGGGATTGAACTCAGGGCCTTGCATATGTTGGGAACATGAGCTATACCCCCAGACCCACTAAAATTTTTAATGTTGATATTATATGATCAACATATACCCAAGTGGGCTAGAGAGATGGCTCAGCAGTTAAGAGCACTGGCTGCTCTCGCAGAGGACCTGAGTTCAGTTCCCAGCACCCACATGATGGCTAACAACTGTCTGTAACTCCAGTTCCAAGGGATCTGACACCCTTTTCTGGCCTCCTTAGGCTTTGCACAACATGGATGCACTTATGTACATGCAGGCAATACACTCACACACATAAAAAAAAAAACCAAACTTGCTGGGTGTGGTGGCACACGCCTTTAATCTTAGCACTTGGGAGGCAGAGGCAGGTGGATCTTTGTGAGTTCAAGGCCGGCGTGGTCTACAGAGTGAGTTCCAGGACAGCTGGGACTACAGGGAGACCCTGTCTCGAAAAGACCAAAAAAAACAAACAAACAAAACCAAACTATTGTTTTAAGGAGAGAGGTGGATCCTTCCTGATGTGCCCAGTTTAAGCTCCTTAACTTCTAGCAGTGAACTGGGTATCAGGAGATTCTCAAGATGGATGTTCCGGAGCCTGTAATTCTAGCATCGTTATCGTGTGCTCTGAGAGTGTAGCTGTTGTGTTCGGAAGGTTATGTCCTCATGTCACCAAGGCCATCTCTAATGAGGGAGTATAAGCTATTAGGCATGAGAAAAGGGTCTGGAAAAGACGGTTGGCTGATGGCCAGGGCAACCCTCAGAAGCTGTACTTATAACCTTGAATTATGTTACCCAAATCTGCCTCCCTGTCCTAGGTGGGGGTGAAGAATCAGCAAAGAGCTTTACTAGGAAGGTGTGGAGTTGCAATTGATGGCGGAGGAGAAGTAAGGCTTTCTGGCAGGGAGAGTACAGAGCGTTTATCGCCGCTGGAATGCCCTACTCCAGGAATGACTGTGATTGCCCTAGTTATTGGAGACCGCACAGGTTGCTGTGCGCCTCATGAATGGACTGTGGAAGCAGTTGGTACGGTTTCAAAAGGCTGGCCTGCAGCACAGAGGTCCATGCATGATGATTTCAGACCTTGGGGAGAAAACAGATGCTGGGGCTAATTAGGGCATGGTTCCTCTGGTCCAAGACGGCAGAGAATATCCAAATAAAACTTGACACCTGCGCCCAGTGTTACGTGGAGAGCATGGCTCACTCACCAGACTATCTGGAGATGACTCAGAATAGATGTGCTTAGAAAATGGAGCCGTCCATCATTGTCCTTGGAAGCCAGGCAGATTGGGATGAAATTCTTTCTCCTATGCCCAGGGATTTCACCGGGGTCAAGAAGCATCCTCTACAACAGAGGTTCTTTACCTCCCTCCTTCCCTCCCTCCCACCTACCCTCCCTCCCTCCCTCCCTTCCTCCCACCTACCCTCCCTCCCTCCCTCCCTTCCTTCCATCCTTCCATTCTTCCTTTCTTTTTTGTTCATTTTTTTGAGACAAGGTTTCGCTGCTGTGCAGCCCCAGCTGGCCTGGAACTCACTAGGTAGCCCAAGCTGGCCTTGAACACACAGAGATCCACCTGCCTCTGCCTCTTAAATGCTGGGACTAAAGGCGTGCACCACAGTCCCTAGCTTGTGGCAGAGATTATTTTCAGACTATGGGCCTCCAGTTTTTAGACCTCATTTAGAAGATTTAAGATTTTTTGGAGATCATTTTATTAGCAGAATTTCTACTGGCAGGGTGAAGATCACTCTCCAAAGGGGTTGCATCAACCCAAGGGATTTATCAGAACTTTATTAAGCATTCTTGGGATGTTGTATCCAGGTCAGAAAGAGTAGTGGGGTGGCACGAAAGACTTTAATTCTTACAAAGCCCTGGGGATGGTGCTACTGGTGGCTCTCTGATGCTCTTGATAGTTATGCTGGAGCCACAGCCATTTACTGATCTTGTTCTGGCCTTGACAACAAGGGGACACACGGGGACAGGCTCACTCAGTATGCCACCAAGCTGAAGGCTAAACTCCAAGTGGCTAATGGTTTGTCACCACAAAGGCCCAGGGTAAGGCTGCACAGAAAACAAGCTCAGAGCCTGTGGAGAGGACATATGTTGTTCCGGCCCACTTGGAAGCCATTTATCTCCCTCTGGGTGACCACAGGGAACCGCACCACTACCACTTTGCGTCTTTGTAGTTTAGAGGGCAAGGGTGAGGGGAACTGACAACAACCTTCAGGCAAGACATAAAGGTAGAAGATTCCTGATAATACTATTTGAACCATGGACTGGCAAACTTTTTTCATAAAGAGCCATTGTAAGTAGTTTCAGCTCAGCAGGCTGTGTGGCCCCTGTTGAAACTACTCAGCACTAAGGAGGTAGACAGTATATAAACAGGTATAGACAGTATATAGCAGGTAGAGATGATACAGAAACAAGCAAGTACAGTTGTATGTTAATTAAAGGTTATTTACAAAGCAGGTGGCAGGGGAGTTTAGCTAAGGTTTCCTGAATGGTGTCAGAATCTGGGGGTCAAGCGAGCTGCGTTCCAGCTCTTAGTGCGCTATCTCTTGGTTAAGCAATTGGTCTAGCTAATCCTGAAGCTAACTGCCCTTGTGACTTTGCACTTAATAAGCCAATAAATTCCCCTTCTTACTTAATATGCACCGGTGTTCTTTCAACACAATTTAAGAGGGTCCTTACAATACACCCAACTGCAGAGCCAAGGCTGCAGACTGGAGACTGGGTTCAAGATGGATTTGGTGGCTTTAGTGGATCGGAAGGTAGTGTAACAATAAAAAAACCCTCAGGCCACTGAGATGACTCAGTGGGTAAAAGCACTTGGTGTGTAAACCTGAGTTCAATCCACAGAACCTATGTAAAGGCAGAGAGGACTGACTCCACAAACCTGTCCTCTGTGACACATACATGTCCCCCAGGTAACAATAATAACTAAAATAGATTTTTTTTTTTTGGTCTTTTCGAAACAGGGTCTCCCTGTAGTCCCAGCTGTCCTGGAACTCACTCTGTAGACCAGGCTGGCCTTGAACTCACAAAGATCCACCTGCCTCTGCCTCCCGAGTGCTAGGATTAAAGGTGTGCACCACCATGCCCGTAATGGTGATTTTTGAAATTTAAAAAAAGAGCTGGCTGTAATGGAACACGCCTTTAACTTCAGCACTCAGGAGGTAGAGGCAGGCCGATATCTGTGAGTTCAATGTCAGCTTGGTCTACAGAGTGAGTTCCAGGCCAACCTGACAGACATAGTCAGTTCCAGGCCAGACAGGGCTACCTAGTTAGACCCTGTCTCAAAACCAAAATTCAAACCATAACTAACACACACACACACACACACACACACACA
>VZQC01012059.1:539388-587121 GCA_009823505.1 Rhizomys pruinosus | reverse complement strand
TTTTTGGTCTTTTCGAGACAGCGTCTCCCTGTAGCCCCAGCTGGCCTGGAACTCACTCTGTAGACCAGGCTGGCCTTGAACTCACAAAGATCCGCCTGCCTCGGCCTCCCGAGTGCTAGGATTAAAAGCATGTGCCACCACGCCCGGCTATATATGTGTTTTGAGATAGGGTATCGGATAGCTCAGACTAGCCTTAAACTCATTATAAAGCTAAGAATGATCTTAGCCTTCTGACCTCCTGCCTGTAGCTTTCAAGTGCTACCACATATATTTTCCCTTTAAAAAGTTTTTTTGTTGTTTTTTTGTTCGTTTGTTTTTGTTTTTGTTTTTGCTTAGAGTCAGGATCTAATTTCTCATCCTTAGGAGATTTTGAACTTAAGTTCAGGTTGTCAGGGTGGCCTTGAACTCAAGATCCTCTTGCCTCAGAATTCCTGAGCTGCAATCATAGGCGTGTACAACCACACCCAGCAATAAGATATCTCTGAACAGAAAGATATTCCTGCTTGTTGCTGACATCTGCCAAACTCCTACGCTTAGTGTTCTCAACTCTGTCACACCCAATACACATTTATGACAAATGTTTTATAACATCCCCTTTACTATCTTGAAATAAATGCATAAATAATCTTGCTTACTATATATAACTGTGTAAATAATACTACCTATTATATACACAATTCTGAACATTCAACATATTCGATGTCCATATGGGCTCCACTTGCTGATTCCAGACACAATACCACCAGTTGCCCCGCACTCTTGTCCTCACACCTCCCTACCATGATGGACTGTATCCCTTTTTAAACTGTAAGCCAAAATAAATTTTCTCTCATACAAATCCAAATAAAGTCCCAATAATAATAAAAAGGAGAAATAAAGGAAAATGGTATCTGATAATAAATCTGGGTATCCATATGTAAATGCTCAGACTCTGAGACACAGGGGAAGAGGCACGTGCTTGTATGTGAATGTAGCATTGCTGATGGCACGCTGCCATGCAGACTGAAACAGTGCGAGGAGTTGACATAATCTCAAGGGGCTTTGCTCTCAATCATTTTACAAAGTATGGTGAAACTACTGGAGACATTTTAAGCAAAAGCAAGGTCAATCTTCCCTTGTTCTACACTGTAGCTGCTGATTTTCTGAAGGAGTTAGCCACATGGGCAGGGAAGAACTCAGGATATAAGTATGGGAATGATAAACTAAGGTTCAAAGTCTGCAAAAGATGAGAAGCTCTGTGTAGACCATTCCCCAAGTGCTTAGAAAATCTGCTGGACTCTTGCTGTTGTTGCCTTGATGGTTGAGGGGTACCGTTGACATTTAGTGATCAGGTGCTGGGCATGCTGGATGCTCTGACCTTAGGCTAGGTCTGCAGAGTGAAGAATTGTCTTATATCCTGCTTGGCTTGGGAATATCCTCCTAGACTTTGATGAAGCTGAATAAATCTGTTTATTGTTATCTGAAGCTAGAGCCTAACTCTGTGTTATATAAAAACAGTGTGCAGTGCCCTCGGAAAAATATGCCCCTGGGAGTTGCTGCCTCATTTTAGAGTGGAGTATGGTGGGAGACACTTGGAATCCCAGTACTTAGAAGCAGGGGCGAGAGAATCAGGGGTCCATGGCCAGCCTGGGGTGCGCAGCAAGTTCAGACCCTCTCAGGTTACATAGATTTCATCTTAAAAAAGGGGGATGGGGTTGAAGAGATGGCTCTGTGGTTAAGAGTATTTCTGCTCCTTTTTACATGAAGGATGCTTGTACTCATAAATTCTTACTTATTGTTAAAAAATGAAAAAAAAAAACTGGTTATGACTGGGGATGTCACTAAAAAGATAAACCGAGGTCAGACCATGCCCACCTTCCACACAGTAGAGATGCAGAATGGTAAATGATTTGTTAATGCAACAAAACAGAACAATACTAGATGGGTGATAGTCAAATCTAAAGGGCTGTCTTCTCAACTGCTTTCATGTTCCATGAATGTATTATCATAGGGCAAAACAGAAAATAAATACTTCAGGATCAAAAAAAAAAAAAAAGAGTTTCTGCTCTTGCAGAGGACCCCAGGTTCAATTCCAGCACCCACCATTGAGGCTAACACCATCCTTACCCCACTCCCAGTTCAGAGGAATCCTATGCAATGGCTTTCGTTTGACCGTCTGTGGAACATTGCAATAAATGGGTTTTGGCCCTTAACACACATGCAGGCCAAATGCTCACTCCAATAAAACACATAAAAAAATAAAAGATAATAAATAAGAAAAAAGAATTTAAAAAAGGCATAAGCAAATAATGTGGAAGGTACTTCCACATACATGTTCAAAAGGAGCTCTAATCTGTGCCTGGCATTGAAGCACAATTGCTGGGTGTGACTCAGTGGTAGAGGGCACTTGCCTAAGGCCCTGGGTTCAACACATCCAGAGAACGAGGTTCTACTGGGGTCTCCTCTAGACAGAGTGCCGGCTCCTCTGCCCCAAATCAGATTGGTGGTGGAGGAAGTTCTGCTAACCTTGCTTTTGGGAGGCCAGGAGTTAAATGATGTAATGGAGTCCGTGTAACACTTCTCCAGCAATCTTTACTGCCAGGCAGAACTCCCCAAAGCACACAAAAAAAAAAAAAAGCCATCTGAGGNAAAAAAAAAAAAAAAAAAAAAAAAAAGAAAGAAAAAAAGAAAAAGCAACTGGCTGTAGAAGGAAACCTGGGAGAAAAACCCCTACACAATGTTCGTTTTTAAAAAACATTTCTTACTTTCTGTTGGCAACACTTGTTATTCCTTTGGGGAAACATGTTGGTGTGAAGGTCAACATTGGTCACCCGACTCCTTGAGACCCTCTGTAGAGGCGGATCCAAGCTTTAGCCAATCAGAATGGACCATTTCTTGAACACAGTGATAGGGCCAGGAGACCTGAGCAGGACCTGTCCCCAGTTGTCTGGGCTCTGAATACATACGTACATACAGATGTCGAGAGAAACAAGTCCTTCCTGGTGTTGCTAAGCTGAGAATATCTGCATTTGGAACTGTCAGTACCTATCTCCCCTGGCAACATGGAGGAAATCCATCTAGAGCTGGAAAGAATAAGATCAGCACTCCAAGGGGAGCAGCAGAGGTAGCCCTGTCGGTATCGCGGAAGACTCTGGATCCGGCTGCGAATGACGGCTGAGCTGCCCACAGGCTTCCCAGCCAGCCAGCCGATAAATCCACTCCACTTTTTTTTTTTTGGCTGTAGCTTATTTGAGACAGATTACAATGTGCAAACGTCCTGGCTTCTACAAAAAAACATTAATTCATCCATCAAGCACGTATGGGGTGTGTATTATCTACCAGGCATTGCCTTACATATCAGAGCTTCAACAGTGAACAAGGACGGGGGTGGGAAGGGTGGGGGTGTGGCTCAGTGGTAGAGCACTCGACTAACATCCATGAGGCTCCGGGTTTGATTACACAGCACTGCCAAGGGAAAAAGTAAACAAATGGATTTGGTTCTTAGCCTCACAGAACTGTTTCATGAAGAAATCAGAGTAAAAAAATAATTCCGCAATCAGTCTAATAATATCCTAAAAAGCATTATGATGAAATTTCTATAACATTAATAAGTTCTGAGAGGACAAACCTTACTTTCTTTGGTTAACTAAAATATCTCTAGTATCTAGAATAGTGTCTGGTACCTAGTTGTCACTCAGTGAATACTTGTAAACAATGAACAAAAGATAAAAGTTTAAGGGTGGAGCTACAGAAATGCTACACCAGTTAAGAGCGAATACTGTTCTTGCAGAGGGCTTGAGTTTAGTTCCCAGTACTCCTGCAGGGTGGCTCACAACTGCCTGGAACTCCAGAGGGATCTGACTTTTGAGGGCACCCGCCCTCATGTGCAGAGATGCCACACAGACATATGTGCATACACGAAATTAAAAATAACCAAAATAGGGGGCTGGAGAGATGACCTAGCGGTTAAGAGCACTGACTGCTCTAGCAGAGGACCCAGGTTCGATCCCCAGCACCCATGTGGCGGCTGAAAACTGTCCTTAACTCCAGTTCCAGGGGAATCCAACACCCTCTTCTGACCTCAGCGGCATTGCACAACACAGGTGCACAAACCTACATGCAGACAGTACATTCATACATATACAAGAATAAAAAAATAATAATAACCAAAATAATTTTTCTTGAGGCAGGGTCTCACTATGTAGGGTGGCCTGGAACTTGCAGACATCTGCCTACCTCTGCCTCTGTCTTCTGAGTGCTAGGATCAAAGGCGTGCACCACCACTCCCAGCCTTTAAAAATAAATCTTGGAGCCGGGCGTGGTGGCGCACGCCTTTAATCCTAGCACTTGGGAGGCAGAGGCAGGCGGATCTTTGTGAGTTCAAGGCCAGCCTGGTCTACAAAGTGAGTTCCAGGACAGCTGGGGCTTCAGGGAGACCCTGTCTCGAAAAGACCAAAAAAATAAAATAAAATAAAATAAATCTTGGGGGGGCTGGAGAGATAGCCTAGTGGTTAAGAGCGCCGACTGCTCTTGCAGAGGACCCGAGTTTGATCCCCAGCACCCACATCACATGGCTGAAAACCGTCTGTAATTCCAGTTCCAGGAGAACTCCAGTTCCAGGGGAATCCGACACCCTCTTCTGACCTCTGCGGCATTGCACGACACCGGTGCACAGACCTGCATGCAGACAGTACATTCATACGCATAATTAATTAATTAATTAATTAAAAATGTTTAAAAAAATAAATCTTGGGGCTGGAGAGATGACTCAGAGGTTAAGAGCACTGACTGCTCTTGCAGAGGATCCAGGTTCGATTCCCAGCACCCACATGGTGCCTAAGAACCATCTTTAACTCCAGTTTCAGGGGAATCCGACACCCTCTTCTGACCTCTGTGGCATTTTACCACACAGGTGCACCAACCTACATGCAGAAAGTACACTCATACAAATAATAATAATAATAATAATAATATACAAATAAATAAAAATAATTATTGGAAATAGGCATGGTGGTACATGCATGCCTTTAATCCCAGCACTTGGGAGGCAGAGACAGGCAGATCACAGTGAGTTCAAGGCCAGCCTGGTCTACAGAGCAAGTTCCAGGCCAGCTGGGGCTACAGGGAGACCCTGTCTCAAAAAGAAAAAGAAAAAGAAAAAAAAGTTTAGAGGCTATAACAGTACATAATAGAAAGTAAGGGAGGGCTTCCCTGAGGAAACAACAGGTAACCTGAGGTCTGAACAGTGCAGAGGAGTTGGCCCTGGAGGCAGGAAGGAGGTGGCTTGGATGGAGCAGTGAGGAGAGGCCAGTGTGACTGGAAGATTGGGAACTAGGGGGAGAATAGTTTGAGATGAGGCTACAGTGCATGTTACAGAGCCTGGACCACTATGGAACAGGAACAGTGGCGAGCGGGAGAGAAGGGGCTGAGTGAGAACATGAAGACCAGCTCCAGGACAGTTTTGTTGACCTTGGTGATGGAGGATGGAGACAAGGGCATTGGTCAAAAGATGCTTACAATCATTAGTCCAATGAATGGGAGTCATAACCACATCCAAGCACAACATGATTTCCTGAGCTGCAAGTTGACTGGATACATAAATCAATAAGCTTCAGAGAAAATTCATCAGGACATCTCCTGGGAATGGGATTGTGTGTGTGTGTGTGTGTGTGTGTGTGTGTGTGTGTGTGTGTGTGTGTGTGTGTTGAAGGGAAAATATTACCTGTTTCCACACATGATGTTAGAAACACATGGAGAAAAAAATCTAGGCTAGTCTTGGGCTTTGGCTTGACATTTTAAGCAGCAATTGCTAAGAGCAATGGTTATAGTTTTGAGTGAGAAAGATGGTAACAGAAGAATTCTGTGCCCAGTAAGTTGCCAGTCCTGTGGGGAAACAACAGAAATATATTCCATATTTACAGGGAAGGGTGCAGAGAATGTACCACCCATGTGCTTTCCTTAAGTAAACAGCTTGAAGACATACTTCAGCTGCTCAGGGGATGAATTAAAATTAAGAACTTGGAATGGGAGCTTTATAATATAAAAGACTAGTGGTAAGCATCAAAACCAACTAAATATATCATAAGAATTGAGCAAAAAATATCTATGCCTTGAGAAAGAGGAATAGAATGGAAATGTAAGTTGAATTTACAAACCTATAGTACATTTAAAAAGACTAAGAATGTGTGAGGAGAGGCAAGTAGGGTAAGGGTGCACTAAAATCTTCATCAGGTATGTAAGACATAAAACCAGAGTGTTAGGTGATATTGATTGCTCCTTTATCATCAGATAAATTGAGATTTAAGTTTGGTAAATATAAAAGTCAATCAGTAGTAAAATTAAAAGCAGTATTACTACCTTTTAAATCATAAGAAATGACAAAAACCCCAGAACATTCTGCACAGCATAAAGCAGAAAAATAAAAGATTTCTTATTTATTTATTTTTGTCTTTTTTTTTTTTTTTTTGGTCTTTTTTTGAGCCAGGTCCCCTGTAGCCCCAGCCATCCTGGAAGCTCACTCTGTTAGACCAGGTGGCTGAAACTCCCCCAACAAAGATTGCCTGCCTCTGCCTCCCAAGTGCTAGGATTGAAGGTGTGTGCCACCATGCCCAGCTATTTTTTGTTTTTTTTTTTGAGACAGGGGTCTCCTTGTAGCCCCAGCTGTCCTGGAACTCACTATGTAGACCAGGCTGGCCTCGAACTCACAGAGATCCACCTGCCTCTGCCTCCCAAGTGCTGGGCTTAAAGTTTGCGCCACAACACCTGGCAGAAAAGAAAAGATTTCTAACAGCCAAAATGAAATTTTTTCCAAATATGTATTACTAAGATCTCCAGTGATTTCAATTAAACAAGAGAAATGAGAATGCAGAGTGGGGTTCACATGTATATTAATGATCTTACATTGTTTGGGGGAGATTATAAATTGACTTGATTTTTTTTTTTTTTTTGAGACAGGCTCTTACTGTGTAATCCTGAGACTCGCTATAGAGACCAGACTGGCCTTGAACTCACAGAGATTCACTTGCCTCTCCTTCACATGTGCTGATATTAAAGGCCTGTACCACCATGCCTGGCGGTTGATTTGATTCTTGACAATGACAAAAAAATATATTTTCCAATATTTTAATAAAATATGTAAAACAACTCTCAGAAGCCTAAGAACAGAATACAGAGACATAAAGGAACAAAAAGGGCTTAGAAGTGTAGGTCAAGCCGGGCGTGGTGGCGCCACGCCTTTTAATCCCAGCACTTGGGAGGCAGAGGCAGGCGTCTTTGAGCGTTCAAGGCCAGCCTGGACTACAGAGTAAGTTCCAGCGACGCTGGGGCTTACAGGGGAGCCCCTTGTCTTGAAACACACCCAAAAAAAAAAAAAAAAAAAAAAAGAAGAAGTGTAGGTCAGTGGTCAAGTGCTCACCTAGCATGTACAGATCCAAGATTTGAGACACAACACTAAATAAAAGAAGAGGAAGAAGGATGAAGAGGAAGTAGAAGAGGAAGAAGAAGAAGAGGAGGAGAAAGGGAAGGAAGAGGAAGAAGAGACAGAGGAAGAGGAGGAGAAAGAGGAGGAAGAAGAGGAGGAAGAGGAAGAGAAGGAAGAAGAGGAGAAGGAAGAAGAGGAGGAGGAAGAGGAGGAGGATAAATACTACTAAACTATGAAAGGCAAAAGTGCTCAAACACATACCCAGGAAGTGTGGTTGTCCTAGTTAGCATAGTAACTGTCAACTCGACACAGCTTAGAATCACCAGAAAAATTGTCTTTTATCAGGCTGGTCTGTGGGCATGTCTGTGAGAAATTATCTTGATTATTAGTTGATGTAGGAGGGCCTAGCCACTGTGGGGAGTGCCATCCTGGGCAGGCGCTCCAGACCTGTGTAAGGAGGCTAGTAAGCACGAGTCAGAGAACACCCCAGCAGCAGTGTTCTTCGGCCATGGTTTATGCTTCCGAGTCCTGCTTGAGCCCCTGTCTTGACTGCCGTCAGTGACGGACTGTGACCTGGAAGTGTAAATTAAATAAACCCTTTCTTCCCCACGTTGTTTTTGGTCACGGTGTTTGTCATAGCAACAGCAAAGAAACTAGAGCAATGGTCAGTAAATACAGAGAAAAGCAGTTGGCCCAAGTCCATACACGTCGGTAATCACAATAAAACATTATTTGCAAATGATATGTTGGCTTCCCTAGGAAAGAAAGATAATCAACTGTAAAACTATGAAAATCAAGATAAATGTTCAGGAAGGGTGCCAGAAATAAGACTAAGTTCTGAAAATCAATAGCTTTTCTATTTGTCTGCAGTAATCAATTTACAGCCACAACTTCAAAATACCTTGGAATAAACTTAAAACAACATGTGTAAGATGAAGAAATGACAAACTACCCACTAGAAAAATAAGCAGAGATTATGAATAGTCAGCTCCCAGGAGAAGAAAAACGGCCAATAAACATAAAAACATGTTCAACTTCACTAGTAATCAGAAGTATGGAAATTGAAACAATATTAATATCAAAGGTGAAAAATTATTCTTAATATTTAGTGATGGTGAGAGAGTGAGGAGACAGACATTCTCATAGGAATAAAAATCGGAAAAGCATTTTGGGGATGCTTTACATTTAAATCCATATATCTTTTGACCCAACAATCCTGCTTTCGAGAATCTATTCTACAGAAATATCTTGTACTCATGCCAAGACATTCATTGTAGAATTATTTATAATAATCAAAAAGGACGGAAGCAGATGTCCCAAAGTGGAGGGACAATCAATTAAATTACAATGCATTCATATGTAAGAGGACACAGGGAACTGCCTCTCTTCTCTGCTTAGGTGGACTTAATGTTTCACCTTGAAGCGGACCTCCCTGATTCAGGAAGGGCAGTAGCGGTGGTATATCCATTATTTATGGCAGTAGTTGTTAGGTAGACATCCCTTGCCCTAAGAGAAGGGTGAAAAGGAACATTTTGTGGCTTTATAAAAAGCAAGACTCTTATATACGTCTTTGGTAGGTAGGCTTAGTCTTTGAGGATAAGGTGAATTGATTTCATTGGGAGCCCAAGACCTCATGGGAGGGAAGGGATGGGTATCTCAGTCCTACTTCTTTGACAGTTGAAGTTCAGGGCATCCCAGTCCAGATGTAGATCTGCTGGTGGGAAATATATTGTGATTTCTAGGGAACAGAGCCCCTGATGGAGCTGAAGCCTGGACGCCAGAGAAATATCACGCACATCGATATTGTGTTTTGGGAGCTACCACGCACAGTAGTGGTATTGTGTTTTGGGAGCTAGAGTTAAACTTGCAGCTCCATTCAGAATCAAGATGGTGTCAGGTGTGGTATCTTACACCTTTAATCCCAGCACTTGGGAGGCAAAGGCAGGCAGATCTCTGTGAGTTCAAGGCCAGCCTGGTCTACAGAATGAATTCCAGGCCAGCTGGGGCTACAGGGAGACCTGTCCCAAAAAATCAACAAACAAATAACAAACAAGAAAAAAAAAAAAAAAAAAGACAACAAAAAAAATACACCAAAAAAAAAAAAAAAAAAAAAAAAAAAAAAAAAAAAAAAAAAAAAAAAGGAAGCAAGCCAGCAAGACCCAAAGCAGAGCAAAAAGTAATTGTTTGGAGTGGACGTCAGGGTTCAACAGGAACACCAGGCCAAGAAAACACACCATAGCTCAAGGCCATCCAACCAAACTGCTTCCACAGAATGACACATTGAAGGGTGACTGTGGTGGCCTTCAGGGCACAGTGCTCTCTGTAGTCTAACAGCAATCTGACCTCATCTCATCTTCCGTAGCTGTCCGATTACCACTCGACTCAGACATGTTGGCCTCTTTATTGTTCCCAAATGTGCCTCATGCCTCTGACAAGTCTGCTCTTACTCTTCCCATCGCCTGGGAACACTCTTTTCTTGTTGTACCTCAGTTTTCCCAAGTCTGCTCAAATCCCAGTTTTTAAGTCAGGTTTTCTTTGTTCAAACCCTTTAAAAACCGAAAACCCTCCCTTCTGGGATGGCTCCCTCTCACATCGACTTTCCCACTTGCCCTCTCCACAGGCTGGACCTTCTTGCCCATGGGCTCATCTGCTTGTGTGTTTTCACTAGACTGTTCCCTCCATGAAGATGAGGTTATTTACTTATTTATTTATTATTTAGTTATTTTGAGACAGGGTCTTCCTGTAGCCCTGGCTAGCTTGGAGCTCACTATGTAGACCAGGGTAGACTTGATCCACCTGCCTCTGCCTCCCAAATGCTGGAATTAAAAGCATGTAATACTAGGCCCAGGTTAGATGCTTGGCTTGCCAATTTATTCCCAGGACCTAGGACAGTGCCTGTCACATAACAGGTACTCTATGAAGAGTCTGATTAAAGGATGAATATGGGATCATCAAAACTCTAACAAATCTATGGCTGCAAAATACAGATACTGTATGGATAGTGTCATATCATTTACATGAAAGCAATGTGTGTGTGTGTGTGTGTGTGTGTGCTGGTGCCCCTAGAGCCCAGAAGAGGGCATCGGATCCCCTAGAGCTAGAATTATAGACAATTTGAGCTTCCCAAAGTAGGTGCTGGGAACCAAGCCCAGGTCCTCTGGAAGAGCATCAAGCACTCTTAACTGCTGAGCCACCTCTGCAGCCCCTATTTTTTAATCTTTTGCCAATTTTAGCCAATTAATTATTGGTGTGTGTGTGTGTGTGTGTGTGTGTGTGTGTGTGTGTATTAATGCGGGCACACACGTGCCATGGCATGCATGTGGAGATCAGAGGATAACCGGAGGAATCAATTCTTCCCTCCCACTGTAGGTTTCAAGGATGGAAGCAGGTCTGGCTTGCACAGCAAGGGCTTTTTCCTTCTCAGCCTTCTCTCTGGCCTGTCTTTTGCCAATTTTTTTTTCCTATTTTTTATATGAATTTTTGGGAGTTTCAAATCATATATTTTGATCATATTTAGACCCCCCTTATCTACACCACTCTTACACACCGGCTAGTTTTCATATACTCATATATATATATATATATATATATATATTTGTACTTGATTCTTTTTTTTTTTTTTTTGAGACAGGCTCTTACTGTGTAATCCTGAGACTCGCTATAGAGACCAGACTGGCCTTGAACTCACAGAGATTCACTTGCCTCTCCTTCACATGTGCTGATATTAAAGGCCTGTACCACCATGCCTGGCGGTTGATTTGATTCTTGACAATGACAAAAAAATATATTTCAATATTTAATAAAATATGTAAGAACAACTATCAGAAGCCTAAGAACAGAATACAGAGACATAAAGGAACAAAAAGGGCTTAGAAGTGTAGGTCAAGCCGGGCGTGGTGGCGCACGCCTTTAATCCTAGCACTTGGGAGGCAGAGGCAGGCGGCTCTTTGAGCGTTCAAGGCCGCCTGGACTACAGAGTAAGTTCCAGGGCAGTGGGGCTACAGGGGAGACCCTTGTCTTGAAACACACCCAAAAAAAAAAAAAAAAAAAAAGAAGAAGTGTAGGTCAGTGGTCAAGTGCTCACCTAGCATGTACAGATCCAAGTTTTGAGACACACACTAAATAAAAAGAAGAGGAAGAAGGATGAAGAGGGAAGTAGGAGGAAGAAGAAGAAGAGGAGGAGAAAGGGAAGGAAGAGGGAGAAGAGACAGAGGAAGCGGAGGAGAAGAGGACGGAAGAAGAGGAGAAGAGGAGAGAGAAGGAGAAGAGAAGAGAGAGAGAGGAGGAGGAAGAGAGGAGGATTAAATACTACTAAACTATGAAAGGCAAAAGTGCTCAAACACATACCCAGGAAGTGTGGTTGTCCTAGTTAGCATAGTAACTGTCAACTCGACACCCAGCTTAGAATCACCGAAAAATTGTTTTTCTCAGGCTGGTTCTGTGGGGCATGTCTGTGAGACAATTATCTTGATTATTAGTTGATGTAGGAGGGCCTAGCCACTGTGGGGAGTGCCATCCTGGGCAGGCGCTCCAGACCTGTGTAAGGAGGCTAGTAAGCACGAGTCAGAGAACACCCCAGCAGCAGTGTTCTTCGGCCATGGTTTATGCTTCCGAGTCCTGCTTGAGCCCCTGTCTTGACTGCCGTCAGTGACGGACTGTGACCTAGGAAGTGTAATTAAAATAAACCCTTTCTTCCACGTTGTTTTTGGTCAGGTGTTTATCATAGCAACAGCAAAAAACTGAGCAAGGTCAGTAAATACAGAGAAAAGCAGTTGGCCCAAGTCCATACACGTCGGTAATCACAATAAAACATTATTTGCAAATGATATGTTGGCTTCCCTAGGAAAGAAAGATAATCAACTGTAAAACTATGAAAATCAAGATAAATGTTCAGGAAGGGTGCCAGAAATAAGACTAAGTTCTGAAAATCAATAGCTTTTCTATTTGTCTGCAGTAATCAATTTCCAGCCACAACTTCAAAATACCTTGGAATAAACTTAAAACAACATGTGTAAGATGAAGAAATGACAAACTACCCACTAGAAAAATAAGCAGAGATTATGAATAGTCAGCTCCCAGGAGAAGAAAAACGGCCAATAAACATAAAAACATGTTCAACTTCACTAGTAATCAGAAGTATGGAAATTGAAACAATATTAATATCAAAGGTGAAAAATTATTCTTAATATTTAGTGATGGTGAGAGAGTGAGGAGACAGACATTCTCATAGGAATAAAAATCGGAAAAGCATTTTGGGGATGCTTTACATTTAAATCCATATATCTTTTGACCCAACAATCCTGCTTTCGAGAATCTATTCTACAGAAATATCTTGTACTCATGCCAAGGCCATTCATTGTAGAATTATTTATAATAATCAAAAAGGACGGAAGCAGATGTCCCAAAGTGGAGGGACAATCAATTAAATTACAATGCATTCATATGTAAGAGGACACAGGGAACTGCCTCTCTTCTCTGCTTAGGTGGACTTAATGTTTCACCTTGAAGCGGACCTCCCTGATTCAGGAAGGGCAGTAGCGGTGGTATATCCATTATTTATGGCAGTAGTTGTTAGGTAGACATCCCTTGCCCTAAGAGAAGGGTGAAAAGGAACATTTTGTGGCTTTATAAAAAGCAAGACTCTTATATACGTCTTTGGTAGGTAGGCTTAGTCTTTGAGGATAAGGTGAATTGATTTCATTGGGAGCCCAAGACCTCATGGGAGGGAAGGGATGGGTATCTCAGTCCTACTTCTTTGACAGTTGAAGTTCAGGGCATCCCAGTCCAGATGTAGATCTGCTGGTGGGAAATATATTGTGATTTCTAGGGAACAGAGCCCCTGATGGAGCTGAAGCCTGGACGCCAGAGAAATATCACGCACATCGATATTGTGTTTTGGGAGCTACCACGCACAGTAGTGGTATTGTGTTTTGGGAGCTAGAGTTAAACTTGCAGCTCCATTCAGAATCAAGATGGTGTCAGGTTGGTTATCCTTAACCTTTAATCCCGCACTTGGGAGGCAAAGGCAGGAAGATCTCTGTGAGTTCAAGGCCAGCCTGGTCTACAGAGTGAATTCCAGGCCAGCTGGGCTACAGGGAGATCTGTCCCAAAACCAACAAACAAATAACCACAACAGAAAAAAAAAAAAAAAAAAAAAAAGGAAGCAAGCCAGCAAAGACCCCCAAAGCAGAGCAAAAAGTAATTGTTTGGAGTGGACGTCAGGGTTCAACAGGAACACCAGGCCAAGAAAACACACCATAGCTCAAGGCCATCCAACCAAACTGCTTCCACAGAATGACACATTGAAGGGTGACTGTGGTGGCCTTCAGGGCACAGTGCTCTCTGTAGTCTAACAGCAATCTGACCTCATCTCATCTTCCGTAGCTGTCCGATTACCACTCGACTCAGACATGTTGGCCTCTTTATTGTTCCCAAATGTGCCTCATGCCTCTGACAAGTCTGCTCTTACTCTTCCCATCGCCTGGGAACACTCTTTTCTTGTTGTACCTCAGTTTTCCCAAGTCTGCTCAAATCCCAGTTTTTAAGTCAGGTTTTCTTTGTTCAAACCCTTTAAAAACCGAAAACCCTCCCTTCTGGGATGGCTCCCTCTCACATCGACTTTCCCACTTGCCCTCTCCACAGGCTGGACCTTCTTGCCCATGGGCTCATCTGCTTGTGTGTTTTCACTAGACTGTTCCCTCCATGAAGATGAGGTTATTTACTTATTTATTTATTATTTAGTTATTTTGAGGACAGGGTCTTCCTGTAGCCCGGCTGACTGGAGCTCACTATGTAGACAAGGGTTAGAACTGATCCACCTGCCTCTGCCTCCCAAATGCTGGAATTGGAATTAAACATGTACTACCAGCCAGGTTAGATGCTTGGCTTGCCAATTTATTCCCAGGACCTAGGACAGTGCCTGTCACATAACAGGTACTCTATGAAGAGTCTGATTAAAGGATGAATATGGGATCATCAAAACTCTAACAAATCTATGGCTGCAAAATACAGATAGTGTATGGATAGTGTCATATCATTTACATGAAGCAAGTGTGTGTGTGTGTGTGTGTGTGTGTGCTGGTGCCCCTGAGCCACGAACGAGGGCATCGGATCCCCTAGAGCAGAATTATAGACAATTTGAGCTTCCCAAAGTGGTGCTGGGACCAAGCCCAGGTCCTCTGGAAGAGCATCAAGCACTCTTAACTGCTGAGCCACCTCTACAGCCCCCTATTTTTTAATTCTTTGCATTTTAGCCAAATTAATTATTGGGTGTGTGTGTTGTGTGTGTGTGTTGTTGTGTGTGTGTTGTATTAATGCGGGCACACACGTCCATGGCATGCATGTGGAGATCAGAGGATAACCGGAGGAATCAATTCTTCCCTCCACTGTAGGTTTCAAGGATGGAAGCAGGTCTGGCTTGCACAGCAAGGGCTTTTTCCTTCTCAGCCTTCTCTCTGGCCTGTCTTTTGCCAATTTTTTTTTCCTATTTTTTATATGAATTTTTGGGAGTTACAAACTTCATATATTTTGATCTATTTAGATCCCCCCTTATCTACACCACTCTTACACACCGGCTAGTTTCATATACTATATATATATATATATCTATATATATATATATGACTTATCAAGCCAAGTCTTGTTCCCAAATGTTCCTCAGTGTGTGTTTATCCACTGGAGACTGGTTAACCTATCTAGCTTAAAGAAAACCAACTCTTCCTCTCTTAGTAGTTAGTGGTTGCTTAGGTTGGGGCTTCTTTCCTACTTTCCTGCTTCTGTTCTGGGCTTTTGTCTGGTTTGAGCTTGCATGGGCCTTATGCATGCTGTTACCATTGGGGTAAGTTCATATGAATAACTTCCTAGACGTCTGGAAAACTGTTTCTTTGTGGCAATCAACCACTTCTGGCTTTTACAATCTTTCTGCCCCCTCTTCTGCAATGGTCCCCAAACCTTGGGTGGCAGATATTTGATATATATTTGGTTTGATTCCCAGCACCCACATGGCGGTCCAAGAGCTGCTTTTATGCCAGGCTGTGGTTGTCACGCCTTTATACCTAGCCCTTGGAGGGCAGAGGCCAGGTGGATCTTTGTGAGTTCAAGGGCCAAGCCTGGTCTCACAGAATGAGTTCCAGGACCAGCTGGGGCTACAAGGAGGACCCTAGTCTCAAAATAGACCAAAATAATGTAATATTAATTAATTAATTAATTTAACAAAGCCCAATTCGGGTACTCGTTTCAGCCAGCACATGCACTTAGCAATTGTTTCACGCAGCACATTGCACTAGAAACTGGAGGGATACAAAGTCAGCATGGCCGCTGGTGCAAGACTGGATCAGATTTGTGAGCATTCCATATTTTTAAAAAAATAGAAACCTGGGTGGGCGGAGGAGATGGGCTCAGCGTTAAAAAAAAAACAACTGCTCTTGCAGAGTACCTGGGTTCGATTCCCAGCACCCCATGGAGCTCAGAACGTCTTTAACTCCAGTTTCAAGGGGATCTGAACCCCCTCTTCTGACCTACCGGGGCCATTGACGACATGGGGCACAAAAGAAAAAAAATGGGATAGTCTCACCAAATGCAGTTATCAGATTCAGAAGGTCAGTGCCAAGCTACCATTTAGGGTCATGTGAGCACTGCTGTCAGTCAGGGCTCACTGGGGAAGCAGACGCACTGTGAGCGCTCGCAGAATAACTTTGCCGGGCGTGGTGCACACTTTTAACTCTTAGCACTTGGGACAGCAGAGGCATGGTGGATCTTTTGAGTCACGGCCAGCCTGGTCTTACAGAGTGAGTTCCAGGACAGCTGGGACTTCAGGGAGACCCTGTCTCAAAAAGACCAAAAAAAAAAGAAAATGAATAGTCTGCATTACCATTATTTGATGGGTCCCTGGAAGACCCATCTACAAGGCTGCTTGATGCTGACCAAATGTCAAAACTTTCTCCCTAGAGGAGTAGGGGGGGGCGGTGGGAGTTGTCGAAAACAATTACACACTTGTTTTAAAAACAACATGGCTGCCTGAGTCACTGGACAACAATTGGAATAAGAAGGAATAACCATAGGTTTAAAAGGAAAATTGAGGGGCTGGAGAGATGGCTCAGCGGTTAAGAGCACCAACTACTCTTGCATTCGATTCCCAGCACCCACATGGTGGCTGAGACCATCTTTAACTCCAGTTCCAGGGGATCCGACACCCTCTTCTGACCTCCATGGCATTGCATGACACGGGTGCACCAACTACGCTACAGACAGTACATTCATGATAAAATAAATAAATAAAAAAATAAATAAAAAATAAAAAATAAATAAAATAAAATTATTTATTTGTCCCAGCTGTCCTGGAACTCACCCTGTAGACCAGGCTGGCCTTGAACTCACAAAGATCGCCTGCCTCTTGCCTCCCGAGTGCTAGATTAAAGGCATGCGCCACCATGCCAGGCTAATAAATAATTAAAAAACAAATAAAAGGAGCTGGGCATGGTGGCGCACGCCTTTAATCCTAGCACTTGGGAGGCAGGGCAGGCGGATCTTTGTGAGTTCAAGGCCAGCCTGGTCTACAGTGTTGAGTTCCAGGACAGCTGGGGGCTACAGGGAGACCCTGTTTCGAAAGCACCAAAAAAAAAAAATACAATAAATAAATATAATAAATAAAAAAAATAATAAAAATAAAAAATAAAAGGAAAATTGAGGATTTGAGACCTGTGTTGGAATTTCCAAACTGCCATCACTCACAAGGATTTAAACCAACGGAGGCCCACTAGATTAATATGAAAATTTATTTAATTTGCGTTGCACCAGACCCAATTAGAAAACTGACACAATCAAGGGAGCCAATTGTTGATGTTGTCAGGACTGACAAACCAATTTCCACACAGGGATGAGCACAACCCCGACTGTCTGTTACAGAAAACTTTTAAAGACAAAAACCACAAATAGAGGAATTTGGTGACAATTCATTACCTATACAATTGCAAGGCTATGGAAACACAATGCAAAGCAGTGGGACCTTTAAGCTGATTTGGTTGTGTTTAGCAGCATGAAGCGCCTTGGAGAGGAATGGGCCCCTTAGCGGGGTGAAGAAGCACTTCCTACAGGGTGGGAAAGGTTCATCCTGACCTCAGGTGAGCTCTTTGGGAACTAAAACTCAGGTACCTGACTTTATTCTTGTGGTTAAGGTAGTATGGGAACCAGACCTGCTTGAACTAAGAGAGTTGCTCCTGCTGGTTAACCCTTTTCCTTTTGATTACTTTTCTTCTGACCTGGCCCTAACACATTGGAATCCCTACCCCTGTTCCTGGGGTCTGTAAGATCCACACATGCTTGGATACATGTACACAGCAGGAATGGGACAAAGGCCTAGAGTCTAAACCGGTTGACCTGGCTTTTAAGACTTTGCCACAGGTAGCGAAGAGAAGGTTAAGGTGAATTGTGACCTGCCTGGCTGTACAGAGGTATGTTCCAATATGAACATGAAGGGACCAGAAGGAGGCCAGTGAATTTTTCCCTCTTTTTTTTTTTTTGGTCTTTTCGAGACAGGGTCTCCCTGTAGTCCCAGCTGTCCTGGAACTCACTCTGTAGACCAGATTGGCCTTGAACTAACAAAGATCCTCCTGCCTCTGCCTCCCAAGTGCTAGGATTAAAGGCGTGCGCCACCACGCCCGGCATAACAGTAAAAATTCACTAGAGGACGTGAAGAGCCAGTTTGAGTGGACTGAAGAAATCACTAGTGTTGCTAAAGATAGTTTCAAATGGAAGCATAGAATCTGGCAATTAGATGGAAGATCAGTAAGGAAATAGGTTAAACAGCATTATAAACAAACTCAACCTAACGGACATCTACAGAAACACTCTCCCCAACACAGAACATTTTTTTCGAGGGCACATGGAATACCTCAGGATAGAACATATAATTGGCCATAAAACAAGTTTCAATAAATTTTTATTTTTGTCTTTTTTGAGACAGGGCCTCCCCTTAGTCCCAGCTGTCCTGGAACTTGCTATGTAGACCAAGACGGCCTTGAACTCAGAGATCTGCCTGCCTCTGCCTCCTGAGTGCTGGGATTAAAGGCCTGTGCCACCACACCTGGTGCCTAGTTTCAGTAAATTTATGAGGATTGAACTCATGCAATGTACATTTTCTGACCACAATGAAATAGAACCAGAAAATATTAACAGAAGGAATGTGACTAGTTAGCCACAAATGTGGAAAATAACAACATACTCGTAAACAACCAATGGATCAAAGAAGAAATCTTGAGGGAAATTGTAAATTACTTTGAGAAAATGAAAGCCAGCAGTAATAACAGCAAAAATGCTCCTTACAATTTAGGGATTAGAAGGAAAATAGTTTTCACAGGGAAATGTACTTCAAAAGTATACATTAAATAAGATCAGTACCATAAGCTTCTACCTAAAAAAAAAAAATCTATAAAAGAGATAAAATTAAAACCAAAAAGGAGAGAAAAAGAAAATAATAAAAATTAAAGCAAAAATAAAATATAGAAGAGAAAAACAATATAGAAAGGAGGGAGGCAGAGGCAGGTGGGTCTCTGTGAGTTCAAGGCCAGCCTGGTCTACATAGGACAACTGGGATTAAAGGGAGACCCTGTCTCAAAAAGACAAAAAAAAAAAAAATCAACAAAACTAAAATTGGGTCTTTGAAAAAAGATTAAAAAAAAGTGCTTGATAGATGGCTCAGTAGATAAAGGCACTTGCCACCAAGCCTCATGACTTGAGTTCAGTCCCTGGGACCCAGGAAGGGAAGAACTGACTCCCATAAGTTGTCCTCTGACCATCACACGTATGCCACGATATATGTGCACATATTCATGTATAGTATGCACAAAAACCTATATTAAAAAAAATTAAAAATAAGAGATCAACAAAATTAACAAAACTTCAGTAACTTTAGCTATGTAGTCCAAGAAAAAAGGAGAAAAGATTCAAATTACTAAAATTGGTTATAAAAATATAAACAAACAGAAATAAAAAGATTATAATGGAATAGTGTAAACAATTATATCTCAACAAATTAGATGATCTTGATAAAGACAAGTTCATAGACATAAAGTAACAGAAACTGTGATATATATATTATATAGATAAAATGAGAATATTGAAGTAGTAATTATTTTGTTAATTTTGGAGGTGCTAGGATCAAAACTACAGACTCGTACACCTAGGCAAGTGCTTTACCATGCTGTGGTGGTTTGGATGAGTGTCCCCCATAGGCTCTAGGTATTCAGACATTTGTCTCCAGTTGGTGGTGCTGATTTTGGAGGTCTCGGAGGGTGTGGCCGTGCTAGAGGAAGTGCATTGTTGGGGGCAGGCTTAGTGAGTTTTAACAAGCCTCATGGTCTAGTCACCCCCTCTCTGCTTCCCGTGCTCTTTGCAAGATATGACCCTCGGCCTCCTGCTCCAGGTCAAGCCGCCACACCTCCCGCCACAATGGACTCTAATTCCCTGGAAACTTCAATCGTAAGCTCAAATAAACTCTTCCAAGTTCCTTGGTCATGGTGCTTTATCACAGCAACAGAAAAGTGACTAATACACACACTATATCTCTATTCCAACTATATATATGGGTTTTAGGGGGAACAGGGTCTCCCTGTAACCATAGCTGGCCTGGAACTTGGTATGTAGACCAGGGTGGCCTTGAACTCACACTCACTTGCCTTTGTGTCCCGAGTGAGTGCTAGGATTAAAGGTAGGCACCACCACTCCTGGCAATAATCTTTTTTTTTTTTTCTTGAGATAGGGTCTTGCTGTGTAGCTTGGACTGGCCTCAAACTTAAGATACTCCTTTGAGCTGGACAGCTTTAGTTGTCAACTTGACACCTGGGTAGGAGGAACCTCAGTTCAGAAATTGCCTCCATTAGACTGGCTGTGGCTATCTATGTCTGTGGAACATTTTCTTAATTGTTCAATGATGTGGGAGGGCCCAGCCCACTGTGGATAGTGCCACCCCTGGGAAAGTTGTTGTATATTATATAAGAAAGCAGGTTGAGCATGGGCCAGGGGAGCAAGCCAGTAAGCAATGTTCCTCCACGGTCTGTGCTTAAACTCCTGCCTTCAGTACCTGTTCTGACTTCCCTCACTGGTAGACTATGACCTGGGAGATATAAGATAAAATAAACGCTTTCCTCCCCAAGTTGGTCAGTGTTTTTATCACAGCAATTGCAAGCAAGCTAGAACATTCGGTCTCTGCCTACCATGTCTGGGATTATAGGCATTTCACCATGTCTAGCCCAATAATCACATTTTTTGGTCCCTTTTTATGATACAGGGTCTTACTATGTAGTTCTGGCTGGCTTGGAACTTGCTATTTAGAGCAGCATGGCCTTGAACTCACAGACACCTGCTTGCCTCTGCCTCTGGAGTGCTGGAACCAAAAGTGAGTACTACTATGCCTGCCCTAGCAATTGCTCTTTGAAAATTTATCTATAAAGAGGGCTGGAGAGATGGCCTAGTGATTAAGAGCGCCCGACTGCTTTTACAGAGGACCCGGGTTCGATCCCCAGCACCCACATGGCGGCAGAGAACCGTCTGAAACTCCAATTCGAGGAGAACTCCAGTTCCAGGGGAATCCGACACCCTCTTCTGACCTCCGAGGCATTGCATGACACGGGTGCACAAACCTGCATGCAGACAGTACATTGATACACATACAGAAATTTAAAAAAATATCTATAAAGAAAAAAATTAGGTCTGGGGGATGTGGCTTAGTGGTAAAGTACTTGTCTAGATATTTGTATGAGGCTCTAGATCCAATCCCCAGCACTGTAAAGAAAGAGAAAAGGAAGGAAGGAAGGAAGGAAGGAAGGAAGGAAGGAAGGAAGGAAGGAAGGAATAAAGGAAAAATTGGAGCCAGACAGCTTCATGAATGAATTCTGTCAGATACTTAAAGTAAAATAACATTTCTTCACAAACTTGTCCAACAACATAAAGTAAACACTTCCCAGTTTATGCTACAGGGCTAGTGCTACTCTGATGCCCAAACCAGACAAAGATATCACAAAAAACTGCAGAGCCCATGTCTCTCATGAGCGTGGATACAGAGTCCTCCATAAAACAACAATAAACCAAATCTAGTGACACACAAAATTCCATACCTTGGCCAAGTAGGATTTAGCCCAAGAATGCAAGGTTAGCTTAACATCTGAAAATCAACTAATGCAACATTCAATAGAGTAAAATATCCCAAACTGCATGATCATGTCAATAGGTGTAGAAAAAAATCCAGTTTCCTTGGATGACAAAATAGCAAACTAGAAACAAGGTAATATCTACTGAGGAAAAGCTCACATATAATTTCATCTTTTTTTTGTTTTTGTTTTTGAGACAGTCTTGCCCTGTAGCCCTGGCTGGCTTGGTACTTACTGTATAGCATAGGCTTGTCTTGAAATTCACAGTAATCCTCTTGTTGTAACTTGGTGGGATTGTAGGCATGTACCACCAGGCCCAGTGACTTTAACTTTATCCTGGATGGATCAGAAAGCCAAGCTTAGAAACAAGGCAAGGATATACTTTCTTGTCATTTGAATTCAAATTGTAGAGTTTCTATCTTGAACAGTTTGGCAAAGAAAAAAAAAAAAACAAGATTGTAAAGGGAGAAATAAAACTCTATTTGTAGATGGTAAAATGTGGTAAATAGAAAATCCAAAGGAACCAATAAAACCCAATATAACTAGTAAATGAATTAAGCAAGGATGCGGGATTAAAAAATCAACTATTTCCTGGGGCTGGAGAGATGGCTTAGTGGTTAAGAGCATTGACTGCTCTTACAAAGGACCCAGGTTCGATTCCCAACACCCACATGGTGGCTGAGAACTGTCTGTAACTCCAGTTCCAGGGGAATCTAACACCCTCTTCTGACCTCCACAGCATTGCATGACATGAGTGCACCAACCTACATGCAGACAGTACATTCATACACATAAAAAAAATAATTAAAAATAAACTATTTCCTTTATTTATTTATTTTATTTATTTATTATTTATTATTTTTTAGTGTACAAGTGTTTTGTCTGCATGTATGTAAGTGTACCATATAGATGTAACACCTGAGGAAGCCAGAAGAGGGTGCAGATCCCCTAGAACTGGAGTTAAAGACAGCCACCATGTGGGTTCTGGGAACTAAACCCAAGTCCTCTGGAAAAGCAATTAGGGCTCTTAACCATCTTTCCAGACCCTCTTCCTTCAGCAACTTTTTTACAATTTTTTTGAGAAAGAGTCTCACTATATAACCTTTGCTGGTCACTGTGTACACTAGGCTGGCCTTGAACTCACAGTGATTTGTCTGTCTTTGCCTCTCAAGAGCTGGGATTAAAGATGTGTGCCACTACGGCTGACTTACCAACGTCTTAAAGATTTATTTTATTGGGCTGGAGAGATGGCCTAGCGGTTAAGAGCGCCGACCGCTCTTACAGAGGACACGGGTTCGATCCCCAGCACCCACATGGCGGCCGAGAACTGTCTGAAACTCCAATTCCAGGAGAACTCCAGGTCCAGGGGAATCCAAGACCCTCTTCTGACCTCCACGGCATTGCACAACACGGGTGCACAGACCTGCATGCAGACAGCACATTCATACACATACAGAAATAATTAAAAACAATTTAAAAAAAGATTTATTTTATTAATATGTATGTGTCCATGTGAGTATATCCCATGTGTGTATGGGTACCCAAAGAGTCCAAAAAATGATATCAGATCCCCTGGAGCTAGAGTTACAGTGGTTGTATGCCACCTGATCTGGGTGCTGGGAGTTAAATTTGAGTTCTCTGAATGAGCATCAAGTGCTCTTAACCACTAGGCCATCTCTCCATCCCCTAAATTAACTCTTTCTATATACTAGCAATGAAGTCTGAAAATTAAATTAAGAAAAAATTCTATTTACAATAGCATCAAAAAGCTGGGCGTGATAGTGTACACCTTTAGTTCCAGGACTCAGGAAGCAGAGGCAGGCAGAACTCTGTGAGATTGTGGCCAGTCTGGTCTACATAGCAAGTTCCAGGTCATCTGGGGCTACAGGGAGATCCTGTCTCAAAAACCGAACCAAACCAAACCAAACCAAACCAAACTAAACCAAACCAAAAGTTTCTAGGAAACAGGGTATCAGGGCCTCTGGGAAAACTGTTCCTTTATACCAGCATATTGATGACAGGGGGCTTCTTGTAGCACCTCATGTAGATATATGTGTGCCACCAGCAGACAAAGATCCCAGGCTCCTCTCCTCCCCTTTGTCGCTTTCCTGGGGGGGGGGGGTCGGCTGGTCGGCTGAGTCCCTTGAGTCCAGAGTGGCCAGAGGAGAGAATTCCCAGGAAAGATTCAGATGGGAATATAACTCAGCCTCCTCTTCCATCTGCTGTTCGGACTGCGCAGGACAGGACAGAAATGTGTACATGTTTAGATAAGGTCTGGGGGACATGGTAAAGCACTTGCCTTCTTGTCTGGTACTTTTTGCTCCTTAGGAAGCTGGTGTCTGTCAGCAGAGCCAGTGAGGTAGTGAGATCCGAGCTGTGGAGACAGCTGCCCCCGGTGAATCTCAGTCTAGCACATCTAGCGCTACTTCCCTCCGTCTTCCTGGGCCTTAGCTGCATTCCTGTGTGATGAGGGGTATCAGTGTGTGTGAAGTTGTGAGAGCCATGCTGCACAACATTCAAGCCATTGCAATATTGAAGACTCTGAGATACCTGAAGTACTGAGGCATGGCCCTTGCCATAAAAACCACTCAGCTGGGACAGGAGGGTGAGATGGCCCAGTGGGTGAAAGCGTTCTGAAGCCTGACGACCTGAGTTTGCCTGGATCCCACGGTGGAAAGAAAGAACTGACTCCTGAAAGGTGTCCTCGGACCCTGACCTCCACATGCACGCCAGGGCACCATGCATGTTCCCTCCCCTCACATTAAACAGCAACAACAAATCCACTCAGTTAAGAGCAGCTGTCTGGGGGCCAGAGAGATGGCTCTGTAGTTAAGAGCGCTGGTGGTGGGCTGGAGAAATGGCCTAGCAGTTAAGAGCGCCGACCACTCTTACAGAGGACCCGGGTTCAATCCCCAGCACCCACATGGCGGCTGAGAATCGTCTGAAACTCCAATTCGAGGAGAACTCCAGTTCCAGGGGAATCCGACACCCTCTTCTGACCTCCGCGGCATTGCACGACACGGGTGCACAAACCTGCATGCAGACAGTACATTGATACACATACAGAAATAAATTAAAAAAAAAAAAAAAAAGAGTAGTTGCGTGGACCCAGCCTCTTCTTGGCAATGCCTACAGCTCTACTCTGGGGAAACAGTGTTAGCACAGTTCTCTGTGGCTTCTCCAGGCTCAGGCCTCCTTCACTTCTGTGACCCCTGACCTGCAGAAGGAAAGCTTGCTGTCAAACGGCCCACCTTATCTTTGCAATGTTCACTGAGCTGCTTCTTGTTTTTTTTTTTTTTAATTTTTATTTATTTCTGTATGTGTATGAATGTACTGTCTGCATGCAAGTCTGCGCACCCGTGTCGTGCAACGCCGCGGAGGTCAGAAGAGGGTCTCGGATTCCCCTGGAATTGGAGCTCTCCTGGAATTGGAGTTTCAGACGGTTCTCAGCCGCCATGTGGGTGCTGGGGATCGAACCCAGGTCCTCTGTAAGGGCGGTCAGCGCTCTTAACCTCTAGGCCATCTCTCCAGCCCCTGAGCTGCTTCTTGTAGCTTGCGCCTTCAGGGAGGAGCTTCCCGGGATTCCAGGAGCCTTTGGGCTAAGCAGGGGATCCTGAGACTCAAGCTGTTCTGCTTGAGTTGCAGGCTCCAATCTGGAAACGTGACAAATGAGCATTTCCATGTCCTGTTTCGTGGCCCAAGGGTTTTGTTGTGGTTAATACGGTGGTCTATTTTATGCTTCATCTTCATGGAACAGTAAAATGTTTAGCCGTCACACATTTTGGCCTCGCTTTGCCTTAAGCCAGTTGTGTCACTCTGAGCAAGATAATGGAATCACAGGGCTTCGGAACAAAGAGAGGTTTGAGGAAGAGCTGATCAAACCCCTTCGTCGAAGGGGAATGAAGCAGTGAATGTGGGGAGGAAAAGAGGGCTTGGGTCACAGAAAGGTTAGGATGATCTTTTCCAAGGTCATTCCAAGGTCATCTATGTGTACATCTCTGTAGGTCCTGCCTTTTAAGTGTCTACAATGAACAATTTAGAATGATGTCCCTATTTTACTTCCATGCCCAAATTTCACACCTCCGCTTCTGTGCTGTACAACTGTATTATTAAACTTGCTAGAGACCACTTGGCTAAAGTGTGTGAGAAGCTACACCATCAACTTAGATCGATGTGCTTGTGACATTCCATGCTGTTGGAATTTATTGAATAGCTATATCACAAGCTATGTAAACAAATGAAGGAGAAAATAAAACGTCCTAGAAAACAATAGTAATCAACACAGTATGGCACTGGCCCAGGGATAGTCATTTAGAATAACAGAATAAAATTGGTGGTTTATACTCAATTGATTTTCAGTAAGGATATTAAGACCATTCAGTAGTGGAAAAGAACAGTTCTTTGGACAAATAATGATGGGATTATTATTTATCCACATGAAAGGGAATGAATTGAGATCTCCCATCTGACACCTTAAACAAAAATCAACGCAAACTGGAGAAAGGATTTTAATGTCAGAGCTGAAACTATAGAGCACTTAATACAAAATATAGAGCTCAAACTTTATGGCCTTGGATTAAGTGAGAACTTATTAGACATGACATCTAAAGCAAACGCATCTAGAAGAAAGAAATAGATCAACTGGACTTCATCAAAATTAAACAGGGTTAAGGTGGGGAGATAGCTCAATGGGCAGAGTGTAAACAGGGTTGAGGTGGGGAGATAGCTCAGTGGGTGGCGTGTAAACAGGGTTGAGGTGGGGAGATAGCTCAGTGGGTGGCGTGTAAACAGGAGGCCTGAGTTTAGTTCCTCAGAACCTAGTTAAAAGCCAGATGTGGCGGTCCAGTGCCTGGAGAATGGGAAGGTGGTGGGACAGAGACAGGAAGGTCCCAGGTTCCATGACCTTATTTTAAAAAATAGAGTAGGGGCTGGAGAGATGGCCTAGCCGTTAAGAGCGCTGACTGATCTCGTAGAGGACCCGGGTTCGATCCCCAGCACCCACATGGCGGCTGAGAACCGTCTTTGACTCCAGTCCCAGGGGAATCTGACGCCCTCTTCTGACCTCCGAGGTATTGCACAACACGGGTGCACCAACCTGCATGCAGACAGTACACTCATACACATAGAAAAAGAAATAAATAAAATAAAAAAAACTAGGGTGGAGAGCAGCAGGGGAAGACACCAGCTTGACCCTTATTCTCCACACGCACACGTGTCCATAAACCCCCACCATGAAGAAAATGGATTTTGCAGGGCGTGGTGGCGCATGCCTTTAATCCTAGCACTCGGGAGGCAGAGGCAGGCGGATCTTTGTGAGTTCAAGGCCAGCCTGGTCTACAGAGTGAATTCCAGGACAGCTGGGGCTACAAGGGGACCCTGTCTCAAAAAGACGAAAAAAGACCAAACAAGGGGTTGGACAGATGGCTCAGTGGTTAAGTGCCTGTAGTGTTCTTCCAGGGGATCTGAGTTCAGTTCCCAGCAATCATTTCAGGCAGCATATCACACACAGCTTGTTAAGTCTAGTTCCTGCTGCTCAAGCATGAGGACCTGAGTTGGAATCCCCAGCACCTCATTAGAAAGTTGGATATAGTTAGGAGCACACCTGTAACTCCAGAGCTCTGTGGGATGAAGATAGGCAGATCACTGGGGCTCAGTGGCTGCCAGCCTAGCTCGAGGTTTGTGAATTCAAGGCCAGCCTGGTCTATAGAGCGAGTTCCAGGACAGCTGGGGCTACAGAGAGACCCTGTCGTGAAAAGGCCAAAAAAATAAAATAATAAAATAAAATAAAATAAATACATTAACATGAATGTGGTGGTGCACGCCTGTAATTCTAGCACTGAGGAGGTGGAGACAAAGAGGCTGGGAATTTAAGGTCATCTTTGACGACATACCTTGTGACTAGAGTGGTCTACTCGAGACCCTACCTCAGAAACAAAACAAAACGAAACTAGAACCAGATTGAAAAAGCAGAACAGAAGTTAGCAGAGCCTTGGAGGTGGGCTTGGGAGAGGAGTGGAGAGATGAGATGAGTAGGTGGGTACATGGATACGGGTGGATGAGGGGAAGACTTCCAGTACCCTAAAGTATTCTAGAATAACCCCGAGGGCCGAATAATTATATATTTCCAAATAGCAAGTAGAGATTTCTAGTGTTTCTTTTTCTTTTTTTTTCTTTTTTTTCTGGTATTTTTGAGACAGGGTCTCCCTTTAGTCCCAGCTGGCCTTGAACTCACAGAGATCCACCTGCGTCTGCCTCCCAAGTGCTAGGATTAAAGGTATGCGCCACCACGCCTGGCCAAGATTTCCAGTGTTTCTTTTTTTTTTTTAATTAATTTTATTTATTTCTGTATGTGTATGAACGTACTGTCTGCATGCAAGTCTGTGCACCCGTGTCGTGCAATGCCGCGGAGGTCAGAAAAGGGTATCAGACTCCCCTGGAACTGGAGCTCCCCTGGAACTGGAGCTCTCCTGGAATTGGAGTTTCGGATGGTTCTTGGCCGTCATGTGGGTGCTGGGGATCGAACCCGGGTCCTCCGCAAGAGCAGTCGGCGCTCTTAACCTCTAGGCCATCTCTCCAGCCCCGATTTCCAGTGTTTCTAACATAAACAAGTGAGAGGCACTTGTGGAGATAGTAAATACCAAGTACCCTGACCTGACCTGATTCACTGCATGTTGTATACATGTATTCACATGTCATGATGTACCACACACATATGTCCAAGTGCTATGTGCATGTCAAAATTACTATTAAAAATATGCATCCAAATAAAAGATTAGGGAATATACAGGACAGAGAGAGGAAAGAGAAATAAATAATGCTTAAGTGGTGCAAAAAGCCAAAGGGGAAATGCAGCATTTAGTAAGTCTACTGAAAAATCCACATATGATGTGAATGTGAGTGTATAGATGGAGGCCTGGCACGGAAAACCTCCCTTTGGGTTCTTGGTCAGGTCAGGGTAGTCCAAAAGATTCCCCAAATAATGCAGGTGATTGCTGCAGCCAATGATTGCCTCCCTATGGCTGAAGACACCGTATACTTTTGACACAGGACTTAGAGCAACTGAGCTGGAAGCCTCCTCCTTTAAGACCTCTCATAGCATCAGAAGATACTATTCGAAATGCCAAGGGAGAAAGCTAATCAATGATCCCATCCAGCTGTGAAGCCTACAGGCCACAGCGGTGATCGGCCCAGCAAACTCTCTATTGCCTTGGTAGTGGCACTATTTTTTAAAAAAATTTGTTAAAAAAAATTTTTTTTGGTCTTTTTGAACAGGAGGAGCCCCAGCTGTCCTGGAACTCACTCTGTAGACCAGGCTGGCCTTGAACTCACAGAGATCCACCTGCCTCTGTCTCCTGAGTGCTGGGATTAAAGGTGCGCGCCACCACACACGGCCCATTATTTTTTTAATTGTATGAGTATATTGCCTAGATGTAGGTAGGTGCACCCATGTGGAGCAATGCCCAGGGAATTCAGAAGAGGGTGTTAGTTAGATCCCCAGGAACTGGAGTTACAGATGGTTGTTAGTTGCCATGTGGGTGCTGGGAATCAACCTTGGTCTTCTGCAAGAACAGCCGGTGCTCTTAAAAACTGAGCCATCTCTCCAGCCCCAGTAGTGGCCCTTTTATCTTAGGGTAATCAATAGCTGTCTAATTGGACTTAAGTCTTGCTCAGTGGTACTAGGGCATGGTACTGTAATCATAGCAAAGTATACAATGGCTGGAAAGGTCACAGTCCCTGCAGAAAACCCTGTTTCTGCCACTTCCCTAGACATTGGTAATTTCTTAGTGTATGCTAAGTATGTATCCTTATATTCACAAGCAAGTGTAGCTCTCACCACTCATCAAAGAAGCTTTTTTTTGCAATAGATGGAGACTATTACAAAATTACATAACTGGACTGGAGAGATAGCCTAGCAGTTAAGAGCACTGACTGCTCTTGCAGAGGACCCGGGTTCGATCCCCAGCACCCACATGGCGGCTAAGAACCGTCTGTAACTCCAGTTCCAGGAGAACTCCAGTTCCAGGGGAATCTGAGACCCTCTTCTGACCTCCGCGGCATTGCACGACATGGGTGCACAAACCTACATGCAGACAGTACATTCATACATGAACAAAAAATAAATAAAATTTTTTAAAAAATTAAAAAAAATTAAAAAAAATTACAAAATGGCCCTGCCTTTAATCCTAGAACTTGGGAGGCAGAGGTAGGTGGATCTCTGTGAGTTCAAGGCCAGCCTAGTCTACATAGTGAGCTCCAAGCCAGCTGGGACTAAAGGGAGAACTTTTCTCAAAAAGGCAAAAAAAAATTATAAAACTGGCCAAACAGCCAGGCATGGTGGCACACGCCTTTAATCCTAGCACTCTGGAGGCAGAGGCAGGCAGATCTTTGTTTGAGGCCAGCCTGGTCTACAGAGTGAGTTCTAGGACAGCTGGAGCTATAGGGAGACCCTGTCTCAAAAAAAAAAAAAAAAGCAGATTGCATAAATAAATAGTTCATTACAAAAAAAAAAACTGGGCCAGGCGTGGTGGCACACACTTTTAATCCTAGCACTTGGGGGGCAGAAGCAGGCGGATCTTTGTGAGTTCAAGGCCAGCCTGGTCTACAGAGGGAGTTCCAGGACAGCTGGGGCTACAGTAACTGTGAGGTGCCCACCCCAAAGTGACAGCCCTTCAAAGCAAACTCTGTACCTAACGCTCAGGGAACATCACAAAAGATGGGTGGTAAGAATATGAGACACAGAGGACAAGACACCTGCAGCTAGACATGACAGGGAAGGTATACCCAGGAAATTTCCACAGTATGAGAGTTTAACAAGATCTACATAATGAAATTCTCAAAAATAAAAAAAAATTAGGGCTGGAGAGATGGCTCAGTGGCTAAGAGCACTGACTGCTCTTCCAGAGGACCCAGGTTCAGTTCCTAGCACTCACATGACAACACCATCCATAACTCCAGTTCTGGGGGATTCAATGCCCTCTTCTGGCCTCCTTGGGCATTGCATGGATGGGTGCACATTTGGGCAAAATACTCATACACACAAAAATAAATTTAATATTTTGATTATGATAATTACTAGGATGTATGTTTTTGTTAAAATTCATTAAAGTTTAAGTATTTGCTGTATATAAATTCCACCTTAATTGAAGAACTTGAAAGTCTTTTTCCCCAATGAGTTTTATTCATTGATTAAAGTAGAAAATCATCTTGAAACATATGTTTAACTTTCCCCCACATCTTTCTTTCTCAGTGAGACTGATCTGTTGAATAAAGTTTGCTCCTAGAAGTCTTCTTTGATATTTTTAGTTTGATTGAGAGCTAATCAAATAAAAACCAGTGTTTATCGGGCTTCAAAAATGATTGTTTCCTTGGGATTGTGCTTCCCAAGTAACAATTTAACATGATTGAAAATATAAATTTATGTTATGAAAATCACAACAGATGCTTTCTTTCAGTGTTTGTCTGTCTATATACGAATGGGGCTGAGCAGTATATCATTCACTCTATGCTAACATTTATGGAGAACTTGTGCTGAATTGTTTTTGCAATACATTCTGCTCTCTTGCCTTCAGCATGAATTTGGTTGATATAAAGTTGACTTGGTCTTTAAACTGTTATTATGCTCTGTTCCAGTATGATTTTGGGTTTTATGAATCCAAAGTTATGGGAGGCTGGGGAGATGTAAAGTGACTGCTGTATAAGCACAAGAACTCGAGTTTGGATTCTCAGCACCCACATAAAATGCTGGGAGTCGTGGCTTATGCCTATGACTCGTAGTGCTGAGGGGACAGAGGCAGGAGGAGCTTGGCAGCCAGCTGGCCTGGTCAAATCAGGTTCAGCGAGAGACGCTGTCTCAAATATAGGGTGGAGAGTGATGGAGGAAGATACCTGATGCCAATCTCTGGTACGCGCACATGCACGCGCACACACATGTACAATGCGTTCCATAAACATGCAGACTCAAAAGAATCCAAATATATGAAGATTTTCTTCTCCAAATATTATAAAATTTTAATGCAAAATGCTGTTGCTTCTATCTGTATCATGCGTAGCTCAGGAGACACCTAGCTCCCTTCTGCCTCTGATCAAATGGAATTTCTAGAAAAAGCACTTCATGGGGCTGGAGAGATGGCTCAGTAATTAAGAGCGTGGACTGCTCTTGCAGAGGACCCGGGTTCAATTCCCAGCACCCACATGGTGGCTAAGAACTCTCTTTGAACTCCAGTTCCAGGGGAATCTGACGCCCTCTTCTGACTTCCATGGCATTGCACAACTGGGTGCACCAACCGACATGCAGACAGTACACTCATACACATAAAAAATAATAAATAATGGACACCTGATTGATCAACATGCCTGTGCATACAAGCTTCTCCAACTGGACTATGGGAACCTTGGGTTGTTCAAAATTTGGACATAGATACTTGCAAAATGCACCGATTACTTAATTGTATGACATACTGAGTAACATCATTGTTATCTGCAAACAACTGTGTCATTGTATTGTAGAATTCCTTAAAAAAAAAAAAATAAGGAAACTAAAAAAAAAAAATTTCTTATGATAAGGATTTATGTGTTAAGATTTCATGAGCACACAATATAATAATAGTATACAGTTAATCAAAGGAGAAGCATATTATAAATCCTGATAAATGATTCTCAAACAGAAAAGGTAAAAACATATTTTAAGTACTTTTAATGTCCTAAGTGAATTATTTGCATGAATTATCCTTGACTAAATGATTATCTCATTGTTATCTTTCTTTATTTTGTTTCTGTGACATGTTTTAAACCTTTGGGTAACATGCCATTACAAACCTATGCGTTAATAAAAGGTATGTCTTCCTTTTAAAAAAATAAATAAATAAATAAAGCTGGCCTTTAATCCTAGCACTTGGGAGGCAGAGACAGGCAGATCTTTGTGAGTTCAAGGCCAGCCTGGTCTACAGTGTGAGTTCCAGGACAGCTGCGGCTACAGGGAGACCCTGTCTCGAAAAGACCAAAAAAAAAAATTTTTTTTTTAATTATTTTTAAAAAGGGCTGGAGAGATAGCCTAGTGGTTAAGAGCACCAACTGCTCTTGCAGAGGACCCAGGTTCGATCCCCAGCACCCACATGGCGGCTAAGAACCGTCTGTAACTCCAATTCCAGGAGAACTCCAGTTCCAGGGGAATCCGAGACCCTCTTCTGACCTCCACGGCATTGCACGACACGGGTGCACAAATCTACGTGCAGACAGTACATTCATACACATACAAAAAAATAAATAAAATAAAAAATTTTAAATTAATTAATTAAAAAATAAGTACATCTTTAAAAAAAGAAAAAACACTTAATCATACAGATTTTGAGTGCTTGTTAATTTATTTATAAAGCAATACACAAGTGTAAAAAACTAATAGCCAACAAACTAGCCAAGAGTATTATACCTTTACTTTAGGAATATTTAATTTCCAAGCAGATTTTTACTTCTTTTAACTATGGAGCTGGCAGTGAGGAGAAACATATAGTAAGGAAATGTTCTAAAAGCTGATTTAAAGGTGTTGCTTTTTTTTTTTTTGGTCTTTTGGAGACAGGGTCTCCCTGTAGCTCTGGCTGTCCTGGAACTCACTCTGTAGACCAGGCTGGCCTCGAACTCACAGAGATCCCCGTGCCTCTGCCTCCCAAGTGCTAGGATTAAAGGCGTACGCCACCACGCCCGGCGTTTATTTTCTGTATGTGTATCAATGTACTGTCTGCGTGCAGGTTAGTGCACCCGTGTCGTGCAATGCCGCGGAGGTCAGAAGACGGTGTCGGATTCCCCTGGAACTGGAGTTCTCCTGGAATTGGAGCTTCAGACGGGTGCTGGGGATCGAACCCCGGTCTTCTGTAAGAGCGGTCAGCGCCCTTAACTGCTAGGCAATCTCTCCAGCCCCTTAACGGTGTTGCTTTTGAGAAAAAGGAAGGAGTAATAAAAATGGTAGGCAGACTCTAAAAGTCTCATACCACATTGAAAAGTAAATCTCAGGGGCTGGAGAAATGGTTCGGTGGCTAAGAGGGGACCCGAGTATGGTTCCCAGCATACACAGTGGGTAGCTCACAGCCACCTGATCTGACACTTCTGACCTCTGTAGGCACCTATAATCATGTGCATATCACACACACACAACAATAATAATAATGATAATAAGAATAAGAATAAGAATAATAAAGTAGGGATTGAAGAGATGGCTCAGCAATTAAGAGCACTGGCTGTTCCTGTAGAGGACTTGGGTTTGGTTCCCAGCATCCACGTGGTTCCTAACAACCGCCTATAACTCCAGTTCCAGGGGATCTGATGCCCTCTTCTGCCCTCTGTGGGAATTGTACAACATGGGTGCAGTTATATACATGGAAGCAAAACACTCATACACATTAGTTATAATTTTTAAAATTAAAAATGAATAAAAACAGATATTAGGGGTTAGGTATATGGCTCAGTCATTAAACTGCCTGCCATGCAAGCATGAGGGCCTGAGTTCAGAGTCTCAGCATCCATGTAAAAAGCCAGGCATGGTCACAGCCAGGGTTGGGGGTTGGGGGGTAAGGGGGTTGCGGGGGTGTGTGTGGGGGTGCCTGGTGCCTGTCAGTCTAGCTAGTCAGCGAGCACTCAGCTCAGTGAAGATAAAATGGAAATCAATTGAGGAAGACACCCATGGCCAACTCTGGCCTCCACGTGTATGTCCACACACACACACACACACACACACACACACACACACGTGTACCTGCTTATACAACATGTGTACATACGCATACAGTATACGTGCAAAATAAAAATAAAACAAGTTACAAATGGGTAAAGTAAATAAATATAGTTAGTCTTCCATAACTATCTACAGATCCAACCAACCTAGGGTTGAAGACATTTGGGAAAGAAATGTATTTACAACATGTAAAGACTCTTTTCTTAATTTTTTTTTTAATTTTATTTATTTTTTTTCTTTGTGTATGAGCGTACTGTTTGCATGTAGGTCTGTGCACCCGTGTCGTGCAATGCCGCGGAGGTCAGAAGAGGGCGTCGGATTCCCCTGGAACTGGAGTTCTCCTGGAATTGGAGCTTCAGACGGTTCTCAGCCGCCATGTGGGTGCTGGGGATCGAACCCGGGTCCTCTGCAAGAGCGATCGGTGCTCTTAACCGCTAGGCTATCTCTCCAGCCCAAAGACTCTTTTCTTATAGTTACTTTTCTTATAGTTACTTATAGTTTTCTTATAGTTACTCCCTAAATGATACATTATAGCAACTATTTACATAGCACTTACACTATAATAGGTATTATAAGCAATCTAGAGATGAATTAAAGTATGCGTAGGTTATATGCAAATCCTATGCCATTTATATAAAGGACATGAGCATTCGTGGATTTTGGCATCCTTTTTTTTTAAATATATACATATTTTTTAAATTTTATTTATTTTTTATGTGTATGAATGTACTGTTTGCATGTAGGTTTGTGCACCCATGTCGTGCAATGCCGCAGAGGTCAGAAAAGGGTCTCAGATTCCCCTGGAACTGGAGTTCTCCTGGAATTGGAGTTTCAGACGGTCCTCGCCGCCATGTGGGAGCTGGGGATCGAACCCGGGTCCTCTGCAAGAGCAGTTGGTACTCTTAACTGCTAGGTCATCTCTCCAGCCCCAGATTTTGGCATCCTTAGGTGGTCTTGGAGCCAATCCCTTACGGATACTGAGGACTGACTGTAGTCTATTTCGAGCAATAGCTGTCTGGAGAACCTCTCCCAGTATAGAGTACTTAAAATGCTGGATGAAACACAAAATGCATCTTTCCTTTTAAAGGCATGACGATGTTGTCAGGAAAGGAAGAGAAATGATCAAAAACAAAGAGAAAGTTCTCTATTCCAGGAAAATTCCAGCTGGAACTGGTTCTGCGTCAGGATACCTGCCAGTTACCTGGGGCCAAAGTGCAGAGGAAAAGGAGCTGAAGTTTGATACCTCAGGGGGCGGCAAGGATGAGTTGGAATGCCACAGAAAAGGGGGAGATTCCTTGAGAACAGACTAGAGAAATGGAGTTAGAAATTCCCATGCAGAGTGAGGATCCTGTCTCCTGTCCACGGGACTGCACTCACTCAAAAGTGATGTCTTCTACTGTGGGCTTAAAAAAATGCTTTGAGTGGGGCGTGGTGGCGCACGCCTTTAATCCTAGCACTTGGGAGGCAGAGGCAGGTGGATCTTTGTGAGTTCAAGGCCAGCCTGGTCTACAGAGTGAGTTCAGGACAGCTGGGGCTACAGGGAGACCCTGTCTCGAAAAGATAAAAAAAAATGCTTTGAGCCTAAAATTTAAAGTGATTCTGAGTTTGTGGCCCCCCCTCCCCCCTCCGCCCCCCCGCTGCACAGATTTTTCCATGGGGGAACATTTTTTTTTTTTTTTTTTTTTTCAAACAGGGTCTCCCTGTAGCCCCAGCTGTCCTGAAACTTGCTCTGTAGACCAGGCTGGTCTTGAACTCACAAAGATCCGCCTGCCTCTGCCTCCCAAGTGCTAGGATTAAAGGCGTGCACCACCACGCCTGGCAGGGGAACATATTTTTCATACAGGACTGAATTCCCACAGATAAAATTCTAAAGAATATGAGTTCACACACATTTAAAAGAAATCTGTCATGCCGGGTGTGGTGGCGCACGCCTTTAATCCTAGCACTTGGGAGGCAGAGGCAGGCGGATCTTTGTGAGTTCAAGGCCAGCCTGGTCTACAGAGCGAGTTCCAGGACAGCTGGGGCTACAGGGAAACCCTGTCTTGAAAAGACCAAAAAAAAGAATATTATTATATATTGGAAAGTTACTGATTTTTTTAAATTGGAATGTATCTTGTTTTTAATTTCTACATGGCATATTATCTTCTTAGACTAGGGAATTCCCTTTGTCTGGTCAGTCACTTTTTTTTTTTTTTTTGAGACCTAGTTCCCCTTTAGTCCCAGCCCAGCCCTGGAGCTCACTTGTAGACCAGGCTGGCTTTTCAACCTTACAGAGATCCACCGCTTCTGCCTCCAAAGTGCTGGATTTAAAGGATGTGTGCACCACCATGCCCTGGCCTGTCACTTGTTTTTAAGAAAATTAGCTTATTTGTTTTTAAAGCCTTTGGTAACCTTTTACTTTTCCAGAGTCTGAAAGGAGATTGAAAACATTCTTACAGGTAGATAGTTTCTGTTGCGCTGAGAGGAAAATAGTAGTAATAAGTTTGGCCTTGTGAAGCTTATGAATTTGTTAATCTCCAATGTTCACTCACACTTTTGCCTGTATTTTTCATTGGTTCCTCCCAAGATTAAATATATCCTATAATTTTATTATGTCTTTGAGACAACGCGTCTCCCTGTAGCTCCCTAGCGCCGAACCTGATATGACTAGACTAGTCATGGTCTGGAAGCCAGAGATTCCACCTGCCCTCTACTCTGAGTCCTGGGATTTAAAGGTGTTGGACTACCACACCTGGCTTACTTCTTTCTCTTTTAAAATATTATTTTTTTATTTTTATGTGTATGAGTGTATGCCTGCATGTTGTGTAGTGTACTGAGTGCTAATCAGAAGAGCATGGTCTGATCCCTTGAACTAGAGATTATAGATGCTGACTACTTACCATGTGGGCCGACTTCAAATCTGCGATGCTCGGACTTGAAACTCAAGTCATCCGCCTAAGAACACCCATTGCTTTTAACCACAGAGCCATTTCAAATTTCTAAGTGATAATGTTCTTCACTAAAAAAGCACTGCCTTATAAGGCTTATGTGCTTACAGTGTACTAAAGTACTTAAGAAATGATCTGTCCTGTTACTTTTTTGTATTCCGGCATTAGTTACTTCTTAAGCTTGATATAATTTACTACCTTAAAGTTAATTTTAGGAAATGCAAAGGTGCGGGATGGAGAGATGGCTCAGCCCGGTTAAGAGCACTTTGACTGCTCTTGCAGGAGGACCTGGGATTGATTTCCAGCACCCACATGGCAGCTTAAGAGCATTGGGGTGGCGCACGCCCTTTAATCTTAGCACTCAGGAGGCAGAGGGCAGGCGGATCTCTGGTGATCCTCTACAAGGCCAGCTAGCGCTCTACTCAGAGCCGGAGCTCTTCAGGCCAGCTTCGCAAGGAATTTTGCGTATAGGGAGACCCAATGGTCTCAAAAAAAAAAAAAGACAAAGGAAAAGAAAGAAAGAAAGGGAGAGAGAGAAAATGAGAGAAAGAAAATATACACATTGTCATATTAGAAAGTAAATTGAAAGAAAGATTTTAATAAGAAGGGAAAGAAAAGAAGAGAAGACAAAGATAAGATAAAGAAAGAGAGAGATTAAGAAAAGAGGTGCAGAAGAAAGAACAAAGAAAGAAAAGATCAAGAAAAAGAAAGAATGAAGAAAATACGATGTGCTATGGTCTGAATTTTAAAGCATTCCCCACACAATTAATTAGGTGTTCCAAAGTCATGGTCCTTAATATAATTGTTTACATTTGAAAATGGCCCCTTTAAAGATAGAGTTATAATATTAATGCTCTCTAGCTCTCAGGGAGGCAGAGGCAGGTGCGATCTTTGTGAGTTCAAGCCAGCCTTCGGTGGTCTTATCCAGAGTTCGCATAGTTCCATGGACAGCTTGCGAGAGCTTCAGGGAGACCACTTGGTGTCTCAAAAGAACTCAATAAAAAATTAAAAAGGAAATAAATGACGGGTTTATTAAGGCTAAATAGACTTATTAGTCAGGCGATTCTGCTAATAAGAAACAGACTTATGGCAACCATTGGCGTTGCAATTTTATTTAACTATGCCCTGATACAATCTATCTGATTTGGCCCTCTGTTAACAAGAAGATCTCTCAAGAGTCATAACAGTGGGCCGTCACCGCACTGGAAGTGAGGACCCTGAGAATCTTGCTCAGTCCGGTCCCTAGGCTCGAGTATGTCTCATATAACTTCATCCCCAATCTGGCTGCTGAAGAGTTGCCGATGCATTTCCAGGAGAAGTCTGCCTAAACACGCGTCTCAGTACACACTGGTGGGTTCATAGTCAAAGGTTGATTTTCTCTATATCACAGCAGCAAGACAGAAAGTCCTCACCATAGCGAAGAGGGAAGGGTGGACCGAAGAGCTGCTAGAAGTAAAAAAGCGGACCATATTGGATCCCGCGCGTCGTGCGGATGGACGCTTGAAGAGTCAATTACTAGCCCTGCACAGGCATGAATGTTAAATGCACATTTCTTGTGTTAGGATAGCGGCCATTCGAGTTGACCTGGGTAGCCTTGGGTTCTGGTGAAGATCCATTCCGAAGATCTCCTTTTGCTATTCTTCTCTGTAGTTATCCAGGTTCGCTGTGCTGCTCACTCAACAAGTAGTCAAGCTTGCTGGACAATCGCGCCAGATGGTAATTATTTCATTAATTTATCTTTACATATATGAGTATGTTTGTGGCATTACATAAGACATTTGAGCCCTATCGGGGGCTGACAAGTGACAGATTGATGCCTTGTCTGCGTCTCTAGCTTTTTTAAAGGGCATGTGGGGCGCTTCGCATTCTGTATACAGGAAGACTCATGGGTTTTGATTAACCCTCACTGACCACGCATGTAGCCTTGATAACCATTCGCATAACATCTAGTTTCCAGAGAATTCTATTGATGCTCTCTTTCTGGCCTCAAATGCAGCATTGCCAGCATGGGTGGTAAGTAACAATCTTACATTGAGCGAAAAGGACAAGCTTTCACACTACACATGAAATAACCCTATAAGTGTGTTTAACTTTTGTAATTATTGACTCTCACCTCAATTACTAAGTGACGGTGACTGTGTGTGTGTGTGATAAAGAACAAGAGAAAGAAAAACTCGGGAAGGGGTGTCCCGGGCCTAGATTATTGTAATCTGTCGTCATTTATCCTTGTCAATCCAATAAGGAGACTCAGAGGCAGAGGGGTGTGTGTGTATCTCTGTGAGTTCACAGTGCCCACGCACTGGTGTACGGGAATGTTGAGTCCTTACGCCACGAATATAGTGTGTCTGGTACCCATCTGGTATTTAAGTGTGTGGGTTGACCCGGTCGTCATCCAAAAAAAAAATAGAGAAGAAAAAAAGANGGGGGGGGGGTCTCATAACTCCCCTCCTCTGGCCTAGATCTTCACAGCTGCTGGGCACATGTTACATTTTTTTAACATTTATTTAGGCACACATATGGAGATGAGAGGATAACTTTAGGGATTCTTCCACCATGTGGGGCCCTGGAGACTGAACTCAGGTTATCAGACTCAGTGGCAGATAAGATCACTTGCTGCTTTTCAAGGATCTGGGTTTGGTGCCCTGCGTGAACCTGTGGTTCATCACCCTGGTGAACACAGTGGTTCACGACCTTTTGTAACTCCAGTTCCAGATCTGGTACCATCTTCTGGCCTCTGAGGGCTCTGCACACAGGTGATACACTAACACACATATAGGCAAAAGGCCAATACACACTGTTCTAGTTTGGATTCTGTTGCTGTGATAAACACCCCTTAACAAAAGCAACTCGGGGAGGAGAGGGTTTATTTCATCTTGCATCTTACAGTCTATCACTGAGGAAAGTCTGGACCGAAAGTAGAAACCAAGGAGAACCACTGTTGGCTGGCTCGCTTGATTCTTTTCTTTTTTTCTTTTCTTTTTTTTTTTTTGTATGTGTATGAGTGTACTGTCTGTATGTAGGTTTGGACACCCGAGTCGTGCAATGCCGCGGAGGTCAGAAGAGGGTGTCGGATTCCCCTGGAACTGGAGTTCTCCTGGGATTGGAGTTACAGACGGTTCTTAGCCGCCATGTGGGTGCTGTGGATCGAACCTGGGTCCTCTGCAAGAGCAGTTGGTGCTCTTAACCGCTAGGCTATCTCTCCAGTCCCATCTTTTTTCCTTTCCTTTCCTTTCCTCCTTTCCCCTTCCTTTCCCTTTTCCTTTTCCCTTTCCTTTCCTTTCCCCTTCCTTTCCTTTCCCTTTTCCTTTCCTCTTTCCTTTCCCCTTTCTTTTCCTTTCCTTTCCTTTCCCCTTCCTTTCCTCTTCCTTTCTTTTCCCTTTTCCTTTCCTTTCCCCTTTCCTTTCTCTTCCCCTTCCTTTCCTTTCCCCTTTCCTTTCCTTTCCTTTCCTTTCCCCTTTCCTTTCCTTTCCTTTCCTTTCCCCTTTCCTTTCCTTTCCCCTTTCCTTTCCTTTCCCCTTCCTTTCCTTTCCCCTTTCCTTTCCTTTCCCCTTCCTTTCCTTTCCTTTCCCCTTCCCTTCCCTTCTCCCTTCTCCCTTCCCTCCCCTCTCCTCTCCTCCCCTCCCCTCCCCTCCCCTCCCCTCCTCTCCCCTCCCCTCCTCTCCCCTCTCTTCCCTTCCTTTCCCTTCCCTTCTCTTCCTTCTTTTTGGTCTCCCTGTAGCCCTAGCTGTCCTGGGACTCACTCTGTAGACCAGGCTGGCCTTGAACTCACAAAGATTCTTTGCCTCCCAAGTGCTAGAATTAAAGGCGGGCGCCACCAAGCCCAGCCAGCTCAGGACCACCTGCTTGAGGATGGTGCTGCCCACAGTGAGCTGGGACCTCCTACTTCAATTAGCAACTAAGAAAATGCTTCACAGACATAGCCACAGGCTAAAACAATGAAGGAGGGCTGGAGAGATGGCTCAGCGGTTGAGCACTGATTGCTCTTGCAGAGGACCGGGTTCGGGTTCGATTCCCAGCACCCACATGGTGGCTATCTTTTTCTTTTTTTTTTAATTTAATTTTTTTATGTGTATTAATGTACTGTCTGCATGCAGGTTTGTGCACCCATGTCATGCAATGCCGCGGAGGTCAGAAGAGGGTCTCAGATTCTCGTGGAACTGGAGTTCAAGGCCAGCCTGGTCTACAGAGTGAGTTCCAGGCCAGCTGGAGCTACAGGGAGACCCTGTCTCAAAAAGACCAAAAAAAAAAAATAATAAAATAAAATAAAAATAAATAAATAAATAAATAAATAAATAAATAAATAAATAAATAAAGCCGGCAGTGCGTCCGCTGAGCGGGATCACCAAGGCTGCCGGCAGCAGCGCAGCCTCTAATGAGGGGCTGCGCTATGCCGAATACCTGCCTTCCTCCGCCCAGAGGCTGGACGCTGACATCGACCATGCCGCGGGAAGAAGGCTGATAGCCGTGGGACTAGGAGTCTCAGCTCTTGCATTTGCAGGTCGCTATGCATTTCAGATCTGGAAACCTCTAGAACAAGTAATCACAGGAACAGCAAGGACGATTTCATCTCCTAGCCTTTCATACTACTATAAAGAAGGATTTGAACAGAAAATGAGTAGGCGAGAAGCTAGTCTTATTTTAGGTGTAAGTCCATCCGCTGGCAAGGCCAAGATTAGGACAGCACATAAGAGAATTATGATTTTGAACCACCCAGATAAAGGTGGATCTCCTTACTTAGCATCCAAAATAAATGAAGCAAAAGACTTGCTGGAAGCAGCCACCAAACATTAATTGATGCCCAAGCACTACACTAAAGAAAAAGATGCAAGGGGGCTGGAGAGATGGCCTAGCGGTTAAGAACACCGACCGCTCTTGCAGAGGACCGGGGTTCGATCCCCAGCACCCATATGGCGATTGAGAACCATCTTTAACTCCAGTTCCAGGGGAATCCGACTTCCTCTTCTGACCTCCGTGGCATTGCACGACAGGGGTGCACAAACCTACATGCAGACAGTACATTCATACACATACAAAAAAATAAAAGTAAAAAAGTATATTTTCAGTTAACTAAAGAAATTGCTTAATATTAAGCATAGGAAATACTTGTTTAATGGTCATGGGGTAAATTCAAATTGAAGCCCCATGATACTGCTATGTGCCCATTGGAATGACTGAAGTTAATGACTGACCATATCCAGGGTTAGTAAGAAACAGAAGCAACCGGAAGTCCCATCCACTGCGATGGAAAGAAAACCCAGTATAATAACACTGGAGAAGGCTGGAGAGATGCTCAGCGGTTAAGAGTACCGACTGCCCTTGCAGAGGACCCAGGTTCAATTCCCTGCACCCACAAGGTGGCTAAGAACTGTCTTTAAGCTGGGCGTGGTGGCGCACACCTTTAATCCCAGCACTCGGGAGGCAGAGGCAGGCAGATCTCTGTGAGGTCAAGGCCAGCCTGGTCTGCAGAGAGAGTTCCAGGCCAGCCAGGGTTATAGGGAGACCCTGTGTAAAAAAATAATAAAAAATAACTTTGGAGAAGAGTTTGGCAACTTCTTAAAAAGTTCAACCCATCTCGAAAAGACAAAAAAAAAAAAAAAGTGCTGGAGGGGTAGGTCAGTGGTTAAAGAGCACTGGCTGCTTTTGCAGAGGATCTGGGTTTGGTTCCCAACCACATGGTGGCTAAGAACCATCTTTGACTCCAATTCCAGGAGAATCCGATGCCCTCTTCTGACCTCTGCAGCATTGCATGACACGGGTGCACCAACCTACATGCAGACAGTACACGCATACACATAAAAAATAATAAATAAAAAAATTTTTAAAAGATGACAAAGTAGATACAGTACACAGAATAACAGCACAGATGAGGGAAGTGGGGTGGTTTGAGCTAAACATCTCAAGATCCATGAACATCAGTTTTGAAGAAAAGAGAAGTATTAACTTTAGGGTTTTTTTTTTTTTTTTTTTTTTTGATCACGCTGTGGAGGGAGATCGATGCCTGTGCTCAGCTTGATTTTTCCTCTTCATACAGCCCAGGCTACCAGCTCAGGGAACCGCACCTCCCACAATGGGAAGGTCTTCCCACATCAATTAGCCTAATCAAGACAGTCTTCCACAGGTCTGTCCGGAGCACCATCTTCTGGGTGATTCTACATCTCACCAAGTTGACAATTTATATTAACCGTCACAGATATCTATTTTAATTTCTAGTGATGAGCATATTTAACAAAATAACTAAAAGTTCAGCAATTGGCTCTCAGGAACTGGCAGCAACAGGAAGGAATTTATTCTTTCCTTTGTATTTAATGAAGGTTTTTCTCTCTTTGCATTTTCTACTTTAAATTTTTTTTTTTGGCTCATATTTTTTTTTCTACACAGTGCTTTATTAATACAATACAAAAACTCTAAGGAATGAGTTTAAATATCTGTATCATAACAAACGGGCGGCAGTTCGACATCCAGGGCAGAGAGAATGCTGGAAGTAGACTGCAGCGGATCCCAGTACCATGGCGGGAAGCAGGTCTTCACAGGGGAAGGGGGTCCAGGTGCAGCAGCTTCTCAAGTCCTCTCTCCTCCTCCCAGATCATGAGCGATACTCCATTCAAGGGGAGGTGTGCAGTCTGGTGCTCCTCGGGCAAGTCAAAACTCTCAAAATAACTGGGTATTGGCACTACATCCCCAGATGAGTGATACCATGCATGCGTTTGTTTTTCTGGGACGGTTACTTCACTCAGCATGATGTCCTCTTAGCTCCAGCCATTTTCCTGCAAAGCTGTGAGTCGTCTTTCTTTACTGCTGCATAGAATTCCATTGTGTAATGTCCACATTTTCTCTATCCACTCGTCAGTTGAGGGGCATTTTAGGTTGGTTCCAGCTCCTTGCTACTGTGAGAGAGAGCTGCAATAAAACATGGCCGTGCATGTATCTCTGTGGTGCGTAAGTCTGAGGGTACATGCCCAGGAGTGGTATGGCTGGTTGGGTGGCAAGTTCATCCAAGTCTTCCAAGGGTTCTCCACACTGCTTTCCATAGTGGCTGTACGAGTTTACATTCCCACCAGCAGTGGATGAGATGTTCCCCCTTCCCCCACAACCTCTCCAGCACTTGGTATCAATTTGTTTTTCTTGATCCTAGCCAGTCTTATTGGAGTAAGATGATATCTTAAGTGGTTTTCATTTGCATTTCCTTAATATAGTGATGTTAACAGCTTCTTGAGGTGTTTCCTCAGACATCTCTAATTCCATCTTGTGAAGTCTCTGTTCAGTTCTTTGCTCCATCTATTGAGTGGGTCGTTTGTTTTCTTTTTTCTTTGTTTTTTGAGTAGTTTATATTCTGGAAATCAATGCTTTGTCAGATGTATCTGCAGTGAAGGTTTCCTCCCACTCTTGTGTGTGTGTTTCTCTTCTTTCCTTGATTGTTTTTCTTTTGATGTACAGAAGCTTTGAGTTTGGAGGCCCATTTGTCAATTGTCGACCTTAATTCTTGTGCGGCTGTCTGTCTGATTTAGGAAGTCTTTTCCTACGCCTATGTCTTGTAGTCTGCTGCCAACTTTTTCTTCATCACCTTCAAGTTTGGGGTTTCACGTTGAGGTCTTTAATCCATCTGCAGTTGACGTTTGTACAGGGTGAGAGGTAGGGGTTAATTTCATTCTTCTACAAGTGGTGATCCAGTTTTGCAACACCACTTGCTGAAGATGCTGTCTTTTCTCCATGGTGGTTTCTTGGCCCCCTTGTCAAATTGAGATGGCTGAAATTGTATGTGCTCAGATTTGGATTCTTGGTTTTTGTTCCATTGGCAACATGTCTTTTTTGTGCCAGTACCAGCTGTTTTATGACTAAGCCTGTAGTTATAGTTAAAATCTGGTATAAAGATCCCTCCTGTGTAGATCTTTTTACTCAGGATTGATTTAGCTATTCGGGTCTTTTGTTTTTCCAAATGAATTTAAGAACTTTTGTTCCAAGCCTGGTGAAGAAACTCTTGGGGATTTTGATTGGGATTGCATTAAATCTATACAAGAGTTATGGTAAAATGGACATTTTTACAATGTTAATTTTCCCAATCCATGAGCATGGGAGGTTTTTCCATCTTCTGAGTCTTCTTCAATTTCTTTCTTTAAGGGTTTAAAATTTTTGGTTGTAGAGGTCTTTGGTATCTTTGGTTAGGTTTTGTTCCTACGGTATTTATTTGTTTTTTGAGGCTTATTGGAGTGGGAGGTCTCTTTGAAATTTCTTTCTCCAGTTGCTTGTTGTTGGTGGTTAAAAGACAAGGCCTTGATTTCAAGGTTAATTTTGTTATCCTGCCACTTGCTGAAGCTGTTACATCGTTTCTAGTAGTTTTCTCTGTGGAGTTTTTTGCATCCCTTAAGTAAACAATCATATCATCAGCCAAAATAGGGATAGTTGACTTCCTCGTTCAATTAGTACTCCTTTTAATACCTTTCTGCCTTATGGCTCTTAGCAAGTGTTTCAAGCACTATGGTTTGAAGAGGAGTGGTGATATGGGGCGCCTTGCGCGGGTTCCCTTACTTTAAAGGAATTGCTTTCTGTCATATTCCCCTTTTAGGATGATATGGCTGTGGCTTTTCCTGGGTTACATATGGTTTTTGGATTACATGGAGGAACGATTTCCCGTCCAAGCATTCTTCCTAGGACTTTAAGCATGAGTGATGCTGGATTTTGTCAAAGGCTTTTTCAGCATCAATTGAGATGATTGTGTGGTTTTTGTCTTTGGTCCATTTATGTGTTGGTTTGATGATGTTTATTATTGATTTTCGTATGTTGAACCATCCCTGCCTCTCTGGTATGAATCCAACTTGGTTCATGATGGATGAGCTTCTTGATGTGGGTCTATATCGATTTGCCAGTATTCTGGTTTAGAATTTTTGGCATCTGTTTTTCATGAGGGAGATGGGTCTAATAATTCTCCTTTTTAGTTGGCTCTTTGCCTGGTTTTTGGTAATAGCGTGATGTTTGGTTTCGTAGAAGGAATTTGGAGAATTCCATTCTGATTGTATCTTCCGAACAGTTTTTCAGAAATAATGGTTTGGTAGGTCGTTTTTAATTTTTTTGTAGAATTCTGCTGTGAAACGTCTGGGCCTGGGCCTTTTTTTAATTGGGAGCTTCTACGACATCCTCTTTTCTTCAATATGTTATGGGTCTGTTTAGCTGCTGATCTCTTCTTCTACCTTTAAAATTTTAAAATGATTAAAATTAAGATTTTTGTTTTATTTTTTAATTCTTTATTTTATGTGTATGCATGTATCGTCTGCATGTATATGAGTGCACCCTTGTGTGCAGTGCCACAGAGGTCAGAGGAGGCTGTTGGATCTCCTAGAACTGGAATTACAGTTTTTAGCTGCCATGTGGGTGCTGAGAACCGAACCCAGGTCCTTTACAAGGAGTATCCCAGTGCCTCTTTTTTTTTTTTTTTTTTTTTTTTTTGTCTCGTTGAACAGTCTCCCGGTAGCTCTGGCTGTCCGAGGAACTTGCTCGATAACCAGGCTGGCCTTGAAATTTACAGAAGAGCCACCTGCCTCTTCCTCCTGAATCCTGGATTAAAGGTATGCATCACCAAACCCTGCATCCAGTGCTCTTAACCATGTAACTGTCACTCCAGCCCTAATCTCCAACCTCCAAGTTTTTTTTTTTCCCCCTCTTTTTTTCTTTTAGACAGGGTTTCACTAAGCGTGATTTTATTTAGCCTTGTCCTAGAACTTGCTATGCAGACCAGGCTGGCCCGGAACTCAGAGATTTGGCTTGCCTATGCTTCCAGCCGCCAATTTTTTTTTTTTTTGTTTTATAATTTTTATTTTTTTTGTCATGACAAACTAGCTTTTCTGTATTCCTTTGATCTATATTACTCTAAAATATACATACATTTCCTTCCTCCAGCCTCCAATTTTTTTAAAAATTATGTACAATTATGTATCTGTTTTTATGGTGGAATAAGTTGGGTGCGGCAATCCCCAGCAGAGGCAGAAGAAGGGGCATATCAAGATCTCTGAGACTGAGTGTTCCAAGATTGTTGGTGAACCACCCAATGTGGGCGGCTGGAAATTGAAGTGAGTCCCTCTGAAGAGCAACAACATGCTCTTAACTTCTGAGCCATCTCTCCAGCCTCTCTTGGTAATTTTCCTTTTCTTTAGAAACTTCAAGACTTGAATGAATATGCTTTGTAGTGATTACATAACATTATAGCATTCGGGTTTTAAATTGTTGTTTTTTTGTTTTTTGGGATGTGTGCTTGCTATGTAGCCGCAGTCTGATTTAGAATCAAACAGTGTAGCTCAGGCTGGCTTAGAACTCCTAGGGACCCTCCCGCCTTAGATTCTCAAATGCTGGAATTACATGTGGTGGGTCACCATACCCAGCTCATATTTGACTATTAAGAACCTAAAGTTAGGCCAGGTGTGGTGGCACAACGCCGATTAAATCCCACAATCAGGAGGCAGAGGCAGGCAAGATCTCTGTGAAATTTGGGCCAGCCTGATTTACCTAGCAAGTTCCAGGACACCTAATATTAAAGGGAGATCTTGTCTCAAAAAAACT
>VZQC01012059.1:438384-519288 GCA_009823505.1 Rhizomys pruinosus | reverse complement strand
GCACTTGGGAGGCAGAGGCAGGCGGATCTTTGTGAGTTCAAGGCCAGCCTGGTCTACAGAGTGAGTTCCAGGACAGCTGGGGCTACAGGGAGAACCTTTCTAAAAAAAACAAAAAAAAAAAAAAAAAATAGAAGACTTTTCATGGACCTTGTACTCCTTACGTATTTGTTTTAGTGAAGGTATGGTAAGGGAATTGAGAGAAAAAAATGAGTCATGTCTATGCAGTTTCTACACTATCTCCATTGCAATAAAGGATATATAAAGAAAGAGGTTACCTATCACTATGGGTTGGATGCATTTTGTTCTTGATTCAGGACCCAGGAGATAGTAGTGCTATTAAGGATTTAAGAAAGATTACCTCATTATAGGTGAGGGATTTATAGCGGAGAGTTAGTAAAAGAATTTCTTCCCTTAATGTCACTCTGGGTTGTCAACTTTGTATTGTAAATCTGCTGATTGATTAAAATGCCTAACTTAGTGAGGTCACAGCCTGACTGGACTCTACCCAAGAAACATGTTCCAGAACATGTCCAAGGTCCAAGAGTCAACTGCAAATGGGCAAGAAACCAGGTGACCAGGTGAGCTAGTGCATCTGTCCTCGGAGGCAGAGCTGAAGAGTGGAATCCACCAAGCACCTGCCTTAACTGTGGGATGAGTTTGGACCCTGGGTGTCTGAGTGGACTTGACCTGAGATGAGGTTATACAGTGACAGAACAAACAGTGCATGATGGGTGCACTGTCCAGAAAACAGAAAACAGACCTAGAATAGTCTCCTCATGGTGTATTGGGGCATAAATTTATATTTTAAAAGCTTTTATTTCTTTTTTTTTTTTTTGAGACAAGGTCTTGTTATGCTGCTCAGGCTGGCCTTGAACTCACAATTCCCCCATCTCAACCTCCCACATCTTTGGAATTATAAATTTACTCATTTGAGGAGGGTGTGGTGGTGCACACCTTTAATCTCAGCACTCAGGAGGTAGAGGCAGGTGGATCTCTGTGAGTTCAAGGCCAGCCTGGTCTACATATTGAGTTTCCAGGCCTGCTGGGGCTACAGGGAGACCTTGTCTCAAAAAGACCAAAAATAAAATAAAATAATAATTTTAAAATTCCTCATTTGAAAAGCAATCTAGTACAGCTATCAGGAATTTAAACATGTTTCTACTTTTTAACCATATAGTTCTTTTTAAAATTTTTTATTATTTATTTATTTACTTATTTATTTGTATGAATGTATTGTCTTCATGTAGGTTTGTGCACCCGTGTGGTGCAATGCCGCGGAGTTACAGACGGTTCTCAGCCTCCATGTGGGTGCTGGGGATCGAACCCGGGTTCTCTGCAAGAGCAGTCGGCGCTCTTAACCTCTAGGCCATCTCTCCAGTCCCATTGGGCATACAGTTCTACATGCTCTAGAAGTTGGGTTGTTGTAAGATTTGTTCAAATGATCACAAGAAACATGAGGCCTTACAGGTGCGGGAACATCCAGCCTTGGAGCAGGCGCCCTGGGACAGAATGCTTTCTCACCATCTTTTTTTTTTTTTTGTCTTTTCGTGACAGGGTCTCCCTGTAGCCCCTGCCCCAGCCCCAGCTGGCCTGGAACTACCTGTAAGACCAGGCTGGCCCTTGAGACTCACAGAGATCCACCGCCTCTGCCTCCCAAGGGCTAGGATTAAAGGTTTTTTTTTTTTTTTTTATTTTTTATTTTTTTGTTTATTTATTATTATTATTAGTTTTGGTCTATCCTGCCTTTTCTTTTTTTTTTTTTTTGGTCTTTTTGAGGACAGGGTCTCCCTGTAGCCCCAATCTGTCGCTGGAACTCACTCTGTAGACCAGATGGCCATTTTCGTGAACTCACAAAGATCCGCCTGCCTCCCCTCCCAAGTGCTAGGATTAAAGGTGCGCCACCACGCCCGGCTATGCTGCCTTTTCTTAAAGATGGTAACCGCCTTCCGTGCCCAGCTTTTCTTTATCATTTAACTCTGGTTACTTCTACAGACCCCCGTCACAAGGAAAATCCAAGTCCACTTAAGAGGATCTTGATTGACCTGATTGGCTGCCCTTGGATCAGAAGTCCTCCTATGACCCAATCAGCGGAGGCTGAGACTCGCATGTCTCCACGCCTCGCCGCCAACCCCCTATGCGCTGGGGTGGTCTGGACTGGCCGCCGCTGTGATGTTTGTTATGTGTTGTGACATCTAAGCAAAGATGGCAGGGATGGGGACCTAGGGGTGCATTAAAGTGCTCCTGGATGCTGGGGCAGGAAGACCGCGGTGTGAGTTCTAGGCCGGCATGGCTGAACGATAGAGATGGCCTAGCGGATTAGAGCATGGACTGCGCTACAGAGACCCAGGTTCGTCTCCAGTACCCACATGGCGGGCAAGAACCGTCTGAAAACTCCAATTCCAGGAAGAACTCCAGCGCCAGGGGAATCCGAGACCCTCTTCTGACCTCCGCGGCATTGCACGACACGGGGTGCACAGACTTGCATGCAGACAGGACATTCATACACATACAGAAAAAAAAAAAAAAAAAAAAAAGTTCTGTATTTGTTCCTAGCTTTCGGGCACCCGGTAACGAACACTCAGCTCTCAAATCTCAGGAGGGATCGTGTTAGAGCCCTTTATTTGAACTGGCGGCTTTGGGCCCAGCACGCCCCTCTCCCCGCGGGCTGACCCCGCCCCCGCACCGCCTTCTCCGCTTCCGGCCCTCCCCCTCCTCCTCCCCGGCCCGGCATGGCTCCGCTGCGCTTCGCCGCTAACCTGTCTTGGCTCTTCCCGGAGCTCCCCGGGCTCCCCGCACGGCTGCAGGCGGCCGGGCGCGCGGGCTTCGAGGCCGCCGAGGTGGCCTGGCCGTACGCGGAGCCGCCCGAGGAGCTGGCTCGCAGGGCTCGGGCGGCTGGGCTGCAGCTGGTGCTGATCAACACGCCCCCGGGAGACCCGGAGAAGGGGGAGATGGGGCTGGGGGCCGTCCCCGGGAGGCAGGCGGCCTTCCGGGAGGGGCTGGAGCAGGCCGTGTTGTACGCCAAGGCTCTGGGCTGGTCGCAGGTACCCCTCCCTCCCTCCCTTCTGCCAATCCCCTGTGGTCCCCGAACGCCTTTTGTAAACCGCCTTCTTATTTCATCGGTCAGTGAAGTCTGTTTGCCGCCTCTTTCAAGACCGCACTCGGGAATCCCGTGCCGGGAGCGGGCTTGGGTCTGATCAGGGAAGATAAGGCTGGGAATACAGCCTTGAGATGCTGGGCAGCTGGGCAGCAGGGCAGGCACCTCACCCTGACTGAAGAAAGCTGCTTGCAGATGCTGGAACTGGGTCTGGAAGACCGTACTTTATGGGCGGGAGATAACACTATTCCAGGCAACGAGGCTGTGGCCAGAGGAAAGAGGCAGGTTGGTGTGTCCAGCCATGTTCACGAGCACATTGGGTTGGCAGGGTAGGAATGCATGCTGTGCCTGCCGAAGTGGATGTGGCCAAGATCAGGTGATGGGATGCAGCTTCAAAGTGGTAGTGAGAGAACAGCCAGCAGATCCCGGCAGAGGTCAAATACAAGTGTGAGAAGCAACTGGCAACAAGGGGCTCATTACTGGCCAGAGGTAGGCCCCCAGAAAACAGATGGGAAGAGGCCAAGAACCAGCTGCAGGCCAGGAAGCTGGCAAGCACCATGCACTGTCTAAGAATGGCAAGGGTCAAGGTCACTTCTAAAATTGGAGCCTCAAGGATACCTACAGGCTGAGGAAGAATGAGGAAAAAAGGGGTTCAGAGGACAGGAGGGCTAAGGGATGGCTTCGAGGCTCTGGGGATGGCTGGGAGAAGGCATCAGGTGACTTGCCTTGGGCTGACACTCGAGTGTCCAAGGAGGCTTCTGGGGTGGCTGAGCATCATGGTCCATGGTATTGATAGAGGACCTGGTGGGATGGGGAGGGGCTGACATCTCCAAGGGCACCCCAGAAGAGATGCACAGCAAATCAAGGGCATGCGCTCTCCTCTACCATCTTCTGCACAGGGTCCACCTGATGGCTGGCCGNGCCTTTAATTCCTAGCACTTGTGAGGCAGAGCAAAGGTGGGACTTTGTGAGTTCACAAGGCCAGCCTGATCTACAGAGTGAGTGCGCAGGCCCAGCTGGGGCTAAAAAAAAAAAAAAGTTCTGTATTTGTTCCTAGCTTTCGGGCACCCGGTAACGAACACTCAGCTCTCAAATCTCAGGAGGGATCGTGTTAGAGCCCTTTATTTGAACTGGCGGCTTTGGGCCCAGCACGCCCCTCTCCCCGCGGGCTGACCCCGCCCCCGGCACCGCCTTCTTCCGCCTTCCGGCCCTCTCCCCCTCCTCCTCCCCGGCCCGGCATGGCTCCGCTGCGCTTCGCCGCTAACCTGTCTTGGCTCTTCCCGGAGCTCCCCGGGCTCCCCGCACGGCTGCAGGCGGCCGGGCGCGCGGGCTTCGAGGCCGCCGAGGTGGCCTGGCCGTACGCGGAGCCGCCCGAGGAGCTGGCTCGCAGGGCTCGGGCGGCGGGGCTGCAGCTGGTGCTGATCAACACGCCCCCGGGAGACCCGGAGAAGGGGGAGATGGGGCTGGGGGCCGTCCCCGGGAGGCAGGCGGCCTTCCGGGAGGGGCTGGAGCAGGCCGTGTTGTACGCCAAGGCTCTGGGCTGTCGCAGGTACCCCTCCCCTCCCTCCCTTCTGCATCCCCTGGGGTCCCCGACCTTTGTAAACCGCCTTCTTTATTTCATCTGTCAGTGACATTCTGTTTGCCGCTCTTTCAAGACCACTCTGGGATCCCGTGCCGGGAGCTGGCTGGGGTCTGATCAGGGAGATAGCTGGTAAATACAGCCTGTGAGAGCTGGGCAGCTGGGCAGCAGGGCAGGCACCTCACCCTGACTGAAGAAAGCTGCTTGCAGATGCTGGAACTGGGTCTGGAAGACCGTACTTTATGGGCGGGAGATAACACTATTCCAGGCAACGAGGCTGTGGCCAGAGGAAAGAGGCAGGTTGGTGTGTCCAGCCATGTTCACGAGCACATTGGGTTGGCAGGGTAGGAATGCATGCTGTGCCTGCCGAAGTGGATGTGGCCAAGATCAGGTGATGGGATGCAGCTTCAAAGTGGTAGTGAGAGAACAGCCAGCAGATCCCGGCAGAGGTCAAATACAAGTGTGAGAAGCAACTGGCAACAAGGGGCTCATTACTGGCCAGAGGTAGGCCCCCAGAAAACAGATGGGAAGAGGCCAAGAACCAGCTGCAGGCCAGGAAGCTGGCAAGCACCATGCACTAAGAATGGCAAGGGTCAAGGTCACTTCTAAAATTGGAGCCTCAAGGATACCTACAGGCTGAGGAAGAATGAGGAAAAAAGGGGTTCAGAGGACAGGAGGGCTAAGGGATGGCTTCGAGGCTCTGGGGATGGCTGGGAGAAGGCATCAGGTGACTTGCCTTGGGCTGACACTCGAGTGTCCAAGGAGGCTTCTGGGGTGGCTGAGCATCATGGTCCATGGTATTGATAGAGGACCTGGTGGGATGGGGAGGGGCTGACATCTCCAAGGGCACCCCAGAAGAGATGCACAGCAAATCAAGGGCATGCGCTCTCCTCTACCATCTTCTGCACAGGGTCCACCTGATGGCTGGCCGTGTGCCCCAAGGGGCTGACCGAGCCACAGTCAGGGGTGAGATGGAGACAGTTTTTCTGGAGAACCTGAGGCATGCCGCTGGGGTGCTGGCTCAGGTAAGCAATAGAGTGGGGGTACACATTAGGGACAGCAAATGGGGTACAAGGCTGGGCAGTGGCTCAGGTCAGACAGACAGGTGAGGGTGCTGACTAGTGACAGACTGGGGCAAAGTGGGAAGGAACTCTACTGACAGCATCCTTTGTGCTGCTAGGAGAACCTCGTGGGACTGCTGGAACCCATTAACACGCGTATCACGGACCCCCAATACTTCCTGGACACACCCCAGCAGGGTAAGACCTTAGGCCTGTGCTTCCTCCTATCCTCGATTCCCCTGCTCCCCGGTCTCATGGCTCTTTCCCGGGCTTCTCTCCCAGCGGCAGCCATCTTGCAGAAGGTTGGAAGACCCAATCTCCAATTACAAATGGTGAGAAAAGGGTGCTTTTCCACAACCATGTTCTCCAGTCTGGGCAGGACGGTGAAGACACCAGGGATTCTGAGTGTCCTCCAGTCTGGGCAGGATGGTGAAGACACCAGGGATTCCGAGTGTTCTCTAGTCTGGGCAGGACGGTGAGGACACCAGGGATTCTGAGTGTTCTCCAGTCTGGGCAGGACGGTGAGGACACCAGGGATTCTGAGTGTTCTCTAGTCTGGGCAGGACGGTGAGGACACCAGGGATTCTGAGTGTTCTCCAGTCTGACAGGACGGTGAGGACACCAGGGATTCTGAGTGTTCTCTAGTCTGGGAAGGACGGTGAGGACACCAGGGATTCTGAGTGTTCTCTAGTCTGGGCAGGACGGTGAGGACACCAGGGATNTACTTCTGTGTCAAACAGTTTGCCTTGGAATGTTCCCGAATCCCAATGGGGGCAGGCTGTCAACAGTGTGTTTATACTTTGCTGTGTTTTGTTGGTGTTTTTGTTTGGTGGTTTTCCACCCCCAACACCCACCCCCCCCACCCGCCCCCCCAAACACACCACCCCCCCCACCCCACCCCCACCCCCCCCACCCCCCACCCCCCCCCCCACCCCCCAACCCCACACCCCACCCCCCACCCCCCAACCCCACCACCCAACACCCAGCACCACCCCACCCCCACCCCACCAACACACACACCAGCCCACCCCCCCAAAACCCCACCCAACCCCCCCCCCCCCCCCCCCCCCCCCACCCCACACACCCCCCCACCACCACCCCACAACCCACCACCACCACCCCCCCACCCCCCCCCCCACCCCCACCCCCGAACCCCCCCCCGACCCCCCACCCACCCCCCCCACACCCCCACCACCCAACACCCCCCCCCCCCCACCCCACCACCCCCCACCCCCCCCACCCCCCACAAACGCAAGTAAATGGACAGAGACAAGCACTATGGAGTGGACAAAGCTTAGGCACAATCAGGGGCATTGTGCCCAGTGATGGATCAGGTTCTGTGACTGGACCACTTACCTGTCTGACCCTGTGTGGTTCAAAGCTGCATTCAGCTGAAGCACTGAGACAGAAGACAGAAGCTCAGCACAGAAATGGCCCTTGCCCCATGCCCAGCACAGTGGTCCTCAGTAACCATGGACAGCTGAACAGTGAGGATGTTTGAGCGCAGTGGTAATGTGACGCATTAGGTTGATGTTGTGCAAGTCATGGTCTGATGCAAGTGGGGACAGTAGGCATCGTCAGTGTTGTCACCAGTATAGTATCCTGCTACCTGATGACTTCAGGGCAGGCCCCTGGTACCCTATGATCCCCAGAGTTCCCTGGGTTCTCCCTGCCCCCCTACTCACCTAATCTCTAACCCTGCTCAGGATTGTTTTGTTTTGGTTTCTGAGATAGGTCCTTACTGTCACGGCCGTTCTGGGAAACCGAACGTACAGTCAGAAATACCTTGACTTTTACCTTGGGCCTGCACGTCCCAAGCGCCAGGCAGACAGCTGCTCATTTCTAAATTGCTTTTTTGATAGTATTTAGTGTCTATACTAATTGAAGGAGAGCAGTTTACCCCTTCCTATACAGATGATGAGACTGAGGTTGACAGAAATTAAGTACCTCCTGTCCTGTGACAGGCTGGTCAGTAGCAGTCTTGGGGTTGAAATCTAGGCTTCTGCGATACTGGTCTCATCCTTATTTCAGCTCATCACATGCCTCTGGCTTTATGAGATCCGTGCATTCTCTCTCAGGTAGATGAGGAAACTGAAGCATAGAGTGATTATGAGGCGTTTTACCAAGGTCATATAGCTAGTCTGCCTCCTTCTACAGTTATGTTTCCTTTTCCATTAACTGCCAATGCTCCTGAGTGTCCAGATGGATTCTGCCATCCCAACTCCACATATCGTATTGTTAACATTGTCAGTAGCAGGGAGTTCCATCAGGAGAAGGACCTGCTGCTTGTCTCAGCCCTCGCTCCCTCCTTTCCTCTACAGTTCAGTTGGCAAGACAGCCGCATGCAGACGTAGCAGGGAGGCCCACACTGGCATTCATTCTAGAGGAGTCTTAAATGAATAGACGTGCAGGCATGGTGGTGTGCACAACGTTTAGTCCCACACGTCAGAGCAGAAGTAGCCTGGAGCTCTGAGATCGAGCAGCCTGTCCACACAGCAAGTTCCCAGGCAAAGCTGTGCTAAGGGAGACCATTTCTCAACCTAACCCCCTCAAAACCAACAAAAAATTTGAGACAAGTTAAGGCTAGGTCCAGCGGAGCAGACGTTCCAGGCAGAGGCATGCAGGTGCCCAAGTGCAAGTGGAGAACGTGTTTGTCGTCCTTGGGAGGGCAGACGAAGGCTCCTCATGAGAAAGGCACACTGCAGGCTTCTTCGGGACGCCCTGTTCTAATATCAGCTTCCTAGTGTCCCTTCCGTAATGTGTAATGGTGTGCATTCCATCACTCACAAACTAGACATATAAGCCTTGAAAGCAAAAGATTTGTTTCCCAGCACACAGAACAGTGCTGGTGGATTGGTAGACCACCAGCAACGACACGGCTTGTTGCTGATTCAGTGCCAGCCATCTAGTGCAGATAACACTAGCAGTTTTCTGATTTCCCAGTTTCTGTACAACAAAAAAATATAACGTGGTAGTAAAAAGTGTGTCCCCTTGGATCTCCCTTGCACAAGGGATTACTGTCAACGGTACACTCTTCTGCCTGGAAGGGGGTAGGTACGGATGGCGCAGCGCAGGTGGGACCACACGCTAACCCCTCCTGCTGCCCCTTCCCAGCTGTCCATGCTGTTCACAGAGGAGTGTGACAAAGTGCGTGACCTGATGCATGTGCACTCCTTCAGCTATGACTTCCACCTCCGCCTCGTGCACCAGCATGTGGTGGGTACCCACCTGGTACTGCGGCATGGCTACCACCTTACCACCTTCTTGCGACACTTCCTGGCCCACCACCCTGATGGACCCCACTTTGGCCGCAATCACATTTACCAAGGTCAGTGCCAGATAAGCTGGCTAAAAGACGGACCCTGTGGCACCACCAGTCCAGGTTTGGTGGGATCCTGTTAGCTGTACGAGTCCCTCATGCCATGCCCCCATGTTCATTCTGGGAATCTCTAAGGATTTCACGGTTGTTTTCATAGCAGAATTAGAACCCTGTGTCCTGTGTACCCTGCCCTGTTTTGAGCATTTTTGCCCATCTCAGCATCCTACAGGAGCTCCGGAGCTCCGCAGGAAAGCAGAGCTGTAGTGACTCCTGCCCGCTGCCCCACCAGATCAAGTGGCTTATCCCTAGTTGTGTGTTGATTCCTCGAACTTGCCTCTTAGGGACACTAGAGCTCCCTACGCCCCTCATTGCCGCCCACCAGCTGTACAACTATGTGGCTGATCATGCCAGTTCTTACCACATGAAGCCGCTTCGGATGGCCCGGCCAGGTGGCCCAGAACATAATGAGTATGCCCTGGTGTCATCGTGGCACAGGTAAGGCTAGAGGCAGCTCCCAGCATGTACCCGTCGGACACTGAGAGGCAGAAATGTGTTTTCTTGTGGCACAAAGTTTGAGGGTCTGGTTTCGTTAGGGAGGGCTTCATTATGCCCCTCAGGGTTAGGTCTCTCCCCCACCACTGCATAGCTCTGGCTGGCCTCAACTGGACCTCTGAGGGGCTTCGCCAGGATGACCTTTCGACGTGGTCCTCTGCTTGGCTGTCACGGGCTTGAACACCCTTTGAGCAAGGAAGCTGAGCGCCAGTCCCTGCTGCTGCTGACTGCGGTCAGATCTCTCACCTTGGACATGTCCGTTCCTGGGCCCGCCCGCTTCTCCCAGGTGTCTCCCGACAGCACTGTCCCACTCTCTGCCCTTCTCCTTCCCAGGCTTCAGTTCTTCGTGGTGCTCACCAGCCAACGAGAACTCTTCCCCAGACTCACTGCTGACATGCGCAGATTCCGGAAGCCACCCAGATTGCCCCCTGAGCCAGAGGCTCCTGGGAGCTCAGTAGGTAGCCCTGGGGAGGCCTCAGGGCTCGTTCTGGTCCCTGGGCCAGCACCTCTGTTCCCACCGCTGGCTGCAGAGGTGGGCATGGCAAGGGCACGGCTGGCTCAGCTGGTTCGTCTGGCTGGTGGGCATTGCCGACGGGATACCCTCTGGAAGCGCCTCTTCTTGCTGGAGCCAGCAGGGCCTGACAGACTAAGGCTCGGGGGGCGCCTGGCCCTGGCAGAGCTGGAGGAGCTCCTAGAGGCAGTCCACGCCAAATCTATTGGGGACATTGACCCCCAGCTGGTAAGAGACTGGGTTCTGTGAGAGATGGAGTCAGTTCTAGTCTAATGGTCAGGCTGGAGAGTGGAGTCTCGGGTAACCTAGAACAGCAGACTCAGGGCCGTGAACCCTCCCATAGGACTGCTTCCTGTCCATGACGGTCCCCTGGTACCAGAGCCTCATCAAGGTTCTCCTGAGCCGCTTCCCCCAGAGCTGCCGCCATTTTCAGAGCCCAGACTTGGGAACTCAGTACCTGGTAAGTCCCATTGGTCCTTCTGAGAACTCCTCATCCAAGAGGGCAGAGAACCACTTGGGGAGTCCCAGCCTTAAAAAACAAGCTTTGCCCTTGGCCCTATATTGTGGTCCCTATATTGGATCACAACAAAAACTAAAACCTTTGAGCAGTGAGTCCTAGTGCATGCTTGCTGAGAATTAACCAAGAGACCCTGAGGGCAAGTCTCTGGCATCAAACCCTCAGGGCTCTCAGGATTGAGCCGTGTAGTTTGTCTTGGAGGCTGGGACCCCAGAAGGGAGCCTTTGGGTTTTAATGCCTGGTTGCTCAAGGTGCGATACTCAGACCAGCAGCAGCAGTGTCACCTGGTAGCCCATTAAAATGCAAATATAAGGCCTTCCGAACACTGGCCTTGGGGTCTGTCTTATTGGTGTATCTCCACATGGTCTTTGCACACATTACTTTGAGGGTACAATGGTGAGGGACAGGTAGAAAGAAAACGACAGTGATGAGCATGCACGTGCATCTAGAAGACGGGAACAGCCAGAGTGGCACGCAGAGGAAAGTTCAAGAGAGGGCGGCAGACAGAGCAGCGGTGAGCCTGGCAGGGGATCCTGCAACACAGGTTCAGTTCTGGTATACAGCAGGTCATCCAGAAGCAGAGGTCCACTAAGGCCCAAGGCTGGCAGTGAGCACCAAGTAGGAGCAAATCAGGAAAGAGTGATGAGTCCACGGGGCAAGGTTCATCTGAGGTTCGTGAGATGTAGACATTTGGGATCAGGAGAGGGATGTGGCCCCAGCCGTATGAACAGGTGACAGGGAAGCCTTGAGAGAAGAGATCACCTAGTGGTAGATCTCAACCTGAATACTAAAGAACAGGTGATGTCAGGGCAATCACAAGGGTCAGAGAGACAAGAGACCTAGGACAGGCTGCACAGACCATGCCTTGGTCAAGAACTCTCCTTCATAGATTGGCTTCACTGTGCCAGGCTCTGGCATGACTTCTGGAAGCATTCTGAGGGGGCTCTGACAGGCTGGGGCGCAATACCATCCTGAATGACCTGGGGTTGCTAATAGTCTCAGACATGGTTACAGAAGGAGGGCTTGCACAGCTTCAGGAGACACAGGCCTCACCCCTGTCCATCTCATCTATTGCTGCAGGTTGTACTGAATCAGAAATTCACCGACTGTTTTGTGCTAGTGTTTCTGGACTCACACTTGGGAAAGACGGTGAGAGCAGGGGGTGAGGGACTTCATGGAAGATGAGAGGCCATGCCCCAAGTACTCGGCCTCAGCCATCATTCTGAGCCCTGTCCCTTCCATGACCAACCCCCCTCACCACTGTCCCCCTATCATGTTCCCCAGTCTCTGACGGTGGTTTTTCGAGAGCCCTTCCCAGTGCAGCCCCAGGACAGTGAGAGCCCCCCAGCCCAGCTGGTCTCCACCTACCACCACCTGGAGTCTGTCATCAACACAGCCTGTTTTACCCTCTGGACCCGCCTCCTCTGAGGAAGTGGGTCCCTAACTCTGTTGAATCATGGATCTAGAAGACTGCCCACCTGAAACTGACCAGCACTTGACCCCAGGGCAAGCTCAGACACAGAATGACGTCAAAGGATTGTGACCATGTCTGGGGATCTGCTACAGGCTGGCAACAGCCACTACCCTCCCTTCAGAGCCCTGGGCCCTTCCAGAAGGAGATGCCTCCTTCCTACTCCTAGTAGAGTCCCCGGGGTTTTCACGTCAAGTGGCAAGCAGCTCTGTCAGAGCTTCACTCACAGTTTGGTCACTGTGTACCCCTGGCCCTCATCACTGTTGGACAGTACCATTGAGATGAGACACTGGTTCCAAATCCTGCTCTTCCTCTGAAGCACATGTGACCATTGTTAAACACACACCCTAACCCCACCCCTGTTGGACCCCTGCTTTCTCAAAGATGAGAGAGAAGCCCCCCTGCATCTGAACCAGCCCTGGCACTGACTGGAGGATCTGAGCAAGAACTATGTGTCCCTTCCCAGTGAGAGGGAAGTAACCGAGAGACACAGAAGCATTCGACACTACGTGTCCCCCACCTCTGTAATATACACACAGAAAAATGTTAATGGCCGGGCATGGTGGTGCCGCCTTTCCTGCACTTGGGCAGAGGCAGCCGAATCTTTGTGAGTTCATGCCCAGCCTGGTCTACAGAGGAGTTCGCAGGACAACTGGGCTACAGGGAGCCCCTGTCTTTGAAAAGAAAAAAAAAAAAATGTTAAGTGTGTTGTTTTTAATTCAGAGGAGAAGCCTTGGGACACACACTGCCCCAGAGCAGCAGCAAGTGGTGTGCAGAACCTTACTGGCTAGGCCGTGGGTGGCCCTGTCTGTCCCAATACGAACGTAGCCAGCTCAGACCCTCCAGGGTGTCTCCTGCAGTGAGAGAGGCAACAGCAACTCAACCCACAAGAGAAAGAACAGCCCCTGCCCAACCTCTCCTCCCACAGTCTCTGCCAGGGGGCCACCTGGAGCCTCACCTCGAGGCCGATACTCGCAGCCCACAAAGCCTTGGTAGCCTTCATCTTCCAGCAGCTGGAACAGGTAGGAGAAGTTCAGCTCTCCAGAGCTGTCTGGCTCCCCACGGTCTGGGACCTGTGCCACCTGCACATGCCCTAGGGACAGATAGATGAAGGAAGGGAACAGGTTGGGGGTGGAGGAGAGTGTAGCAAACACCACCACCAGGAAGGCACAGGGAAGGAAGCCCTCACCAACAGTGGGCAGGAACTCCCGGATGTTTCTTGTCAGATTCCCATCCATGATCTGCCAGTGGAATAAGTCCTGGGGAAGAGAACACTCGGAATCCCTGGTGTCCTCACCGTCCTGTCCAGACTAGAGAACACTCGGAATCCCTGGTGTCCTCACCGTCCTGCCCAGACTAGAGAACACTCGGATTATTTATTTATTTATTTATTTATTATTTATTTATTTTAATATTATTTTTATTTTACCTGTATGAATCTATTGCCTGCATGTGAGTGCACCTGTGTTATATACAGTGCCCCCAGAAATTAGAAGAGGACGTCGGATTCCCTTGAACTGGAGTTAGGGACAGTGGTTAGCTGTCGTGTGGGTGTTAGGAATTGAACCTAGGACCTCTCCAAGAGCTGCAAATGCACTTAACCACTGGGCCATCTCTCTAGCCTCAGATGCTTATTTTTTGAAAGATGTCATCTTTTTTTTTTTTTATTTTTGTTTTTATTGCCTCTTATCTCTTGCTTCAAACGTTGGGTGAAAAGCAGGTTCAAATCTAGATAGTGCTTATGCCTATTATTGTTCTCTTTGTGGCATGTTATAATTCTGTTTATTTAAAGTGGTAATCCTTAGCATTGCTTAACATTTGTACTCTCTAGAGAAAAGTCGTTATTAATTTTATTATTAATACTACAGACTCAAGTGCGTGTGCATATGCATGTATTTATACATATTTGGGTTTATATGCACTTATGTGTGTTAATAAATACATCCTTTAATACTTAATGGTGGCACTAAAAGCTATATGGCTTGGTTTACTTAAGGGACTGAGTATAACACTAGAATTAGGGATGTGTTTCTTAGAAACATTTTTTTTTTTTTCTTTTCAAGACAGGGTCTCCCTGTAGCCCCAGCTGTCCTGGAACTCACTCTGTAGACCAGGCTGGCCTTGAACTCACAAAGATTCGCCTGCCTCTGCCTCCCAAGTGCTAGGATTAAAGGCGTGCACCACCATGCCCGGCCACTTAACATTTTCTTATGTGTATATTACAGAGGTGGGGGACACGTAGTGTCGAATGCTTCTGTGTCTCTCGGTTACTTCCCTCTCACTGGGAAGGGACACATAGTTCTTGCTCAGATCCTCCAGTCAGTGCCAGGGCTGGTTCAGATGCAGGGGGGCTTCTCTCTCATCTTTGAGAAAGCAGGGGTCCAACAGGGGTGGGGTTAGGGTGTGTGTTTAACAATGGTCACATGTGCTTCAGAGGAAGAGCAGGATTTGGAACCAGTGTCTCATCTCAATGGTACTGTCCAACAGTGATGAGGGCCAGGGGTACACAGTGACCAAACTGAGAGTGAAGCTCTGACAGAGCTGCTTGCCACTTGACGTGAAAACCCCGGGGACTCAACTAGGAGTAGGAAGGAGGCATCTCCTTCTGGAAGGGCCCAGGGCTCTGAAGGGAGGGTAGTGGCTGTTGCCAGCCTGTAGCAGATCCCCAGACATGGTCAAAATCCTTTGACGTCATTCTGTGTCTGAACTTGCCCTGGGGTCAAGTGCTGGTCAGTTTCAGGTGGGCAGTCTTCTAGATCCATGATTCAACAGAGTTAGGGACCCACTTCCTCAGAGGAGGCGGGTCCAGAGGGTAAAACAGGCTGTGTTGATGACAGACTCCAGGTGGTGGTAGGTGGAGACCAGCTGGGCTGGGGGGCTCTCACTGTCCTGGGGCTGCACTGGGAAGGGCTCTCGAAAAACCACCGTCAGAGACTGGGGAACATGATAGGGGGACAGTGGTGAGGGGGGTTGGTCATGGAAGGGACAGGGCTCAGAATGATGGCTGAGGCCGAGTACTTGGGGCATGGCCTCTCATCTTCCATGAAGTCCCTCACCCCCTGCTCTCACCGTCTTTCCCAAGTGTGAGTCCAGAAACACTAGCACAAAACAGTCGGTGAATTTCTGATTCAGTACAACCTGCAGCAATAGATGAGATGGACAGGGGTGAGGCCTGTGTCTCCTGAAGCTGTGCAAGCCCTCCTTCTGTAACCATGTCTGAGACTATTAGCAACCCCAGGTCATTCAGGATGGTATTGCGCCCCAGCCTGTCAGAGCCCCCTCAGAATGCTTCCAGAAGTCATGCCAGAGCCTGGCACAGTGAAGCCAATCTATGAAGGAGAGTTCTTGACCAAGGCATGGTCTGTGCAGCCTGTCCTAGGTCTCTTGTCTCTCTGACCCTTGTGATTGCCCTGACATCACCTGTTCTTTAGTATTCAGGTTGAGATCTACCACTAGGTGATCTCTTCTCTCAAGGCTTCCCTGTCACCTGTTCATACGGCTGGGGCCACATCCCTCTCCTGATCCCAAACGTCTACATCTCACGAACCTCAGATGAACCTTGCCCCGTGGACTCATCACTCTTTCCTGATCTGCTCCTACTTTGGCGCTCACTGCAGCCTTGGCCTAGTGGACCCTGGCTTCTCTGGATGACCTGCTGTATACCAGAACTGAACCTGTGTTGCAGGATCCCCTGCCAGGCTCACCGCTGCTCTGTCTGCCGCCCTCTCTTGAACTTTCCTCTGCGTGCCACTCTGGCTGTTCCCGTCTTCTAGATGCACGTGCATGCTCATCACTGTCGTTTTCTTTCTACCTGTCCCTCACCATTGTACCCTCAAAGTAATGTGTGCAAAGACCATGTGGAGATACACCAATAAGACAGACCCCAAGGCCAGTGTTCGGAAGGCCTTATATTTGCATTTTAATGGGCTACCAGGTGACACTGCTGCTGCTGGTCTGAGTATCGCACCTTGAGCAACCAGGCATTAAAACCCAAAGGCTCCCTTCTGGGGTCCCAGCCTCCAAGACAAACTACACGGCTCAATCCTGAGAGCCCTGAGGGTTTGATGCCAGAGACTTGCCCCCAGGGTCTCTTGGTTAATTCTCAGCAAGCATGCACTAGGACTCACTGCTCAAAGGTTTTAGTTTTTGTTGTGATCCAATATAGGGACCACAATATAGGGCCAAGGGCAAAGCTTGTTTTTTAAGGCTGGGACTCCCCAAGTGGTTCTCTGCCCTCTTGGATGAGGAGTTCTCAGAAGGACCAATGGGACTTACCAGGTACTGAGTTCCCAAGTCTGGGCTCTGAAAATGGCGGCAGCTCTGGGGGAAGCGGCTCAGGAGAACCTTGATGAGGCTCTGGTACCAGGGGACCGTCATGGACAGGAAGCAGTCCTATGGGAGGGTTCACGGCCCTGAGTCTGCTGTTCTAGGTTACCCGAGACTCCACTCTCCAGCCTGACCATTAGACTAGAACTGACTCCATCTCTCACAGAACCCAGTCTCTTACCAGCTGGGGGTCAATGTCCCCAATAGATTTGGCGTGGACTGCCTCTAGGAGCTCCTCCAGCTCTGCCAGGGCCAGGCGCCCCCCGAGCCTTAGTCTGTCAGGCCCTGCTGGCTCCAGCAAGAAGAGGCGCTTCCAGAGGGTATCCCGTCGGCAATGCCCACCAGCCAGACGAACCAGCTGAGCCAGCCGTGCCCTTGCCATGCCCACCTCTACAGCCAGCGGTGGGAACAGAGGTGCTGGCCCAGGGACCAGAACAAGCCCTGAGGCCTCCCCAGGGCTACCTACTGAGCTCCCAGGAGCCTCTGGCTCAGGGGGCAATCTGGGTGGCTTCCGGAATCTGCGCATGTCAGCAGTGAGTCTGGGGAAGAGTTCTCGTTGGCTGGTGAGCACCACGAAGAACTGAAGCCTGGGAAGGAGAAGGGCAGAGAGTGGGACAGTGCTGTCGGGAGACACCTGGGAGAAGCGGGCGGGCCCAGGAACGGACATGTCCAAGGTGAGAGATCTGACCGCAGAACATGGCGCTCAGCTTCTCCTTGTTCCTCAAAGGGTGCAGCACAGTGACAGACAAGCAGAGACACGTCGAAGTCATCCTGGTGGCGAAGCCCCTCAGAGTCCAGGTAGGAGCCAGAGCTATGCAGTTGGGGTGGGAGAGACTTAACCCTGAGGCCCTAATGAAGCCCTAACGAAACCAGACCCAAACTTTGTGCCCAAGAAAACCCATTTCCTGCTCTCAGTGTCCGACGGGTACATGCTGGGAGCTGCCTCTAGCCTTACCTGTGCCACGATGACACCAGGGCATACTCATTATGTTCTGGGCCACCTGGCCGGGCCATCCGAAGCGGCTTCATGTGGTAAGAACTGGCATGATCAGCCACATAGTTGTACAGCTGGTGGGCGGCAATGAGGGGCGTAGGGAGCTCTAGTGTCCCTAAGAGGCAAGTTCGAGGAATCAACACACAACTAGGGATAAGCCACTTGATCTGGTGGGGCAGCGGGCAGGAGTCAATACAGCTCTGCTTTCCTGCGGAGCTCCGGAGCTCCTGTAGGATGCTGAGATGGGCAAAAATGCTCAAAACAGGGCAGGGTACACAGGACACAGGGTTCTAATTCTGCTATGAAAACAACCGTGAAATCCTTAGAGATTCCCAGAATGAACATGGGGGCATGGCATGAGGGACTCGTACAGCTAACAGGATCCCACCAAACCTGGACTGGTGGTGCCACAGGGTCCGTCTTTTAGCCAGCTTATCTGGCACTGACCTTGGTAAATGTGATTGCGGCCAAAGTGGGGTCCATCAGGGTGGTGGGCCAGGAAGTGTCGCAAGAAGGTGGTAAGGTGGTAGCCATGCCGCAGTACCAGGTGGGTACCCACCACATGCTGGTGCACGAGGCGGAGGTGGAAGTCATAGCTGAAGGAGTGCACATGCATCAGGTCACGCACTTTGTCACACTCCTCTGTGAACAGCATGGACAGCTGGGAAGGGGCAGCAGGGAGCGGGTTAGCGTGTGGGAACACAGGCTGCGACATCCGTACCTCCCCCCTTCCAGGCAGAAGAAGCTTGACAGTAATTCCCCTTGTTGCCAGGAGAGATTCAATGGGAAACACTTTTTAATACCACGTTATTATTTTTTGTTGTTTACATGAACTGGGACTATCTGAACGGCTAGGTTACTCTTGCACTAGAGGCTGGCACGGAATCAGCAACACAGCAGAGGTCGTCTGCTGGTGGTCTACCACATCCACCAGCACTGTTCTGTGTGCTGGGAAACAAATCTTTGCTTTCAAGCAGCTTATAGTCTAGTTGTGAGGATGGAATGCAAAACATTACACATTACGAAGGACACTAGAAGATGATATTAGAAGTCAGTGGAGGCCGAGAAGCCTGAGTGTGCATTTACTATGAGGAAGCTTCTGTCTGCCCTTCCCAAGGACGACAACACGTTCCCTCCTTTGCACTTGGCACCTGCATGCCCTCTGCCTGGAACGCTGATCAGCTGGACCCTGAGCCTAACTTCTCAAAATTTTTTTGTTTGTTTTTTGAGGGGTAGGTTGAGAAAGGGTCTCCCTGTAGCCCCAGCTTGCCTGGAACTTGCTGTGTGGACCAGGCTGGCTTCGATCTCAGAGATCCAGCTACTTCTGCTCCTGAGTGTGGGGACTAAAAGTGTGCACCACCATGCCTGGCACGTCTATTCATTTTAAGACTTCCTCTAGAATGACAGGCCAGTGTGGGCCTCCTCTGACTAAGTCTGCTGCCTGTCTTGCCAAATGAACTGAAGAAGGAAAGGAGGGAGCGAGGGCAGAGACAAGCAGCAGGTCCTTCTCCTGATGGAACTCCCTGCTACTGACAATGTTAACAATACGATATGTGGAGTTGGGATGGCAGAATCCATCTGGACACTCAGGAGCATTGGCAGTTAATGGAAAAGGAAACATAACTGTAGAAGGAGGCAGACTAGCTATATGACCTTGGTAAGCCATAATCACTCTATGCTTCAGTTTCCTCATCTACCTGAGAGAGAATGCACGGATCTCATAAAGCCAGAGGCATGTGATGAGCTGAAATAAGGATGAGACCAGTATCGCAGAAGCCTAGATTTCAACCCCAAGACTGCTACTGACCAGCCTGTCACAGGACAGGAGGTACTTAATTTCTGTCAACCTCAGTCTCATCATCTGTATAGGAAGGGGTAAACTGCTCTCCTTCAATTAGTATAGACACTAAATACTATCAAAAAAGCAATTTAGAAATGAGCAGAGGTTCTGCCTGGCGCTTGGGAAGTGCAGGCCCAAGGTAAAGTTCAAGGTCATTTCTGACTATACAGTAGGTTCCAGAACGGCCTGACATGTAAGACCTATCTCAGAAACCAAAACAAAACAATCCTGAGCAGGGTTAGAGATTAGGTGAGTAGGGGGGCAGGGAGAACCCAGGGAACTCTGGGGATCATAGGGTACCAGGGGCCTGCCCTGAAGTCATCAGGTAGCAGGATACTATACTGGTGACAACACTGACGATGCCTACTGTCCCCACTTGCATCAGACCATGACTTGCACAACATCAACCTAATGCGTCACATTACCACTGCGCTCAAACATCCTCACTGTTCAGCTGTCCATGGTTACTGAGGACCACTGTGCTGGGCATGGGGCAAGGGCCATTTCTGTGCTGGCCTGTCTTCTGTCTCAGTGCTTCAGCTGAATGCAGCTTTGAACCACACAGGGTCAGACAGGTAAGTGGTCCAGTCACAGAACCTGATCCATCACTGGGCACAATGCCCCTGATTGTGCCTAAGCTTTGTCCACTCCATAGTGCTCTGTCTCTGTCACATACCTGAGAGTTGACAGCCTGCCCCATTGGGATTCGGGAACATTCCAAGGCAAACTGTTTGACACAGAAGTAACAGCCCTGAGGAGAGAGTGGAATGAGGTTGGTGGGCGTGAGACAGGTGGTCCAGCTCCTCTCACAGTGCCCCTTCTCACCTGGAAAGTCAGCTCCATGAGGATGATACCCCCGGGTAGTGCCCGCTGCAGGTGGTAGGTGGTGGCTACTATGCCGGTGCTCTGAAGAAAGGAAAAGGGGGCACTGCTGGGGGACAGATCACTAGCCTTAAAGCAAGGGTGGAAGAAAGGAAAAGGGGGCACTGCTGGGGGATGGATCACTAGCCTTGAAGCGAGGGTGGAAGAAAGGAAAAGGGGGCACTGCTGGGGGACAGATCACTAGCCTTTAAGCGAGGGTGGAAGAAAGGAAAAGGGGGCACTGCTGGGGGACGGATCACTAGCCTTGAAGCCAGGGTGGAAGAAAGGAAAAGGGGGCACTGCTGGGGGACGGATCACTAGCCTTGAAGCCAGGGTGGAAGAAAGGAAAAGGGGGCACTGCTGGGGAATGGATCACTAGCCTTGAAGTGAGTGGAAGTTCTTTAGGTTCCTGACTTTAATCATGTCAGTTTGGGATCAGCAATAGTACATCAGTGAGGGTCACTGACTTTAGGTACAGGAATATAGCTGCTGACGTCATCATTATGAGACAGTGAGTTACCTTGGGGCTCCCTTCAGTCTTGGTTTTAGGGCAGGAGAAGGAGCCACGCCCCTCTGTTCCAAGGATAGCCATAGCCCGCAGGCGGCTGGTGCTATAGTAAAGAAAGAGAGCCGAGATGAAGGAGGCCAGGGACTGAAGGATTATGGCTCCCACACCATTTACACGGTATGGGAGCCATCCCTGTGTTGCAAGACAAAAGTCAGGTCTACAGAAGAAAGGACTTGCTCAGGCGTCCACAGGCCTAGACGGCAGGACTGTCTGTGTGTGTGTGTGTGTGTGTGTGTGTGTGTGCAGTGGGGAGGTGTGGGCCAGACATCTTTCTTGTCTAATTGGGGAACAGTAGGCCTGGAGAGGGGTGGGGAATATGATGCAAGTGTTTTTTTTTTTGTTTTTTTTTTTTGAGACAGGGTCTCCCTGTAGCCCCAGCTGGCCTGAACCTCTGTAGAGCGGGTTGGGGTTGAGCTCAAGAGATCCATCTGCCTCTGCCTCTCAAGTGCTGGGATTAAAGATGTGTGTCAGCACAGCAGGCTTCCCTTCTATTTTAAAGGTTTAGTTTATACTGTTGTTCATCTGTATGAGTGTGTGCCATGTGTATGTAGTTGCTGTGGAGGCCAGAAGAGGGCATCATCTCCCCTAAAGCTACAGTTATAGGTGACACGGGTGCTGGGAACCGAACTCAGATCCTCTGGAAGAGCAGCAAGTGTTAACTGATGAGCCATCTCTCTAGCCCCTTTTATTTCTTAACTCAGAACCAAGGGGAGATGAGAAGCTGGAAAGGACCATGAGAGGACAGAAACTGAAAGGGCTGGTAGATCCCCATTCATTATACTATGGAGCTATGAACACAAACTTTCCTGTGTAGGTGGTAGGTACTATTGGCAGTGGTTGAAGAAAAGGAAAAAAGGGGCAAATGTTGGGGGCTCATCAGCCTTGAACCAGCTTGGTGTTGGGGGAGGGTCCCTTAGGTTCTTGACCTTAGTGATGTCAGTCTAATAGCAGTGAACTCAGGACACCACCCACCACCGCAGTGTGTGCTTCCTGGGAGTATCATCTTTATGGAAGTAACTTTCTAGGAGAAGAACTGACTCATTTAATCCTTGAGAAAAGTAGGGATCATTAAAGTCTGGCAAGAAAGAATGCTTGACTTTAAATTATGTTCTAGAAATATTTGTGTGTATGGCAGCTAGAGAGAGATGGCTCAGTAGTTAAGAGCACTAGATGTTTTTACAAAAGGACCTGGGCTCAGTTCCCAGCACCCACAGGGTGGCTAACAATGGTCTGTGACTCTAGTTCTAGGGGATCTGATACCTTTTCTGGCCTCTGTAGGCATACCAACACTTACATATGTGCAGGCAAAATACTTATACACATATATGTGTCTTTTATTTTATGTGTATATGTTTGCGTGCATGTGTGTAAAGCCAGCGGCATCCGATCCCTGGTCAGAATGTCCCCAGTAGCTTATAAAAAAGTAATTCAGGCCGGGCGTGGTGGCGCACGCCTTTAATCCTAGCACTTGGGAGGCAGAGGCAGGTGGATCTGTGAGTTCAAGGTCAGCCTGGTCTACAGAGCGAGTTCCAGGACAGCTGGGGCTATAGGGAGACCCTGTCCAAAAAAAAAAAAAAAAAAAAAAAAGTAATTCAGATTTTGGGGAAAAGTATAACTGAATGGAAGATACAACTACAGTTTTCATCCAGTCCAGTTGCCTCAAGGAAAAAAAACAACAAAAAACTACAGTTTTCAGAAAAGCTCCTACAATTGAGTACTGGGCATCTGGGATAGTGGGCTCAGCAGGGCATGCCTGGCCACGGAACAACAGAGGTGAGGCTGGAGGGCAGGAGATCCCAGAGATGTGGGCAGGAGTGGACAGCTGGCTGTACGTAGCCCAAGGCGTCTGGACTGGCTTTCTGGGCCACAGTAGTGTCTTGGGTAAGGGGGAATTCATCTGTGTTTAAAAAGTGGTGGTGCACGTCTTTAATTCCAGTATTCAGGAGCAGAGGCAGGGCATACCTATGTGAATTCCAGGCTAGCTGGGTCTACATAGTGAAACTTTGTTTCAAAAATATAAAGAAGTATTTACCTGAAACTCAATAAACTCACAAATCTGAAGGGAGGAAAAGAAATATGTATAGCATGAACAGATAATATTTCCCCCTCTCCAGCCACTGGGAAGGGGCTGGGAATAGACTCTGGGGGCCCAAATCCCAAAAAGATTATAGAGCAGGGACCTCAGAAAACAGGGCTCGGGGTTGGTGAGATAGTTCAGGGGTAAAGACACTTGCCACCAAGCCTGAAAACCTGAGTTCAATCCCTAAGATGCACACGATGGAGAGAACTGAGTCCCACACGTTGTCCTCTGACCTCCACACGAGGGCTGTAGCATATGTATTATGACACCGCTAAATAAACACAATGAAAAACAAGAACATAAACGCGGAAGTCTGAAGTTTGGCATAGGATTGGAAAGGCGAGGATAGAGCTGCCTGAGTTCAGGACCCATGGCATGTCATCGACAGCTGGCGAGAGAGGGAGCATGATGAAGAGCAGGCCACAGACAGGGATACAGGAAGGCCCAGTGGAAAGTGCCTTGGTGAAGGAGGACCATGTTGGGTGGAGAGGCTGATGGGATGGACCAGGGCAGGAATCAACAAGATCCAGACTGAAAGGCTTAGGCGCAGATACGAGAGCCTCATCTGTGGATACACTCAGGTGTGTGGACAAGTGGGATGTGGGTGGGAACCAGTTCAGTGAGATATAGTTTGTGGATGTCCTTGTGAGTTCCACAACTGCAAGAACATGCATGAGGGCTGCATGAGAAGTATCTAAGATCACAGGCCAGCACGGGGTAAGATGAACACGTACAGAGCTAAGTCCAGACAGGAAGGCTGTGGGGCCCCTCTGCAGTGGAGAAGTGGGGAGGGATGGGGAGTGGGCTCACCTGCGGGCCGGCGAAGGGGGCCGCAGCGGAACCAGCACGAAGCCGATGCTCTGCAGGTACTGTATGTACTGCTGCAGGAAGGACAGGCTCAGCTCCTTCAGCCATGGCTCCTCACGGGCTCCTGGCAGAGGCACATCCAAGGAGTCACAGCTTGTGGGAGCCTCTCGGCCTCCAGACCCAGATTCTGGGCGATGGCGCCGCTGTGGGAGTGGAAGTAGAAGTGAAGGCTATCTAATGACAATCCTGTGGGGTGAAGTGGAGGCCACTGTTGGGTAGAGGTCTCAGAGGAGAAATCTTGAGGCTCACCTGGCCCTCAGAGGGTGCAGAGGTCTCTGGGGGTCCATGCATCCAGGCAGCTGGGTCGAAGAGCAGGGCCGTTGCACAGTAATGCACCAGGCGGGATGACTGCTTTAGAGTCTCCAGCTCCCCAGCCTGGGGACACAAGGTAATGAGTACAGGAGCAGTGGCCAGGAAAGGGCCACAGGGTCCTCGTGGAGGCTGTGGATGGGGTCACTCACACTGATGGGCATGCTGGCTGGTGCAGATCGCTGCTGCCAGGTCACAAACAGGTTCTCCATCTTCAACTGGCGCTCCAGCTCTGGGGGAGGGAGGCGTCCGTGGCAACCACAGCAGTGAGTCCCCTCCCTTCCAGCCTCCACAGACTCTTCCCACCCCACCTGCCTGGCCCAGTCTTCACCTTTGCGTTCTGTCATCTTGATCTCCAGGAACTGCTGTCCATGGAAGGTGACAGGATCTGGGGGTCTGGGGACAGGACCAACTGTGGAGCTGGGACGAGCAGCTGTGATGTCCCTGAGTGCTTCATCGAAGGGGAATGTATCCAGGGGAAGGGGACCCCCACTACGAGAAGACCCACTCAGCCGGCCCTGCTCTCGACTTAGGGGAGGGCTTGCCTTCCGGATAAGAGTCTCTACTTCCATGGTTGGCAGCAGGAATGGGTTTGGCTCCTAAGAAAGATGGGGGTGACACAGTGGGCTTGGGGCCTTGTCTTTGAGCCCCTTCTCCCACTGCAGGGCTTCTTCTCCTACTTCCTCTGTCCCACTCATCCTCTCCCCGCTTCCTTTAGCTCAGTGCCTCAGTGGCCAGAACTAGCAGAGGGAGCCACACAGCAGCACCTTTCCATCTCGCACAGGGAAGTCCAACTGGCCACAGTGATGGAAGAGCCCCAGCTTCTGGCTGAGCAGGCAGGAGATGAGATGTGCCCGCGCATTCTGCCACTGTATGAGGCGGACCAGTGCTCGGCCCAATGCTGCACCCAGGTCTGGAGCCCAGTTGTAGGTCAGCAGCTGTAGCTGGAGGCCAGGGATCAGGGTCAGTGAGATCAAAGAACCCCTCCCACCCAGCCCCTGCCGCCCATCCCATTTACCTTCTTGTCCATGACCTCTAGCAGCAAAAGCCTTTGCCGGGGAACATTTCGCCCTGGGCTTCCGTCACCTCCGGACTCAAAGCGTTGCACAGCTTTGGTGGCTACAGGGAGGAGAGGGGTACAATGGGGGGGTCTATGGGAAGATCCCCAGATCTCATCCTTCCCTTTTCAGGGTTAGAGACTACCCAGCAGTCACAAGAGCCCAGAAGTCTCTCACCCCAACCCTTACCCTGCTGGGTTGGTCTCCTCCACTGTGCAAAATTCCTTCCCAGAAGAAGCAGGTGCCGCTCAGCTGCTGGGCGGGGAGCTGGGCCCAGCTGCCCAGGGGAGCAAGGGCTGAAGACACCTGGTTCAGAGCCCCTGTTGGGAGGGAGAAGCAGGTGAAGAAGGAAACAATCCCCATCCCATTCTCTGGCTTGGCCTTTACCTCCCTAGGCCTAGCGCCCACCTGGCCTCGCTCAGCCTCCACAGATTTGGCTCACTATAGCTGCCAGCTTTTAGGATTCTGTGAAGTCCCCTTCAATCCCACTAGACCTCAAACTCACAAATGCTGCTCAAAGACACGGACACTGGTGTCTCCAGCCATTGAGATGACCAGAGCGGTGAACTCAGACAGGATGGATGAAAGGAGGAACCGGGACACCATATGGGTGGAGCTTCTCGACACTGAGGCACAACCTGGAAGGCAGAGAAGTCACTGCAGGGCTACAGGACAGAGCAGGCCAAGGACAGGGCAGCAGGACAGAGCAGGCCGAGGATAGGGATGCAGGACAGAGCAGGCCGAGGACAGGGATGAAGGACAGAGCAGGCCAAGGACAGGGGTGCAAGACAGAGCAGGCCAAGTACAGGGCAGCAGGACAGAGCAGGCCGAGGATAGGGATGCAGGACAGAGCAGGCCGAGGACAGGGATGAAGGACAGAGCAGGCCAAGGACAGGGGTGCAAGACAGAGCAGGCCAAGTACAGGGCAGCAGGACAGAGCAGGCCGAGGATAGGGATGCAGGACAGAGCAGGCCGAGGACAGGGATGAAGGACAGAGCAGGCCAAGGACAGGGGTGCAAGACAGAGCAGGCCAAGTACAGGGCAGCAGGACAGAGCAGGCCGAGGATAGGGATGCAGGACAGAGCAGGCCGAGGACAGGGATGAAGGACAGAGCAGGCCAAGGACAGGGGTGCAAGACAGAGCAGGCCAAGTACAGGGCAGGCCAAGGACAAGGCTACAAGACAGAGCAGGCCAAGGACAGGGATGCAGGACAGAACAGGCCAAGGACAGGGCAGGCCAAGGACAGGGCTGCAAGACAGAGCAGGCCAAGGACAGAGCTACAAGACAGAGCAGGCCAAGGACATGGATGCAGGACAGAGCAGGCCGAGGACAGGGATGCAGGACAGAGCAGGCCAAGGTCAGGGCAGCAGGACAGAGCAGGCCGAGGACAGGGATGCAGGACAGAGCAGGCCGAGGACAGGGCAGCAGGACAGAGCAGGCCGAGGACAGGGATGCAGGACAGAGCAGGCCAAGGACAGGGATGCAGGACAGAGCAGGCCAAGGACAGAGATGCAGGACAGAGCAGGCCAAGGACAGGGATGCAGGACAGAGCAGGCCAAGGACAGGGCAGCAGGACAGAGTAGGCCAAGGACAGGGATGCAGGACAGAGCAGGCCAAGGACAGGGATGCAGGACAGAGCAGGCCAAGGACAGGGCAGCAGGACAGAGCAGACCAAGGACAGAGATGCAGGACAGAGCAGGCCGAGGACAGGGCAGCAGGACAGAGCTGGCCAAGGTCAGGGCAGCGGGACAGAGCTGGCCGAGGTCAGGGATGCAGGACAGAGCTGGCCGAGGTCAGGGATGCAGGACAGAGCAGGCCGAGGTCAGGGATGCAGGACAGAGCAGGCCAAGGAGAGGGCAGCAGGACAGAGCAGGCCAAGGAGAGGGCAGCAGGACAGAGCAGGCCAAGGAGAGGGCAGCAGGACAGAGCAGGCCAAGGTCAGGGATGCAGGACAGAGCAGGCCAAGGACTTCGGGAGGGAGAGTGGCCAGAGTCTCACCGATCTGGAGCATAAACCCCATCCAGCGCTGAGCGACGCGCGTAAACACGGGGTGTAGGGTCCCTACTTCACCCTCCTCTAGCTGTGTTGTCCGGCGTCTAAAGACAGAGCGGGAAAGGTAAGAACCTCACGTCCACAAGACACACATCTACCAAACACGCATTAGCAACTTTACATCTAGACACTGCTGACACAACACTACACCATACAGACCTCTGTCGCTGGGCTCCAGAATCCAGGCCTGGTGCCCGCTCAATTCCTCCTGGAGTCCGAACATTTTCAGTTTTATGACGTCTCCGACCTCGTGTGTCTTCTGGCCGATCCAGGACAATATCATCAGTTGTTTTGGGGGCACCTAGATCTCCACCTTCTGTCTTACTCTAGGGCAAGGCAGAGAGCGAGGAAGGACGATTGGAAAAGGGGAAAGGGAGGAGACAGAAGCACCAGGGCCAAGAGGAGGCTAGAGGGCTCAGGGCTGGGTCAGGCCCGACGGCTCATCCTCGAGGCTGACTGGGCAGCACTGGGCAGGTTACTTAACCTTCCTGAGCCTTGCCTTCCTCATGGTCATTGTAGGGATCCAATAAGAAACATGGAAATAAAGGCATTTAGGAAGTTGGGACTCTGTATCAAAGAGAGCTTGCCATGTTTTGCAAATTCCTATCCAAAGGACAGAGCAGTTCTGTTTCAAGACTTACATGGCAAGGCTGTGGGGGAGCGGGCTGAAGCAGTGAGGGCAGCAACGAGACAGAAGCCGGCCCGGCACTCCCTCCTTACCAGCATATCCCAGAAGCTTCGGCGGCCAGTTTTGCTGGGTGGAGTCACAGGTTCCCCAGGGACAGGAGCAGAAGGAAAGGTGCTGGCTCGGCAGGTGGGGCTCTTGGTTTCCAATGACACAGTCCTGAGACTTCCTGTGGATGCCACACACTGTAAGCTCCCATCCCTGATTCCTCCCTCCCAACAAGCTCCTTTCAAGCCTAGCCTGAGTGCCTCTCCACATACTCTGTTAGTGAGTGCATGAAACTGATAGTGTGCTGTTTTGTGTGCTTGTGAGTCTCTGAGGATAGCTTCCTCCCCAGGTGGGTAGCCAGCTGCATGCATACACCTTGAGGATGCACAGACTAAGATAAGGGCTGCCCGCCTGTACCCTGGACGATGCCGAGACAAGGTGACAGCTGTCCACATGCACCTCAAGGATGCATACAAGATGACAGCTGTCCATGTGCACCTCGAGGATGCAGAGACAAGATGACAGCAGTCCATGTGCACCTCGAGGACACAGAGACAAGATGACAGCAGTCCACGTGCACCTCGAGGACGCAGAGACAAGATGACAGCTGCATGCATGCGCCTAGAGGATGCAGAGACAAAATGACAGCTGCATGCATGCACCTGGAGGATGCAGAGACAAGATGACAGCTGCATGCTTGCACCTCGAGGATGCAGTCAAGATGACAGCTGCATGCATGTACCTGGAGGATGCAGAGACAAAATGACAGATGCATGCATGCATGCATGCACCTGGAGGATGCAGAGACAAGATGACAGCTGCATGCATGCACCTTGAGGATGCAGAGAGAAGATGGTGGGCAATCATGAATGCATATTTTTTTGTTTGCTTTTTTGTTCTTGTTTTTGACAGGGTCTCCCTAGTCCCAGGCCCCCTAGAAGTGACTATGTGGACCAGGTTGGTCTGGATCTTGCAGAGATCCACCTGCCCTTGCCTCCCAAGGAACTGTGATTAAGGCACACTCCACCATGCCGGGCTGTGAATGCATATTTCTGATCATGCATCAATGAAGCTTTCTCTAAACCTCTGTACCCTTGCCCACCACACAGTCCTGCTTCAATCTATGATAGTCTCTGGACCAGGCATGGGGGTGAGGCTCAAGCTGCATACCTGGAGGCATGTCTTCTATACACAGTGAAGCTGGCAGCAGACGCAGCTCCATGATGGCATCAGCCAGGGCCTGGCGAGCTGCACTCCGGAGCTTCTCCTCCAGCTGCACAATACTAATATTCCCCTTTTCCCATACGTCCAATCGAAGCCGTGGGGCTCCATTCTGAGCTGCAGGAAAGAACAGAGGTCACCTGTGGCCGTGTTCCACCCCACAGTGGGTGGAACTGCTTCCTACAGCACTGAAAGGCTGTCCTACCTGAAGCAGTGCCCAAAGTGATCTGGCAGCGCATGACCTGAGTCAGTTGCTCAAATTCCTCTTCTCGTAATAGTTCTGGGGGCTCCGGAGAAGAGGAGGGCCACAGTGCCAGTGAGATAGGGGCCCCTCCTTCATCCACGAAGGCTAGAGTGATGCATGCAACCCCTGGGTAGAAATGAATAGTTAGGCTCAGATCCAGCACTTATAGCACTGGGAAGGGAAGACCTCCCTTCCCAGAATCCTCATCAGCTACTAGTTTGGAAGGCCCTCTAGCAAGTGAGAAAAGCTTTTCCTACACCAAGCCCTATACTGTACCTTTGCCCCCAGTGCCCTGTCCACCAGGCTTGTTATACAAGTAGATGTCCAAGTCAGGGAGGCCACTCTGTGGTGGGAGTGGATGCTGGGGAGAGAACAGCCACAGGGCACTAAGATGGGTGTCCACAGTGGGGAGGAGGGCACAGGTATACATGACAGATCAGGAGAACAGGCAGGAGGGTGTGCACAGGCCTACTGAAAAAGCACACAGGTGGTTAACAGCATTGGCTGCTCTTGCAGAGGACCCAGGTTCAAATCCCAGTACCCACGTGGTGGCTAAGAGCCATCTGTAACTCCAGTTCCAGGGGATCTGACACCCTCTTCTGACCCCCATGCAACACGGCAAGCAACCTCTGAGTAGAAATCCATTGTGCACTTGTACACGTGAAGGCAATATACTCATACACATAAAATTAAAACATTTAAAAATATGTTAAAAAAAGGGGATGGAGAGATAGTTCAGTGCTTAAGGATAATTGATGTTCTTCCAGAGGACCTGGGTTCAATTCCCAGCACCTACATAGTGGCTAACAACTGCCTGACACAATCTTCTGGCCTCTGCAGGGCATTACAGAAATGTGGTAGACTTTTACACATGTAGGCAAAACACTCATACACATAAAAATAATAAAACTTTTTTTTTTTTTTTTTTTTTTTTTTTGTCTTTTCGAGACAGGGTCTCCCTGTAGCCCCAGCTGTCCTGGAATTACCAGGCTGGCCTTGAACTCACAAAGATCCACCTGCCTCTGCCTCCCAAGTGCTAGGATTAAAGGCGTGCACCACCACACCGGCTAATAAAACATTTTTTTTAAAAAAAGAAGACACATATAGGGCTATCTGTAGAAAAGTTCCATCAGGGTGGCAGGGCGGAGGCGCACACAGGTGCGGAGAGGCGCTCTCACTTGGAAGTGGTTCCGGCTGTTGCTGTCTGTGTACTTTGGAGAATGCAGGAAGGTGAGTAGGTTCTGACGCAGGTACCAGGCCACAGCAGGAAGCCAGGGTCTACAGGATGGAGGCAGGGCCAGATGCAGCACCTCTGAGGGGAGACTCCCGGGAGGCTGAATGAACTGCACAGGGAAGAGACAGCTGAATGCATGGACTCCAGCCTCGACTGCACCAGCACCTGTAGCTGAGTCTGAGAAGGATGCAGCTGACCTCCACATCAGCTGGTGTCAGCTTGCAGTTCCGGACCAGCATGACTGTGATCACATCCAGGGTGGCCTCATCCAGGCGACGGCGCAGAACCCTCACTAGCTCATCTGTGATTTCCGGACCTTGACAACAGCCACGGAAAGAAGGCGGGGATTATTGTTAAAAGACTCAGCCATCCTCATGGCAGCCTTAGGCTCCAGACCATAACAATTGGGCTGGTTGTCAGACTACTAGTATGACTATGAACATGTGAATCTTACCTAAAAGCCTCAATATTCTCATTAAAAAGGATAATTATGGGGCTGGAGAGATGGCCTAGCGGTTAAGAGCACTGACTGCTCTTGCAGAGGACCCAGGTTCGATCCCCAGCACCCACATGGTGGCTAAGAACCATCTGTAACTCCAATTCCAGGAGAACTCCAGTTCCAGGGGAATCCAATACCCTCTTCTGACCTCCGCGGCAATGCACAACACGGGTGCACAGACTTGCATGGAGACAGTACATTCATACACATACAAAAATAAAATAAAAAAAACAACCCAAGTTAAAAAAAATAAATAAATAAAAACAAAAAGGATAATTATGATACCACAGAGGTAGTGTGTCGTAACTACAAAAAGAGAAGATCTATGCCCCAGTTAGCTCTGACTGTCAACCTGACAGAGCCCAGAGTCATTTGGGAAGAGTGTCAACTGAGGGACTGTCCAGATCAGACTGGCTTTCAGGGATGTCTGTGATTATTCACTGACATGGGAGGACCCAGCCCAGTGTGGACAGTGCCATCCCCTGGGCAGGTGGTCCTAGGCTATAGAAGAAAGTGAGATGGGCATGAGCACGAGTAGGCAGCAGCAGTGTCCGTCTATAGTTTCCACTTTGAGTTCCTATTTGAGTTCCCATCCTGATTTCTTTCCCTTTCTGATGAACTGTAACCTGCAAGCTGAAATAAACTCTTTCCTAAGTTGTTTTGGGTCAGTTTTATCACAACAGAATGAAACTGGACAATTATGTAACAGCCTTAGCCTTAGAGCTGGCCCATATTTCATGGACACGCTGGTTGGATGTGCTAACATCATCCTACCCAGTATGTCTACTCAGGCCAGCAGCCCACAGCTACCCCGAAATCACTCGCTCCTCTCCCCAGGCTGCCCCTCGATCAGCTGTGAGACTGGTCCTGTAAATGTCACCAGAGTCCATCTTCTCCCACCCAGCAACTACTTAGAAAGCCCACAGTACAACAAGAATTGGAAGAAGGAGCCCGGGGTAGACCAGGAGACGGCTCCAAGAGAAATATCTCTTGTGATCTTTACCTGCCTGTCCTACACCATGCACCAACAGCTGGATATGTCTGTCCACTTGGCCCACGGGGCGAGCAGCATCGGAACTACGGCTGGAAGCCATGTCCAGGGGAGAACGAGGACCCTACAGGTACAACAAGAGTCAGAGACTAGCTCCAAGAAGCAAAGCAGGAGGGTGCATGGGAGCAACAGCCAGCAGAATCATACGTGCCGAGGTTTCCTCAGAGTAGATGGGTTCCTGGCTTCGGGACAGAGCTAGGGACGGGGGCAGAGTATTCCCTTCCCATGGCCGGTCACTGCAGGATGTCTCCAGGAGCCTGGGAAGGAACGGCAAGGTCTTTGGACATGACTCCTCCCACAACATTGTGACTCAAGCTTTAACCCATCTTCCCAGGGTCCACATACCGAAGGTAGTACACAGCCTTTGTTGCCCGCTCTTGGTAGACAAACATATTCTTCCGGTTCACTACAGAGAAGGCGTTGAGCACAGAACGCAGAGCCTGGATTGCTATAGTAGTAACATGGGCTCAGAAAACTCCCTTCCCTAGACTCTCCACTCCCACCTGCCCTCTCATGTCAATCACATACCCCGAGAGACCCCCATGCTGGGTCCCATCTTGAGGCGTGAATGGACTCGGATCACAGTTCCCCATACAACATCACAGGAGAAATGGCCTGGGACAAACTGCATTGTGGCTGCTAGGTATCCTCGGGGTGCACAGCTCTCATCAGCAACATAATCTACAGAGGTGGGTGCATGCAGTAGAAACAGGATGTCCTGTATCCTTGTCCTCCAGGTTCTCCTCATTCCTGATGCCCGACCCCTGCCTCCCCATCCGCCAGGGACAGGCAGACATTTTGGATGACAAGGCAGAGCTGGGCGCAGGCACTCTCTGAGGAAGCCAGGCTATGGAACAGGGGCTCTGAGGACTATTCAAGGAGTTGAAGAGTTAACTTTCAATGTTCAAGGAGTTAAGGAGGCAAAATATAAGGCACTCTGGAAGACAATGCCAAGGGGCCCTGGTCCTAGCATAATGTATGCCAGTGGCCCATGAGAACTGTAACAGTAGCTCATTAAAACAAAAGGAAAGCTGGGCGTGGTGGCGCTGGGCGTGGTGGCGCTGGGCCTGGTGGCACATGCCTTTAATCCTAGCACTTGGGAGTTGTGAGTTCAAGGCCAGCCTGGTCTACAAAGTAAGTTCCAGGACAGCTGGGGCTACAGGGAGACCCTGTCTCGAAAAGACCAAGAAAAAAAAACAAAAAACCCCAAAAGGCAACTGGGTGTGGTGGCACATGCCTTTAATCCCAGCACTCAGGAGGCAGATCTCTGTGAGTTCAAGGCCAGTGTGGTCTATGTAGTAAGTTCTAGATCAGCCAGGGCTGGGGGAAGAAAAGATTATGTGTGCTTATGCACACTAGCTACAATGCGGGGACAGCCCAGGAGTACCCCAGCAGGACACCTCTCCTGTGCTTATGCACACTAGCTACAGTGCGGGGACAGCCTGGGAGTACCCCAGCAGGACACCTCTCCTGTGCTTTGGAGAACAGGTGCCCCAGGGGGTGATATGATAGTAATTGAGAGCCATGGCCACAGTCCAGTGCTGTTTGAGCCTTGTCAGGTTTCCATGTGAACAAGGAAACTTCTGAAGGCTAAAAGGACAGTTTTGTTTTTATTTTCTTTTTTTCGTCTTTTCGAGACAGGGTCTCCCTGTAGCCCCAGCTGTCCTGGAACTCACTCTGTAGACAGTCTGGCCTTGAACTCACAAAGATCCGCCTGCCTCTGCCTCCCAAATGCTAGGATTAAAGGCGTGCACCACCACGCCCGGCAGTTTTTTTTTTTTTAAATGTGTATGAATGTACTGTCTGCATGTAGGTCTGTGTATCCGTGTCGTGCAATGCTGCGGAGGTCAGAAGAGGGTCTCAGATTCCCCTGGAACTGGAGTTCTCCTGGAATTGGAGTTATCGACGGTTCTTAGCCGCCATGTGGGTGCTGGGTATCAAACCCGGGTCCTCTGCAAGAGCAGTCGGTGCTTTGGCTATCTCTCCAGCCCCGTAAAGGACAGTTTGATTTCCCAGAAATACTACTGTTGGGTGTCAGCAACATACAGGCTACCCTAGAGAATGCATAGAAACTTTGGGTGCTGTTGCTAAGGGTTACAGAGAGAAAAATAGAGACTAAAACAAGGAAGGACCATGCCTGGGTTGTGACTGACCTTATGGCCAATGTGCACAGACTCCTGGTGTGGAAAGTGCTTCGTTGTTCTGGCTCATTCTTTTTTGTTTTTTTTTTTGGTCTTTTCAAGACAGGGTCTCCATGTAGCCCCAGCTGTCCTGGAACTCACTCTGTACACCAGGCTGGCCTTGAACTCACAAAGATTCGCCTGCCTCTGCCTCCCGAGTGCTAGGATTAAAGGCGTGCGCCACCACACCCAGCAATCCTGGCTCATGCCTTCCAAACCACGGGAGTCTAATAACTGTGGGGTTTGTGCTTTAATACAGGAACATCCCAGGACATGCTGAGAGAAACACTCTTCTAGCAATGGTAGGAAGTTTTGAGAATGTTTAAAATAAGGAGTTCTCCAATTTTACTTTTAAATCAGAAGGAAGAATTGTGAGGGGGGAGTGTGATCAGGTTTTTCTTCTACAAGCTGGGATGAGAGGGCATCGGGACCAAGAGAAGGAGCCCAAGTGCTGAAACCTCAATTACCACCTCTACTAGTTAGCATGCTTCCTTCCCATGACTAGAATACCAGGGATCCCAAAGGAGCCCTGTGCTGCCTCTCTGGAGGGACAGCCAATCAGATGGCCAGTTTTGCTACAGGCGCTCAAGCTGGCCCCTGTCTTCTCACTGTGGAACTAGCTAATGACTTCTCACTTCCCCAGACTCCACACTCCGTTTATTCCCTGACCACGTTACAATGAACATGTTGAGTAAGAAGAAAAAGCCAGGTAAAGGCATGCCCTTAGGAAGCCAGGTCACAGCCTGGGGCTAACCCTCTTTTCTGAGGTAACTGCGACCTCTTTTCCCTCACTGGCTTTCCTCTATGGAACATCAACATGCTCAAGCCTGTTCTTTCCTTGTCTGCATTCTCCTTCAGTTACTCTATCCATTTTCTGCTGAGGTCCTTGCAAGAGCAGTTTTTCTCTGCCCAGTCTATCTTCACTCAGCCATCTCCCCTTGAAAGTTACTGACGCCCAGCAGCAGCCAAATGCAGGCAGGGACCCCTGACTTTCTCCCCTTGCTTCTCACACAAGGACTGGATGAAAGAAGAGACAGCGGCACTGCTCTGTGAGGGAAGCTCTTGGCTGTGCTCATACCATCACTGGGCAGTGGTACCCGCTGACGGGAATGGAAAGGAGTCTCACTGCGCCATAGATCTTCTTCACTCTCGGCCACCAGAAGGGAGTTACACACGTGACTGTCGTGAAGGTCCTGAAGGAGCAGTCGCTAGAAGGAGAAAAGTGTCAGAAAACGGAAATACTTTCTCATAAGTGGGTGACAGTCAGGGATGATCAAAGGCCAGAGAATGACCACTATTACTGGAGATCAGAGGTAGAAAAAGAACATCAGGAGCCTAGCCTAGGCACAACACATTGTATCCAGAGACAAAAGTAGGAGGCTGGAGACATGGCTCGGCAGGTAAGAGTGCTTCCTCTTTCAGAGGACCTGAGTTCCATTTCCAGCACCTACATCAGGCAGTTCTCAACCACCTGTAACTCCAGCTCCAGGTCTGATACCCTCTTCTGGCCTCCACAGGCATCTGCATACATATTTGCACTCCTACACACAGACATGCACATATCCACATAATTTAAAAATAAGTCTTCAACCAAAACAAAATAAAACCAAAAGTATGCTCATGAATGTACTGAGGACTGTGAGGCAGCCAGAGCCTGCTTTGACACTACTGTCAACCTTGAATGTTAGAGCTAAGGCACAGGTTTCTGTCAAGGGGACACAGACCCTGTGCTTTTGACACTGCTCAATTTGTGAGAAGGTAGGGAATCGGGAGTAGAGGTACTGGTGATGTATATGATACAGGTGGTTTGGATTAGAGGGGGGAGATCAGACACGGAGAACAATGAGACCCTGAGGGACAGGTATCTATCTTGTGGAGTCAAAAATAAAAATTTGAGGGGTTGGAGAGATGACCTAGTGGTTGAGAGCACTGACTGCTCTTGCAGAGGACCCGGGTTCGATCCCCAGCACCCACATGGAGGCTGAGAACCATCTTTAACTCCAGTTCCAGGGGAATCCGACACCCTCTTCTGACCTCCGCAGCATTGCACAACATGGGTGCACAAACCTACATGCAGACAGTACATTCACACACATACAAAAATAAATAAAAAATTAATTAAAAAAAATAAAAAAATAATAAAAAATAAAAATTTGAATTTCTAAAAGTGGAAAAAAAAAACCCCAAATGAGTAAGAACTCGAAACAACAAAAAACCTACCACCAAAGAAAAAGGACATCAGTAATCAGAACAGTCATGAGAGACTTGTGTCCACAGTAACAGCCCAGGGCTCTGAAAGCAAACCCAGCGAGGGCCACCCGCCCCTCCCCCTCAGCATCTGCTCAGCATCTTTCAGTTCTCAACTTAAAAACTGCTTCGTTCCCTCAGAAGCCCTCCCAGATACTTTCACATCAGAGCTGGGCACAAGCTCTTAGAACAGCCTCTGCTTTTCCTTCCACAGAATTCTTCACAGCTAATGTTGAAATGATTGAACATTTTAGATGTTCAATGTCTATCTCACCCCCTCTATATAAGCACCAGAGTCAGGGCTTCCCTATGTCTGGTTTTCATTGAATTTCTAGCACAGAACATCTCAAGAGTCACTAACAGGGAATGAGAGCCCTGTAGTTTGTTAGGAACTAAGGTAGTAGTGGAGTGTCAAAGAACAGGTCTCAGTCACTGTTATTTCTGAGAGGGCCAACAGCCTTAGGAAGCCAGGTCTTCTGCTTCCCCTCTCTGCTCTGTGTCAGTGCCTGAGAGCCTTGCCCCTGGCTGGCTTACCTGGTTGACCTCTCTGCAGATCTCCCCAACTCGCCTCACCAGAAGCTGCTGTAGGTGGCGACACTCTGTACCAGGCCCCCCATCCTCCCGAATGAGGCTCCTAGAAAGAAGGATGGATCTGACAGAGAACTGCAGTGGAGAGGAAATGTGAGGTCACAGAGCTAGGGCCAAAGGAAAGCATAAAAAGGAGGAAGGAATGGATACAGGAAGGGAACCTCACGGGAAAGAGGAAAAACGGGAACACTCTAGCAGTTCTGGATGCCTGCTTCCAGAAACTGCTTCCAAAGCAGTCCATGCCTGACTGCCTTGCCTGCTCCTCACGGCCGTGCTCTTGAGGCTTCCACCACATGGCATATTCCTTTTTTTATTCTCAAGACAGTGGTTTTCCCTTCTCTTGTCCGACCTCTGAGAATGGGGTGTTTATGTGGAAGCCTTAGCTACGAGTCCTGGCTCTGTAACTTATTGTGACCTTGGCCAAATATTTAATGTCTCTGTACTCATACTATCAGGGTAATACTATGTAGCATTATGTAGACTGGATAAACTTGGTCCTGTATGTGCTTGATGAGTACTCATATGTTATAAGCGCCTGTTAGGTATCAGCCACTATTCTTTTTTTTCTTTTTGCCTTTTGAGACAGGGTCTCCCTATAGGCCCAGCTGGCCTGAAACTCATTATGTAGACCAGGCTAGCCATGAATTCACAGAGATCCGCCTGCCTCGGTCTCCTGAGTGCTGGGATCAAAGGTGTCTGCCACCACATCTGGCAGCATCAGGCACTAGTCTTTATTTTTACGTACCAACTTCTGAAACTTTTCTGATGTAGATTTTTTTTTTGTGTGTGTGTGTTTTTGAGACAGGTTCTCCCTGTAGCCCCAGCTGGCCTGGAACTAGCCCTGTACACCACGCTGACCTTGAACTCACAGAGATCTACCTGCCTCTGCTTCCCGAGTGCTGGGATTAAAGGCGTGTGCCACACCTGGCTTTAAGATGGTTCTTAGGAGACCGCCATAACGCACCAGGCCAGGATCGAAAGGTTATTCCTGGACAAACTGTCAGCCCATGAAAGGAAACAGCCAGAATTGACCAGAGTCCAAGTCAACAGCTCCAGAGAGAGTGGACTGTTTTACCTCTCATCCACCTGTGCCCCTTTTCTAAGCCTAGGGAACAACCTGCGGAAGAGGGGGCGTGGTAGAATGTAAGGGCTGCGATTGGGGTGAATGGTGAAACTACAGCAATGTAGTCTGGACACTCATTTGATCAACTTGATTGAACAAACAACCTGTCACCCCCCACTGGATGGTGGGGCTGTAGGTGTTTGGGCACAACAGCCTGCAGATAGGTTTTGCATGAAGGATGCTTGTACTCATGGATTATCACTTATAGCTAAAAATGAAAAAAAAAAAAAAAACTGAGAGAAAGATGCAGGACAGTTATGGCAGAATGCATGATCTGGGATGGGGTGGGGGTGGGGGGGGAGGGAAAGGGAAATAAGCCTGAACTGAATTGGAAAAAATGTATGAAATGCACAAAGCATCAATAAAAACTAATTTAAAAAAAAAAAAAAAAGATGGTTCTTAGCCTCCATGTGGGTGCTGGGAATTGAACCCAGGTCCTCTGCAAAGCAGTCAGTGCTCTTAACCGCTGAGCCATCTCTCTACCCCTGATGTAGATGTTCTTAAGGCTCAGTTATAAGCCAAAATTCCCGTTAGCTTTAACTCCATTAACAAAGTCAAGAGTGATGTGCTTTTTCTAGAAGATATGGGAGAGATCAGGAGCCCTGACCTTAAGATCCCTACCAAGGTTCTCAAGCCCAAGTCTTACATACTTTTAAATAACCTTAGAGCGAGGTATTCTGGGAATAGGTAAAGGAGGCTAACAGCGCTGGGGTGTGGGCCCGGGTTTCACATACCGTGCATGTGCATACACTTCCACACGATCCTGCAGTATCCTGACGATAAGCCAGAAATCAGGCAGGAAGGGCCCCGGGAGGCCTGAAAGCGAAGGCTGCGGAGGTGCCAGCCCGGACGGGGTCCGCGACGTGAAGGAGGCCTTCTCTCCAAGAGTCCCACTGGGACCCTCACTGTCTGAGCCACTGCTGCCACCATCATAACCTGTACCGAATGTGTTAACATTCAACTTCATCCTTAGCTGAGCCTGAACCCTAAGTACATCAGACTTGATGATCTCTTTCAAGTAAGTCCTGTCTGATACCTCTACCCAGACCTTTCCCTGTGGAGCCTTAAGCCCACCTACCATCAGCCTGGAGTCTCTACCCTGGCCCCAGCTTACCGAGGTGGTCTGAGTCTACACTGCCTTGACTGGACATGAGGCTCAGTCCTCGGCTAGGCACAGGCTGACTCCCTGGATGGAGAAGGGAAATGCTTGGAATGCTTCTGGGTCCTGTTTGGGGTCTTCTAGTAGAAATGAAGTGGGGACAAATAGCTCTGGCCCCTAGACTATGCCGCCCATCTTCTCTCACCTCCTTGTGCCAGGCTGGGCAGGGTGATGAGGGGGGTACCTTCAGAATCTTCTAGGGACTCAGGGACCTGGGGGCTGGTTGTCAGGACCTGAGGGACAGAAATCATAACTGAGATAGAGTCCACATACCCACTGCTACACCCCCTCCCTAGGTCACTTACCTCCCCTTCAACACCTTCGGTCCTATCCTCCTGGCTGTGCCAAGTCCAGGGTGCTGAAGGAGGCTCTCCATGCAGCTCATCCGGTTGTTGGCCAGCTGCCACAAAGAAGAAGCCACTATCAGGGTCCTCAAGGAGAACATGGCCAGGGAGGTGGAGGTGGCGGAACTCCTGAGGAGCAGGAACCAAGACCATAGTTTAGGCAGGAGCAGTCCTTCCTGTACACAATGCCCTGTGCTTTCTCATTTAACAGTCCCAACTACCTGTGGAAGCAGATGCCAGGATCCCTACTGCTCAGCTAAGAAAGGATTTAGTGACTTGTTAAAGTGCAACAGGATCTCTGTGAATTAAAGTGCAGGCGGATCTCTGTGAGTTCAAGGCCAGCCTGGTCTACAGAGCGAGCTCCAGGCCAGCTGGAACTAAAGGGAGACCCTGTCTCAAAAATATAAAAAACAACAACAACAACAACAACAACAACAACAAAAAAAACCCTAAAGTGCAACAGGACCAGTAACAGGTTGGAAGTTGGGTTACTTTCCAGGGAGCTGGACTATCAGGCAAATGGCAAATGGGAGAGGGGCTGAAAATATGGCAAGGAGACACACAGGATGGTAATTCCATATTCCATAGGTTGAAATTAACAAGGCCTTTCAGGCCTTCCCCCCAGGTATAAGGAATGATGGCCGTCAAGTGTTCTGAAGACAACGTACCTCCTTGAATTGTGTGAGGGAGCGTTCTGGCCCAAATACAAAACTCAGTGGAAGAGTTTGGCGAAGGCAGGTGGAACGTCCTGGGGAGCTGTGGATATGGGCAGCTGCTCGGTGCAGAGCAGAGCTCTGGGGGATGCCCCCTCTTCGGAGTGCTCCCACCATCTCATCTTCTAACAACCAGCGGATCTATAGCCAGAGTGCAATCCATTACTTATTCGGACATTATCTCAACCGTAAACCAAAAAGTACTAGATCCTCTGCCTTACAGACTGAGAGAGGTCCTAGGATAAAGCAGTGCCTCGTCTCACTCATCTGACTGAAAGAGTCTCGGTTACAGTATTGGAGGGTGTTGTTTCCACTGGGGGACAGACGGCTCTTACCTCACTCATAGTGGTTTCAATAGCCAGTCTGTGGGGTGTGGCCAGATTAGACAGTCCTGGGTGCCTAAGGGGAAGAGAAGTTTCTAAACTCATTTCCCCCAAAAGAAAAAAAAAAATTGAGGGGGAGTGGGAGACCCTGAAGGGATAAGGACGTACCTCTCTTCTTCTGGGGGTGGTAGCGGGGGCCCTAGGCCATCATCTGACCTTAAAGATGATGGCTGCCCTGGGGACCTCGGGAATGAAGCACTGCTTTCAGATGTCGACCTACACGGGTGGAAGCAAAAGTCAAAGTCAGGAGCTAATTACTCTCCCATGGCCTCTGAAAGGTCCTTTAATTCCCAGGTCCCCTTATTCACAAAGCCTCTAGAACCCGCCCAGCTTGCTGCCATACCGGTGGTGCTGAGGGTCTGAGGCTGGGGGCAGTTCCACTTCCAGAGGTAAGGTCAGCACAAAGACGTCCAGAGTGATACTGAGGTCCCTCAGGGGAACTTGGCCTCCAATTGGGGGTCCTTCCACACTGGAAAGAACCTGGCCTGGAAGAGGGAAATTAGGGGTTGCTTGGTGCTCTGGAAAAGTATTGCTCCTCAAGTTCTAACTGACAGCAGTTCATTCTCAGGCCCTCCTCCTTCTGCCCTCCTAGGGCAGGCAGGCAGGCATACTGGGATCTCCGGTCTCCCTCTGGGCCCCACACTCACCCAGGCAGGTGGGCAGGCTGCACACAGGTACTGAGCTGTGCTGTCCTCGCAGCCGCACAGAGCACGTGAGGTGAAGGAAGAGGGGTGGCAGGTCATGCACAAGGCTCTCAGGCCCGGTGGGCGAGTCACCCCCCAAGATACTGAAGGAGTCTTCATCAGGGTTCACAGTGTCTGCATCTGACAGTGAGGTGGAATCTAGCCCAGCAGGCCCCAGGTCTGGTTCACGGCTTTCACAGTATTCTACCTCCAGCTCTGGGTCACTCTCGGTGACCACACAGCAGGCAGATGTGTCACCTAGTGGAGCATGGCACATGGTCAACGTGACAGGATAACAGTGGGGCTGGTGAAGCAAGGCTGAAGCAGCCGCTCTCCTTGACCCATTTGCTTTGCTTACACACCTTCTTCTCCCATAAGCTCGGCCTCTGAAAACTCCAGGTCACTGACTTTTCTGTCTACTGTGTCTCGTGGTCCTTCATCCTGGGCCGAGAGAGACAGAGAGAGCAGAGAGAGAGAGAGAGACAGAGACAGAGAGAGAGAGAGAGAGAGAGACAGAGAGACAGAGAGAGACAGAGAGAGAGGGGGGATCTCCATTGATCTGAGGACAAACACCATTTCCATGTCTCAGGGAATCAAGATTCAAGAAGATTCAGACAGGCCATGTAGGCCGGCTGGGCTGGGGCACAGGAAGCAAGCTTCTTACCTCTCGCCTGCTGGATGGAGGGCAATAGAAGAAGTAGTGGGGATTCGAGGGCACTGTGCGAAAGTGGAGACGGCTGATCTCCAGGAACTTCTCCTGTTATGGGGTTGATAAGATGTCAGCCACCCCTTAAAGGACCCTACTCCCTGCACTAGACCAGGATGTTTGAACAGTGTCAGCCGAAAAGCAGGATCCCACCCTCTTCGGCCCTCTAAGTTCAGGTTCCCACCTGGATGAAGCTGTGAAGGGCATCGTGGGCCTCTCCTCTGAACTGGCAGACATCTGTCAGAGAGATCTCTGGGCCAGGGTCTGGATTTCCTGGGACACGCATGCTCAGAAACTCGGGCTCGCTCAGGTCCTCAGTCTCTATACTGGGTGGTTGAGGTTGTAAAGCGCGGCATCATTGCTAAGAACCACCAAGTACTAAGGTGCCTGCTTCTTAAGTGGAGAGCAGCCCGTGCCTGTCTCCGTCTATAGTCAGCACAACAGCTTGGATGGTGAAGAGAATGAACCTTTCTTCCCCTTTGGGCTCCAACCTCCACACTTCTTAAGGGTCAGACATAAGGGTGACCCCACTTTTCTGATTTTTATCAGTGGGTGGTAGGTGGTGTCATTTAACATTAATGAGAAGAGGGGAAGCAAATGCACCCCGTTGGTGGGGGCATGAAAAGTAGGGGATCTAGGGCTCCAGAAGGGGCTGGGGCGGGCTGTGACCCAGAACTCCTCAGCAGCACACTCTAGCTCTCCTCACTGACAGATCAGCCTGCCTGCTTGCCTCAGTCCCCTCTCCAGCCCTCTCTTCAACAAGAACCTGTAGAACCCTGATGTGGGGGTTCAGTAATGAGCAAGTACAAGTTTGGGCTGGACTGATACATGCAATTAGTTGGTGAGATTACTACTAATATAGAAAGTCCTGCTTTTACGCCTGGTAACTTCTGGCTCTTCAGCACAGAAGAGATGCTGACAGAGCCAAATGGGACAAAGCAGACTGCACGGGCAACGGGGAGCCAGTGACAAGGTACCACTCCTTCTCTGCTGTACTTCCCGGACTGCAAGGCCTTCTTTGTAGGGACTTGGTTCATGAATTGCTCACTACCCCACTCAACACCTTCAAGAACCATCCTAACCTGGACTCAGAAACCAGGATGGCTCGTTCCCGAGGCTCTGGTCCCTCTTCAATGCTACTGCTGAAGGGCCCAGGACTGAGAGGATCAGGGCTTGGGGGTGCATGGGGCAAACCCCAAGTGTGGCCACACAGTGCAAGCAGAAAAGAGGTGATGTCTACTTCTTGTAATAGCTCCTCACACGCATCTACTGCTGTCAGCAAATCCTGGCAGGTCACACTCTGTGCTTGTTGCAAGCTTCGAAACAGCCCTAAGTGGAAGTGGAAGAGGCCAGAGGGGTCAGCTCAGCAACAGCTCTTCTTCTAGTCCCCATCCTATAACCGCCATACGTATTCCCTCCCTCACCAGCCACATTCCTTCCTTCCATGGCATTCCTGCTCACCCCGGACATAGCACCGTTGCGCATGCTCCTGCAGCAAGGCACAATGGGTGGCTGCCTCTTTGTACCTGGGCTCCATCCAGACTGAGGATGAGGAGGGATGGTCTAGAAACTGAGTCCTAGAATGGGAGGAAAAACAGAGTTTGGCTAATTTCCCTAAATGATACCTTGGCCTCGTCAGCCACTCATACTCCAATGGAACATCCAGGCTCTTAGCAAATATATTTATGAGGAGGATGTGTGACTGAGCTGAGGGGCTGTGCTGGACAGCTTCAGCTGTCAACCTGATACACCTGGGTGGAGAGGCCTCCATTGAAGAACTGGCTCAGTGGATTGACCTGTGGGCATGTTCTTGATTGCTAAGTGATGTGGGAAGGCACAGCACATTGTGAGCCGCACCACTCCTGGGTGGGTGGTCTTGTGTTGTATAGCAAAGCAGGCCGAGCCCAGGCCAGGGGAGCAAGCAGTCAGTGCAATCCTCCATGGTGTGGGCTCCAGGTTCCGGCCCTGAGCTCCTGCTTTGGCTCATCTGGGAGATGTGACATAAACTCTTTTCTCCTCAGGCTGGTTTTGGTGTTCTTATCACACCAATTCGAAGCAAAGGAGAACAGAAGTTGGTAGCAGGATTGTAAGGGTTCTACTGTGCCACAGACCTGACCATGCTGTTTTGGGGAGGAATGTGGGAGTGTTGGAAAGCTCAGAACTTAGCTGTTGCTGTGGAACTTGGAACAGTTATAATGAGAAAGTTGTAGATGATGGGGGCTGGCTTATGAAGCTTCACTAGGACACAAAGACTCCATCAGGGCTGTTTGTGTGGAGTAAGAATTTTTGGAAGTGAAATATTTTGTGCTTTATTGGGACAATTAAGGCTGATTAGCTGGGGCTGAAAATCAGATGTAATAAGAGACCAGCATCACTGAGGTGAAACCTTCTGGGATCAGGGGTCAGCACACAGAGGCTGTGGTCCAGAGCGCATCCAAGGCTCTATCTCAAGCTGGAAGCAGGACTTAGTTATATATCCTACATGGTATTGGTTTTAAAGACATGAAGGGGTCATAGAGAAGATCTGAGGCTTGGCATCATGTGAGGTCAGAAGAAGCCCTTGGTGAAGGTGCAGCCTGAGTTGTAATGGAAACCAGAGCATATCAGAGATGCCAGGACCATGGACGACACAAAGGGCAGTGGCACTGGCAGTGGGGCTGGCCTGAGCCTAGGAGACAAGCTGTGTGTGCTGTGGAGGGCAGAGCCAGAGACGTCTCCCAGCCCTTTGGAACCCAGATCAGAAGTGAATCCTAGCCCACTGTGAACAGTGCTACCCCTGGGGAGATGGTCCTGTGCTGAATAAGTAAACAGGCTGAGCATGGGCTAGGGGAGCGGGCCAGTAAGCAGCGCTTCTCCATGGCCTGCCAGGTTCCTGCCCTGAGTTCCTGTTCTGGCTTCCCTCGGTGACGGACTATGACCCTTTCCTCCCCAAGTTGGCTTGTTAGTGTTTTTATCACAGTGATTGGAGGGAAACTAGAACAGGGCACAACTAAGAAGCTGGGTTCCTGCCAGTGACCAGCAGCCTGTCTGTCTACACCTGAGTATAGACCCAAACTTTGGTTGGAGGAGGCCAAAAGTCAAAATGGAGAGTGCTCACCGGAAGATGAGATCTCGTGGTGCTTGAGGAGGTTGCATGCCAACCATCTGTTCTCTTAGGGCTTCCAGGGAACAGCTATAGATGTAGACAGGACACCGGGTCCGGGGCCCATCTGCACCATCTGTTTGGGGAGCCTGACGTCCAGGATAAGCTGGTAAGTCTGGGTGGGAGGATAGCCTTGGCTCTCCTGGATCTTGGGCACTCTCTGTGGGAGAAAAGTGTTCATGGTCTTCGCACCCTCTATTGGCTTCCCACCCCACTTTGTGCTTAACCGACTTCAGACAGCAGCTCACCACTGGCTAGGGTTACACTGAGGATGGGAACTTGGGACTTTGTAGCCTTAGCTGCAGTTCCTGCCAGGCTGAGAGCTCCACCCCAATCTCCACATTTAGGTTTTGTTTCTTCTTGCAAGGGACTCTCCAGACCATAGGCAGCCAGATGTTGGACATCTGAAGAGGGAAAAAAAAAAGGGGGGGGGATGACAAAAATCAGGGTTAATTGGTGCGCTGGGTGGGGGAGCTTAAGGCTTTTACTCAAGGAAGGTCAGCTGTTGGTACCTGAGAAGGTAGCTGGGAGAAAAGTCAGGAACACATGCTGGGGGCTCACAAGCCTTGCATAGCAGTGCCACTGAAGGGGCTGGGCAGAGATGAAAGGCCTCGGAGTTTCAGGAATACTTACACCCTGCAAGAGAGAAACCGAAAATCAAACCAATCTACAAGGGTCTATTCTGAGTCTGATTCCCTGCCTCCGCCCTGACCTGACTCAGCTTAGACTTTTGTGTGAAAGATCCAGAGTAAAGGGAAATGACAGCATTCCATCAAGGGCGGACGGAATTCAGTACTGGGGGTGATGAAAACCTGGGCACTGATATGTATGGTAATGGAGGGACGCCAGTACATTAATGTATGTATGGTAATGGAGGGATGCCAGTATATTAATGTATGGTAATGGAGCGATGCCAGTACATTAATGTATGGTAATGGAGCGATGCCAGTATATTAATGTATGGTAATGGAGGGATGCCAGTATATTAATGTATGGTAATGGAGGGATGCCAGTACATTAATGTATGGTAATGGAGGGATGCCAGTATATTAATGTATGGTAATGGAGGGATGCCAGTATATTAATGTATGGTAATGGAGGGATGCCAGTACATTAATGTATGGTAATGGAGGGATGCCAGTACATTAATGTATGGTAATGGAGGGACGCCAGTACATTAATGTATGGTAATGGAGGGATGCCAGTATATTAATGTGTGGTAATGGAGGGATGCCAGTATATTAATGTGTGGTAATGGAGGGATGCCAGTATATTAATGTATGGTAACGGAGGGATGCCAGTATATTAATGTAGGTATGGTAATGGAGCGATGCCAGTACATTAATGTATGGTAATGGAGGGATGCCTGTACATTAATGTATGTATGGTAATGGAACGATGCCAGTATATTAATAAGGGTTCAGGGAAAAGTACCAGTGCTGACCAGGGTAAGAAGGGCAGAGTCTCCAGTGGCTTGGGTTCTGTTGACCACTTGATCCTTCAGGATCTCAGGGCCCCTTAATGGAGGCCCCTCTGCACCTACAATGGGGTAGAAAGGGTGGAAGAGGGCAGGACTCTCACAGAGGTAGGAGTCTGAGGTGAAGGAATTGGGAAGGAGTCCAGAGCTAAAAGACAGAAACTCCCTGGGGGTAGGGTAAAGGGCAGGACTGAAGTGTGGCACTAGGAAAGGGGAGTGTGTGTGTGGGGGTGAGCTTACCTGAATCATGGCAGCTCCGCCGCAGGACCTCACTCAAGAAGGCAGCTTGGTCACCAGGGGTCAGTGGGATCTCCCGGTCACTCAGCTCCTGTCCCAGGCAGCTGTGCAGCAGGCACAGCACCATGTCGTTGGTGGGACAGGGCCCCTCGGCGAGAGAGACACCCTGTGGCTCTGCCCGACACACATTCTACTCAGCACTGAGTACCTCCTGTGCCCAGTGTCCCCGGCTCCACCCTGACCAGCAAAGCCCTTCTGTTAGCCTCAGCCTCCTCCTGGCCCTATCACTCACTCAGTTTGCTAGCTGATCTGATCTCTATCTTCGAATGTGCCCAGGCTTGCTGGCCCATTAGGTGAGGGTAAGTGGGTACTAAGTATACCCACCTCTGGAGAGCAGAAGAAAGAACATCTGCAGCTGCTGGCACTGTGGCAACAATCCTAGCAGGTCAAACCGGAAAGGGATCTCATGGGCACAGGTGTCTCCTCCTCGGTCCAGTCCTGGGAGGAGAGGACAGGACAGTGAGGCCCAGCTTGTCTGGCTGTCTTCTCCCTTCTTACTACCCTGCATAGTTTCCCCACTGACCCTCTGAGACCCGTGGCTCTGGGGGCAGAGGACCCCACTCCTTGCTCTGGCACAGCTGTAGCAGGTATTCGAAGCTCAGCAGGGAGCCTATACAGGCAGCATCCCGTGGGTGGAGCTAGGAGAGAAGCACGAGGACTCAGTCATTCTAGCCTGGGCCTCTGGCTCTCATGGGAAGAGGATCCGAACTGAAGTATAACCTAGCAGGAGGCCCGGACACAATGCTGAGGTTACTCACAGCTTGAGGGATCTCAGAGTAGGTCAAATCCTGCAGGTGCTTCCAGCTTTCAGGCCCAGGTCCCACTCGCCCATACTGAGGCTCCACCCACACCTCAGTGACCAGATTGAGCTCTGAGTCCCCTTCCAGGGCCTCTACCTCTACATCATTGTCATCATCTGTTGAGAAGCTAAAGGAAGAAAGAAGGATTCTAAGCCTGGAAGAAATCCAATGCATAGCCTTGTGGCAAGGTAGATGAGGAGACGAACAGCAAGGACAGCCACATGGCCTTTGTAGACCAGCATCTAAACCCAGAAGTCCTCTGCTCTGGTTTGGGATGGAGCACATGTCAGAGTATGGGAGCCAGACATTCAGATGACCTGGGAGAGGCGGACTGTGCAGAGGTGACTCCCAGAGAGGTCAGAGCCTTACCTGTCTTTGGTGGAGGTAGAGTGTGGGGGGAAGAGGATGTACTGGACAACACACGTGTGCTTCTCTTCGGCTGCAGCCTGTCCCTCATTCTGTGGGTAAATTCGAGATTCTGGGCAAATCCCAGCCTGTGAAGAGACCTGGCCTGGCTCTCACAATCTTATGACTTGTGCCTCAGGCCTTGGTCCTATGATCCTGGTGAGGCTGTTTACAGAAGTCCCCATGCAGCTCGGAACCTTGGGGGAAGGTTATCAGGAGGGTCAGCACATACCTGAATCGGAAGCTCCAGCACCATGTTAATGATTCCTTCCCCACTACAGGCAAAGTGGAACCCTTCTGAGAGTCGGACTCTGAAACCCCATAAGGATAGAGCGAGACAGGAGTAAGAGGAGAGAATTCAGTTTGGTGTCCTGACACATCTACCTCCCAGCAGCTCTTATGGCAACCTAGTCTACTGGGGGCCTGCTCAGATTATTGGTTCCCCAAAGTCCTGGGCTCTGCTTCCCCAGATTATTGGTTCCAACAGGCCTAAGAAGGACCACAGGCCAAACTAAGCAGAGCTGGGGAGTGCAGAGAGGGAGGGCAGTACCAAGAAGTGCTCTGTGGTGCCTGGCTCGGGTCAGTGTTCAAACCTAGAGTCCACACTTGTTTTGTCCCCGCCTCAGCTGCTCTGCAGGCTCAGTGACGTACTCAGTGAGAACAGACAGGAGTTGGGCGATGGCACTGAGTGGCAGCGTTGGGGCCAGGCCTGATGGGACACTCCACAGCCAGCGCTGATGGTAGAGGTAGCGCGACAATGATGCTAGGCTAGATGAGGCTGAGCGGCCTGACACGAGGGGCAGTGGCCCTGGTGGCTCCAGAGTCAGCAAGAAGGGTGCCCGGTAGTCTAGGGGTAGCTTCTCATACCTGGGAAACAGGGCGGCAGCTCCTTAGCTTCTCTCTACTCACAACCTTCCCTCCTGCTCAGGCCTCCTTCCCACCCTCTCCACCAACCTGATGAGGAGCTTGTCCAGTGGCTTATGGAGGACCACAAGGCAGGGCCGGTCAGACAGGGCCTGCTGTGGCCCCAGCATGGGGGGTGACTTGGAGGGAGAGTTGCCCCCTTCAATGCCCTCCAGTCCTTTTCGTTTCACTTTGGGAGTTGGCTCCTTACTTTGCACCCGGTGAGGGAAACGAAGGCGCAGGATCTCTTCTTGCAGGCCTGACACGATCTATGAGAGAAAATTCGGACAGATCCCTGACTCCCACCTCTTCCAGGTCTGGAGAGCAGGCCCACATGATGACTCTGTCTCCTGGTCCTCAAGCCTTACTTGATCCGAGAGTTTTTCATCCTACTGAGCCAGGAGAGTTGAGCAAACAGCTCATCTACACCCTTGTTTTGGTTTGGGCCCAGCTTACCTTGTGCCGGGCCTGGGCTGGTGTGCCAATTGGAAAACCCAGGCGAAGAACCATGCATGGAGTTTTGGAAATGATTCGGACCATGTAGAAGGAGGACGGGGGCTGGTCTGGGGCACTGGGGGAGAAATGGGAAGGAGTAAGCAGGCGGGAATGGAAGTAAATGGGCTTCAGAGGATGACTGCTTAGAGAGGAGACATGGAATGAGGTGTGGAAGGGTGAGGGAATATCGCTTTGCCCACCTGGAGAGCAGTTTGACATAGGAATAGCCCTCAACCAGCACGAAACTGCTCCAGTCCCGAAGCAGGGAGGTCAGTGAGGAGTGTGAGATCCTGCACTGGACAGTGCTGTAGCGCCCATTGCTGCCTGGGGTGTGCAGGTGCTTGGGGATTGGTCTAGGGAAACAGTACAGAGTGAAATCGACCTCCCCGCCCCCATCTTGGGGAAGGACAGACTGTTCTCTCCTAGACTGTCTAAGACCACGGGGGCTGATAAACAAGAAAGCTTGGCCACAGCTGGTACTTTTCCTGTCATCTCCTCTCCCCAGCCTGTTCATGACCCCAGTCATAACCCCAGCCCTGAGGATACCCACGTGTCATGCTCCAGGATTAACACCAAGCGATGCATGTGCAGCCATCGCTGCCATGAGTTAGCATCCATGGACAGCACTGGCTTCCAGTAAGCAGCAAACTGGGCATGGGATGAGTCGGAACCACTATGCTGAAGGGAGAGCACCTGGGAAGGGAAAGGGGAGCCCCACTGAAACACTTGTGGAGAATGGGGATATAATGTCCCAACAGCAAACAGCAATGACAGACTCAGGGGTCAGAGACAGACTGGGTTGTGGCTAAAGGCCACAGATCAGCCTGGGACAGAGGCATAAATGGTTTTCATTATGAAGGATAGGTTAAGATGACTAAGCTGGGAACAGACTGCATAGCCCTTTAAAGCTGACACAGCAGGAGGATGGAATCTGCACAGCTTATGTGGCTGACTTTGGAGGAATTGGCAGGATCTGAGGATGAGGCCACGGCTACTTCCATGGGCCATGTGCTCACTGTACCAGGCTATCAGCTGTGGACAAGCATGAAAAGAACACAGAACAAAGGAAGCGATGGTCTCCAGGAAGTAACCAGTTCCTGGATGGTAGGGGTTGGAAACAAGGGACAACGGTTGGGGAGGCCCAAGTACACCACGTAGAGATGGGCCTGGGGAATGACATCCTACAAGATGTTCAATACTATACTCTCTGAAGGGTGGCCTCTTTTAAATAGTTATCCCCAGAGCCTTAGGTCTCAGGAGAGGAAGAGATGCTTTCAAGGCTAAAGCTGAGGCTTTTGGTTGGGTGCGTCAGATTTTAGAAGAACAGAAGTTCTGAATGCCGGGTGGTGTGCTGACTCCAGTCCAAGCAGGCACAGAAAGGGCTGCAGAGCATCAGAGGCACTCACTGGGGTGGTGGAGCCAGGGGGGATGTAGAAGAGGGGCACTCCGCTCTTGGTGCTGTCTGGAAGTGTGAAGTGCTCTGGCACCGAAGAGAAGGACTGGAGGTGAGCTAGCATCTGATCAGTCTGGTTAATGCTGTAAAACAAGGGCCACACCTGAGCCATGCTCTCTGTGCTGGGGAAGAGGAGAGGAACCTCAGGGGGACAAACAGCCCTGGACACGAGCTTGGTGCACTGGGTGGCTCCTCCCAGCTCCCAGCTTCACAACCTGATCCTCCACACAAGTGGGGCACTGCTCACTAAGTGGTGACCTCACTCACCTCTGTAGTGTATTCCAGAAACGGCGGATAACATGGGTACGATACAGCGAGCGGATAGGTTGCCTCAGTGCACAGGACACATCATGCAAAATGTCATAGCCCCCTTCCATTGTCACTTCCACCCGTGTTGTTCGCGGTCCCTCAGGCTCCAAGGGCCAGGGTGCCACAGCCACATACTCGATGCGCATGTTGTGTTTCCACAGCAGCACCAGCTTCACCTCCAACTGGGACCCTCCTTCAGGGGAGCAGGAGGGCGGGTGAGAGGAAGAGCACACAGGACTCCAGGCCCAAGTCCTACTCAAAGCCTCAGCTGTCCCATGGAACTCTAGCAGTTCCACACATTTTAAAACCACAGTCTGCGAACCAACGTAAATGGAAGTTTACAGGAGTAATCTGAAAAAAAAGCTGAGTTCAGAACCCCCACCCAGGTGGCAGGTCTTGGACAGGAGATGGAATTGGGAACTAGATGCCAGAACTCAGCCTTGAAAGCACCCCAAAGCCCACTGGTCTCGACTGACAAGCAGAGTCTCTCATGGGGACATTCTCTTTAATTTTTACTTTATCTGGAAATACTGTGCAGCAGTGGCAGCCATATGTCTGTATATCCCAAATCCAATTGGCTATTAGCTCTCTCCTTGGAGAAATAATTCATGGCTGATGCCACAAGCTTACGTCTTCTAGTGGTTAGGAGATGTTATAAGGCACAGTAAGACCTTGTCATCTTTTACAGAAAAGCTATAGTTCATAGATTAGCATACCATCCAAACATCTGTGTCTATACCAACGTAACCTACCATAATAATTAGTACTGTTTAAATGCCTGTATATCTAATTGCTTGTGCTTCATTAGTAGGATTAAAAGGTTATTCCTGCGCAGTGTGGTGCACACCTTTAATCCTAGCACTTGGGAGGCAGAGGCAGGCGGATCTTTGTGAGTTCAAGGCCAGCCTGGTCTACAGAGTGAGTTCCAGGACAGCTGGGGCTACAGGGAGACCCTGTCTCAAAAAGACAAAAAAAAAAAAAAAGGTTATTCCTGGGGCTGGAGAGATAGCCTAGCGGTTAAGAGCGCCGACTGCTCTTGCAGAGGACCCGGGTTCGATCCCCAGCACCCACATGGCGGCTGAAAACCATCTGTAACTCCAATTCCAGGAGAACTCCAGTTCCAGGGGAATCTGACACCCTCTTCTGACCTCCGCGGCATTGCACGACACGGGTGCACAAACCTACATGCAGACAGTACATTCATACACATACAAAAATAAATAAAATTAAAAAAAAAAAGGTTATTCCTGGATAAACTGCCAACCCATGAAAGGAATCAGCCTGAACTGATCAGAGCCCAAAATGCCATCTCCAGAGAAAGTAGACTGTTTTGCTTCTCGCCCACTTGAGCCCCTTTCCTAAAGCCTAGGGAACAATCTGCAGAAGAGGGGGAGTGGTAGAATGTAAGGGCTTCGATTGAGGTGAATGGTGAAACTACAGCAATATAGACTGTACACTTATTTGATCAACATGCTTGTACATACAAGCCCCTCCAGCTAGACAATGGGAACAACTGTATAAGTTTGGGCATAGCTACTTGTAAATTGATTATACATGAAGGATGCTTGTATTCATTACTTATTATTATTAAAAAAAATGAATGAAAAAAATTTTATTTTATGTCTGTGAATGTTCTGCCTGCATTTTTTTAAGTGCACAGTGCCCATGGAAGCCATAAGAGGGTGTCGGATTCTTGGAACAGGTTATGGCAGTTGTTAGCCTCCATGTGGATGCTGGGAACTGAACCCAGGTCCTCTGTAAGAGCAGCCAGTGCTCTTAACCATTGTGCCATCTCCAGCACCTTTTAGAAGCATGATAGGTTGGGCGCCCTCCATTTATTTGGCAGGTCTGCACACATACGAATGATCAGATCTGTGAAACTAAAGCTGGGCCTGTGACCCTTACCTTTAGCCAGTGTAACCTCTCGGACACTGTAGCCCTCTCGAAGGCGTACAGATACAGTGCTGACCAAATCAGCTGGCACCTCTTTCTCAGTGTGCTTTTTCCTTCGCAAGGCCAAGGCAGGGTTGCTGCTTGCAGAGACCAGGTGCTCGTTAAACAGGCGGTGCTGAGAGCCTGGAGGACCCATGAAGATGGGGAGGGAGAAAGAGGCTGTCAGCTGATGGAGCTATAGACAAAGGAGCTATGCTGAAATCACAGGAGAGCGCCCGAGAAACCAGCCCCAGCTAGACTACCAATCCTCCCAAAGCCAAAGCCATACTGTCTCTGAGGCCATTTTTCAACCTCCCTTCCCTCCCCAACCTGGCCTGCCTCTCACCACAGTAATATTCAGGGTTCAGTGCTTCCCCACTGCGCAGGAAGGAGTAGAGCAGAAACGCCCGGTGGTAGACAGTCAGACCCCGGTTGCCAGGCTCGGGCTCAGGACAAGTGGACAGGTAGGAGCCAAATGTCGCCATTGCAATGAACTTCATCAATTCCACATTAGGCACGTGGCCAAAACTGCAGTCATAAGAGTAAACTCCTCCCACCTGGGGAGAGCAAGCAGGTGAAGACCCCATTTCACCAGAGGAGCAGGAGAGGGAGACAGCTGCTCCATGTCCCAGGCCACAGAGGTGACGTTCCCAGGCTACGTTCTTCCAGACAGACCACGACTCTGTTTGACAGACCACGACTCTGTTCGACAGACCACGACTCTGTTCGACAGACCATGACTCTGTCCCACCCTTCCTTTAGCGCTTCTAGCTAAAGCCCATGTCAGCAGCCCTTTCTTCCTCCACATCAAATACTTTTCCCTTCACTACAGATTTTGGCAACTGTTTCACTGGTTTCCTATCATTGTCCTGAGAGGCTTCAGTATACCTCTGACAAAGTGCGTCTTTAACTTGAAGGCACATACAAACCCCTCAGGGATTTTGTTAAGATGTGGTCTCTGGTGGAGCCTGCATTGAGAACAAGCTTTCCGGTAACACCAATGCCAGGACTCTGGATCTGAAACTGGCCAATCTCTTCTAACCTGGAGTCCAAATCCAACCCATACTTATTTTCTGTCAAAGTTTTGCTAGAGTACAGCCGCACCTGTTCGTTTTGAATTTTGTCTGTGTCTGCTTTCACATTCCTACAGCAAAGCCAAACAGCTCAGACAAACTAAGGTCCCACAAAACTTAAGTATCTACTAGCTGACCTCTAAAGACAACATTCGCAGACCTGCTCTACGTGACTCATCCCTGGCCACGCAGCTCCCAACTCTCATCTCTGCCCACTCACCTGCAGCTGTCTATACACTGGCCATTGCCTTCAGTTGGAATGAATTCATCTTTGCAGTTTCAAATTGCCACTTCCCACAGTACAATGTCCCTGTAGCCTCCTCTCACCCTCTTCCTGCTGCTCTCTGACCTCATTGGATCTGCCAGATCTTCATCCCCTTTCTTCCCCTAGGTTTTTGGTTTTTGAGACCGGATCTCCCTGTAGCCCCAGCTGGCCTGGAACTGACTATGTAAATCAGGCTGGCTGTCATCTTACAGAGATCTACCTCTGCCTCCTGGGATTAAAGGCATCTGCCACCACACCTAAGTTTTTTTGTTGTTGTTTTTTTTTTGTTTGTTTTTTTTGTTTTTGGTCTTTTTGAGACAGGGTCTCCCTGTAGCCCCAGCTGTCCTGGAACTTGCTCTGTAGACCAGGCTGGCTTTGAACTCACAAAGATCCGCCTGCCTCAGCCTCTCAAGTGCTAGGATTAAAGGCGTGCGCCACCACACCCGGCCACACCTNTTTTCAATTAAAAAAAATAAACAGGTTTGGATATATTTGGACACAGATGTTGCCTGAGTTTCCAGGTTCCTTTGTTTAAAGGTATTCTATAAGTGTGACGGATGTGTTGCAAGGGCATCCGTCTGATTGGGTATTCAGGCTTACAAAGAAAGTAATTACAGGCCAGAGATGAGGACTTGGTCCTCCTTCATCTAAATTCCCTTTCACATATCAACATAGCTTGACCTTGATTTTTTTAGATGCAAGTAAAGGACACTGATGTAATTCAAACAAACCAGTTTTTCGAATACCCAGAGGAATCTGGAATCAGAGATGACAGGCTCAAAGGACGAAAGCCTGAAGGAGTAACCAATTCTCAAATCGTCACCGTGGTTCTGAAAGCAGTGTATTCTCTTCTTATTGAGCTAAATTTTTTTTGTCTTCTTTCCAGGGAACATTTGTTAGCCTGGGTCCTTTGGAAAACGTCCAAATGTTGGTTTTCCCTTTCTATCCCTCTCTTTCTCTTCTTCCCTCCCTCCCTTCCTCCTTCCCTCCCTCCAAGCTCTTCTGTTTTTGAGTCTTCCCACTGACATTTCTTCCATGGCAGGCCTCTGTGGTCAGTGAGATGACCTCCAACCTTCCCCGCCTTTCTGAGAGGGCAGAGGCCTCACTTCTGCCCTGACAAAGCACTTTCAGTCAACTCTTGGGTTTCTTCATGGTTGATTAAACTGTCTGTGTTTATTCAGGACCCTTCTCTTCTTTCTGTGTCCTGCCGCTGACCTTTCTGTTGCTTCATTGTCGGAGGAGAAAGCTCACAGGGCACTGCTTGTTAGCAGCCCTGGAAAACAGCGAGGCCTTTGAATTATGAGTGCATCTTCAAAGCCTGTAGCTTTTCACCTGGGCAGCTTCAGAGCGCTGTTACTGGATGAAGCCCGAGGCATATGCGAGGGAAAAACATTAGATGGGCTGTGAGTTCTGTTTGTGTGCCCCTGGAACTGCCTCGTTGCTGTTCATCTTGTCACTAAGGTCCACGTGGCTTCATACAGCGTAAGGCTCTGCATAAGGGTAGATAGGCATTCGCTGCTTGAAACGGGGAAAGAGAGGAAAGGAAGCACAGAGTTTTGCTGGGTAGCCAAAGACCAGCCAGGACAGGTACTGTGAGCCGGTCCCCTCCCTCTACTTGGAGATTCTTGCCAGCAGGGTGACAGACCCCCTGCGGTAACCCTGCCCTGAGCTTGGGCCCAATCCTTCTCACATGGGTGCTTTTTTTTTGGTCTTTTCGAGACAGGGTCTCCCTGTAGTCCCAGCTGTCCTGGAACTCACTCCGTAGACCAGGCTGGCCTTGAACTCACAAAGATCTGCCTGCCCCTGCCTCCCAAGTGCTAGGATTAAAGGTGTGCGCCACCACGCCCGGCTAGGCAGACACAATTATGTCTTGATTCACTTGCCTGGACCACTGCAGTCAACTGCCTCTGATTCTACTCCTGCTCTTCACCCAGCAATAAAAATGACCTTTATCAAACACAAGCCCAACGTTCCTTCTAAATGTCTGGGTCACCCACTGAATTATATTTACACTTCTCGACATGACAGAATTAGTTAGTTCTTGTGTCGTGGCTGTGCCTACCTCACAGGCCTTGCTTCCTGCCCTGCACTCCCCTCATCCGTATTAGCAGCAGTGTCCTGACTATCCCTTTCCTTTATGCTTTGGTTAAGCCAGTCTGAGCTGGACTTTTTTTATCTCTTGCAATCAAGGAAGTAATAACTAATCTAGTGGGCAGATGAGACTGGAATTGACGAGGGTTTCAAAGTTTCCATTCTTCCTCCTGTAATGCACTATGGAAAGAGGACCAATCCCAAGGACAGCAGACCATCTCCTGTCACCTGCTCGCTCTAGAGATGGCCCCTTCTCCTGACACTAGACAAAGTGTCAGGAAACCGTGTTACCATCTTTACTTGGGAAATCTCGCCGATAAGAAAGTAACCCGACTTTGTGAGAGACCCACTTCCTTCTCCTTCTTACCAAGTCCTCACCTGCACAAAGGAACAAGCCACAGTGCCACTGCGGAGCTGGTTCAGTAGAGTCTCACAGACAGCAACATCAGGGACACTGGTTACCCCATCTGTAATCACGATGATACCTGAGGAGGAAATAAAAGGCAGAGCTGGAGACTGTGGCTACAGGGGGAGTGTAGCCCAGTGGCAGCACCCCGAAGACCTCACTGTCTGTCCACCACCACATTTTATAATCCTCCAACATCTTTTTTTAAATTTTTTTAAATTTATTTTTGTATGTGTATGAATGTACTGTCTGCATGTAGGTTTGTGCACCCGTGTCGTGCAATGCCGCAGAGGTCAGAAGAGGGTGTCGGGTTCCCCCGGAACTGGAGTTCTCCTGGGATTGGAGTTACAGACAGTTCTTAGCCGCCATGTGGGTGCTGGGGATCAAACCCGGGTCCTCTGCAAGAGCAGTCGGTGCTCTTAACCGCTAGGCCATCTCTCCAGCCCCCGACATCTTTTTTCTTCCCCTTCCTCCTGCTTCTCCCTTTAGATGCTACTCACCCAGTGTCTTGTAAGGGATATCCCTTGCAGCTATTAGTGATGATGGTATTTGTGACATGCATTAGTAGACTTACATTTGTGAACAAGGAAACAAGAGCCTCTTCCCTAGGGCTCATTAGTCTCAGGGAACCTTGATCTTTGCCAATAACCCTCTTGCCTTTCTGAATCCATTTTCCCATTTCCACCAGTATTCCTTCTACTGACCTGCACTAGAATTTGAGGGCAGCAGTTGCAGGGCCAAGATGCCTTGACGAATCATACTGACCAGCCCGAGATCAGCTGTCACCATGGAGACTCCTATCTTCCGGCCCACAGACTCCCCTGATTCTGGGGACTGGTCTTCTGCCTGGCCCAACATCATAGAAAAGAAGAAACGAGACAGATGGCACTGCTAGCCTATTGACAGCGAAAACAGATTTTTCCTTTCTGTCTTTTGTGCAGCGCTATGGATTGAACCCAGGGCCTTGCACTTGCTAGGCACATGCTTTATCATGGAGCTATACCTCTAGCCCTCAAATTGGAAGCCCCTGCACTTCCCAGGTCAGGCAGGTCCAATCCTAAGTGACCCAAGCTCCCTACTTGGCAGCTGAGTCCTGCTGTGTGTGCCTGGCACGTACTCACACACACGACTCACACACTGATGGGAAGGAAGCCCAACACTAGACAAAGTGTCAGACTGTACTGACTGCCCCTGTCCATGTTTTTTCATCACTGTTCTGAGATATTCCAAAACCAATCAAATATATTGCAGTCATCAGACACTACCTGAATGGCCACTTCTGCAGTCTCCAAAGTAAGGAGACGGCACTCTCGGGAGCCAAAGCAGCTTCATCCTGACTCTAAAAATGCTAAGTAGAGATCAAAACCACTCATGATCACTCTGATCCAGGACTGAAGAACACATGGGCAGATGGCCTTCATGCTTTCTCCTGGCATGAGCCATGGCTTGGGAGTGTATCTGAGCAGTCACTGTGCGGCCCGAGGCCTGTCTTAAGTGTTCACTAGCACATCTATTCTTGGCTCACCTTGGTCCCGGCTTGCAGCCCTTTTCTTGCTCTCTTCCCTCTCTAACGAGCTTATTTCTCCTCTGTGCCCTCTGTCCTTGGCTGTTTTCTGAGCAGCCTCTGCCCACTTTCCCACATACCTGGCTCTGGGGCTCATACTGCTGCTGCAGCATGGCGGCCACCTTATCCTCAAAGAGGGAGAGCTGTTCATACACCTGCTGCAGGAACGTCTCCCGCTGGGAAGGGTCCAAAAGGCAGCCCTGTACCAGCACCTGAGAAGCAAAAGGGAAAGACTGAGACCAGTGGGCAGGGGGTTGGCTGCCACGTCTCTGCGTTTACCCTCTACAGCCTCCTCTAGGGAATCACGCCTCTCATCCAACTGGACCCAAGGTCTACCTCCATATTCAGTCCACCTCCTCAGATCGCCTCCTCCAACAGTCCTCAGCCCAGGAACACTGCAACCCTGCTCAGGAGCCCAAGTCATTACTCACCTTAATCCGGAATCACAACTTCTCTCTGCCTACAGTCCTCCACCCTGCCTTCTCTTACCTCCCTCATAAGGCAGCCATAAGATCTTCTAGCACCTTGCACACTGCGCTACAGGATTGTTCTATCAACTCCCTCACCCCTGACTAGCGAAGCCTTTCTTATTCCGAGTCATTCCCTTCCACTCCTTTCTGTTTCTAAGTGGACGACATGCGTCAAGGCCATTCTGGACCTTTTCTTTGCTCTTAAGCTCAAAATCATCTTATCCCCCCAGCTCTGTCCTTCCTTTTACCTTTAGCAGGTAATTCCCACCGTTCTTCAGGGAGAAAGGAAGTCAGCCACTAGCATGGCCCAATGACCCTAACCCAGAGGAGGCACTACTCTCCTCCCTGATGAAAAACCCTTGAAGCCTACTGCACCTTTACATCTAACTGTGCCCTTGTTCTTTGAGGCGCTGAAGAAAGACCTCCTCTTGGAGCTAGAGAGATGACTTAGTGATTAAGCACACTGGCGGTTCTTGCAGAGGACCTGAATTCAGTCTCCAGCACCTACATGGCAGCTAGCAACTCCAGTTCCAGGGGACTAGATGCCCTCTTCTCGCCTCTGTGGGCACTGCATGCACGTGGTACATTTACACATTCAGGCAAAGCACTCATACACATAAAATAAAATGCCTGGCCTGGTGGTACATGCCTTTAATCCCAGCACTTGGGAGGCAGGCAGACCACTGTGCGATGGAGGCCAGCCTGGTTTACACTGTGAGTTCCAGGCTAGCTGGAGTTACAGGGAGACCCTGTCTCAAACAACAATAACAAAGAGAGAGAGAGAGAGAGAGAGAGAGAGAGAGAGCGCGCCAAGGGTCCCTCTTTTTTTTCCTACATCAATCTCACCTTGAACCTTTTGGATTTCACTCTTTCTCTCTGGGCTTTCCTCCTTCTACTTCAATCATGAGTGAGTGTGTCCCATATCTGGGCCTGGTAGCCTCTCTGGTGGCCTTCAGGATCTTGTCCCTTTCCCCATCACATCTCACATGCCATTTCTCCCTAGTCCAAATAACTAACTACTTCTGCTTCTTTTTTTTTATTTTTTATTTTTTGTCTTTTCAAGACACACTCTGTAGACCAGGCTGGCCTTGAACTCACAAAGATCCGTCTGCTTCTTAACTCATTATTCTCAACTGCGCAAGGGACTGGGGACAGCTAGGAGGGGAAAGTGGGATGCTGTTCCAGTCTCCAGGTCTATGAGATGACAAAAAAGAAACAGAAATGTTGGGAACTGGAACCTCAGAAAGGTGAGAGGTGTTTCTACTCATATTGTTTAGAAGACTGAAACAGCCCAGCTGGCCAACAGTAAATGACTAGATAAAGGAGCTGGAGAGATGGCTCAGCAGTTAAGAGCACTGACTATTCTTGCAGAGGACCCAGTTCGATTCCCAGCACCAATATGGCAGCTTAGGCGGGGCATGGTGGCACCCGCCTTTAATCCCAGCACTCCACTCAGGAGGCAGAGGCAGGCAGATCGCTGTGAGTTCAAGGCCAGCCTGCTGTACATGGCGAGCTCCAGGCCAGCTGGGACTAAACCCTGTCTCAAAAAGACCAAAACAAACAAACGAACAAACAAACAAACAAACAACAGTTTTGTTTTGTTTTTTATAAAGAAAGCTTGGGCTTATAACTCAATGTAGAGCACTTGATCAACATGGGCGAGGCCCTGGGTTTAATTCCTAGTAAGGGGGTGGGAGGATGCCAGGCATGATGGCACATACTTGTAATCTGGACACCTGGGAAGACGAGGCAGGGAACAGTGCCAGGCTGGGCCAGCCAGGGCTACACAGCAAGAGCCTATCTCAAAAAGACTGTTTAAATGTGGCTCTGCCTGAAAGACTCCTGTCAAGGCTGAGGTTTTCTTCGATGCTCTTTCTTGGTGTTCTCACAGATCTTAGGTCATAACTTATCAGTGCCCTTATCACATTCAATGGAAGCTGCCTCCTTTAATATCTATCTCCACTACTATGCTCCCAACAACTCACATAAGAAAAAAGGACATGGGGCTGGAGAGATGGCCTAGCGGTTAAGAGTGCCGACTGCTCTTGCAGAGGACCCAGGATCGACCCCCAGGACCCACATGGCGGCTGAGAACCGTCTTTAACTCCAGCTCCAGGGGAATCCGACACCCTCTTCTGACCTCCGCGGCATTGCACGACACGATGCACAGACCTACACGCAGACAGTATATTCATACACATAATAAAATAAAAAAAAAAAAGAAAAAAAAGAAATAAAGAAAAGCAAAAGGACAGTATTTATCTGTGCCTCTAGGACTTAGCCTGGGCACACAAGCACAGATCAGGCTCTAGTCAGTGTTACCAAGAGAAGCCGTGCCTGAGTGATTATATAATACCTCTCTCTCCCTGTCTTGGCTATGGATGCCTGCAAAGCCTGGCCTCTGTCTGGGAATATGGCCTATGATCACCAGGCTAATGGCTGCACTAGGAGAGCACCTGAAACTCAGACAGAGGGCTGGCTGCTCCTGCAGTGGACCTGGCACGTACCAACTGTGGTGTCGTATGCTTCAGACCTTTAGGTGCTATTCTTGGCATCCACCTCACAAAGACTGCTATGGTGACACTATAGCCATGAGGGATAGTTTCAGTGAGTTGGGGATGTTTAGGGAAGGTGAGGGGAAACTGGGCCAATGCTTATCTAAGTAAAAAACAGGTACTTCAGTAACAGCCTTGGACATTCTCCAAAAGGAGTGTCTTGTGATAGCTTTGCTGGTGGATAAACCGTGTAATTATCTGTGCAATCAGCTTTACAACCCGACAGTTTGTAGGGTCCTCAGATAACGACTCTACTCTCTCAGCTTAAAAGAAATTTTGTTTCTGGGTATTCATAATAGTTCAATACCACAAAAGTATCCCAAAAGATCGTGTCCTGGGCTACTGAGGAGTCAATGGAACAAAAATAACTTCATAGAACTAATGGAGCTGGTGGTGAGGGAGACAAAGAAAATAGCCAAAGGCCAGACCCCCAAGAGATCTACAAGAGGGTTAGAGAAGCCCTTGTCTAAGCAATGCCAGTTAATCACAGGAAAGCTTTCTTTTACGGAACCAATTCTTTTCAAGGTGAGAGACTTGTAGGAATGAACAGGAAGCAGGCTCCAGAAGCTAGCAGAGGCTGGGGATGGAGCTCAGTGACAGTGCTTGCCTCTCATGCACAAAGTCTTGGGGGCACACACCTGTAATCCCCACACTTGGGAGGTTGAAGTAGGAGGATCAGAAGTTTAAAGTTGTCTTTGGCCATATAGCAAGGCTGAGCCCAGCCAGACTATGCCAAGATATATAAGAGAGAGAGAGAGAGTGACAGAGAGAGAGAGAGAGAGAAGAATTGGGGACCTGGGTACAAAGAGTAGATACAAGATAAGGACTTAGGGGGCTGGAGAGATAGCCTAGTGGTTAAGAGCACCGACTGCTCTTGCAGAAGACCTGAGTTCGATCCCCAGCACCCACATGGCGGCTAAGAACCGTCTGTAACTCCAGTTCCAGGAGAACTCCAGTTCCAGGGGAATCCGATACCCATTTCTGACCTCCGTGGCATTGCATGACACGGGTGCACAGACCTACATGCAGACAGTACATTCATACACATACAAAAATAAATAAAATAAAAATTTAAAAAACAACAACAACAACAACAAGATAAGGACTTTGTGGGTAGGCTTTCAGAAATTAGGTGTGCAAATAGAAACTTGGAGAGAAGATGCACTACCTGGTGGGACTGTAGACCAATGATGGAGGAGTAGGCCTGAATTGTTACATAGATCTCGGGCTGGAAGTCGATGCAGGATCCAGGCACTCGGAAGGGCCGAAGTAGCCCGCCCAGGCAGCGGGACAAGGCATGGAAAACTTCATCAAACAAGATCTCCCCTGTAGAATCATCCTGAGGACAATGCAAAGAGATATCTCTCAAGGTTACCCAACGCAGCATAAACAGAGGACAAAAACAATCAGCTTCCAAGGGTCAGAGAACTCTTACCTTATGGCTGATCATGTCCCCAAATGGGATGGCTCTGTCTTTGAATGTTCACCATTCCTTCACAGGCCTATCTTCTTCCCATAACACTGTTTTTCATCTTTCCCAGACCTCTCTCTCCTTCTTACCCTCATATCCCATCCTTGTTTCCCCATCTCCCTCCAACTGCTTACCACAATGCCAGTAGATGGGCTGAGGTCCAGCTCAATAACAAAACGATACTGCCAAGCCAGGAAAGTGATTCGGGTAGATGGTACAAGAAGGAATGGCCTTGGGACCACTGGTTCATCCGGCTGCCAGCCTGGGGGAAGGACACTGAGGACTTCTAACTCCTGCTCAGACTGAAGCTGACAAGACAGATGAAAAAGAAACCAGTTACAGGCTGGAGAGACGGCTCAGTGGCTAAGAGTGCTTGCTGCTCTTGCGAAGGACCCAAGTTCTGTTCCCAGGACCCATGTCAGGCAGCTTACAACTAGCTATAATGCCAGTTCAAGGGGATATAACACCCTCTTCTGGCCTCTGTGGGCACCCATGCACACATCATGACATACACTCACAGACACACATACACATTAAAAAATAATAAAAGAAAAAAGGATCAAGAAGAATTCACTTTCTTCTCTGAATCCCAATGCAGCCACTTAGTGAGGTTTTACAAAAAGCTCTTAACCTCTTTAGGCCTCCGTGTCCTCATCTGTAAAATGGAAAGAATTCCAACACTCACTGAACAGTCACGTGGCTCACGGGAAACCCTGCACGTGAAGCTCCCTAGACCTGCCTTCTATATCCAAGATGGCTCTCCACTGGCTCCACTTCCCATAAACCAACCACACACTCTTTGCCTCACTATCTAGAAGAAATTATTAACAAATTTTCCTTAGGGAAGCATTCTGTGGACATAGTTACTTATGCCTCCCAGCCTCAGACCCCTAAATATAGATCCTACCTAGGACCTACTAGGACCTACCAGCAACTCCTGGGGCGTGGCTTGCACAGTCTGATGCAGATGATTAAGGAACCAAGCCAGGCGAACATTTCGGGAGATTCTATAATCTTTTTTCATTAACAGAAACACCTGCCCAGCTTCTTCCACCTAGGGAAAGAGGGGAGGGGAGGGGAGGGGAGGGGAGGGGAGACTGAGTTTCCAGTATACACATATCCTGTGCAGGGAGCCTGCCCAGGGAGCTCATAACTCTTTGCGCAGGAGGCAGCAGAGGTGCAGTCCACCCTGGCTATCACGTCATGTTCTCACAAAGTTGATTCTCAACGCTATTCCCATTCTCCAGACTCCCCCATACGGACGGAGTGAACTTCTACATTATGTTTCCACAGATGTTTGTGTAGGTTTCTCCTATAAACCAAAGTTCCCAAGGGCGGGGTTGGGCCTTGTCCTGTTTCTGTGGCCTGCACTTGGCAAACTGATCAGATATAAGACCCAACAGGTCTTAGGCGGTTATGAAATGGAAGTCTCCATGGGTCACGATCGCCACTCACACCTGTCAACTGCCAGTGCTTTAGCTCCTTTCCCTCACGGCCTCACGGTGGTCATTCTCCACAGTGTGCTTAGAAGCCTCGGTTCCTTGCCCATGTTCTTGCTCTTCTACTACTTAAATCCTGTCAAAGTTGTCCAGGGACATGATATTTATTATCCCCTCTCCACACATATACTGTGGCAGCTACATTCTGACAGGAAGAAACGTGTCACTTGACAGCAGTGCTAACTCTAACAGGCTCTGATTTTACTCTGGTCAGCAGCCTTTCTGACCTGGCCCGCCCAGAAGACTTTCTAGCTTGAAAGCCTGTATTCTCATCAGATCAATTTTGTTCACAAAATGCTGAATGAATGATCACTCTAGATACTCTATCATTATGCACTGAATGAGCACAGCAAGGATCAGAATGTGGTTCCAGAACAGCAAGTAACAAGGTAACCTGACCTAGTCTAGGGCCTTAGGAGAATGGGATGGTGAAGGTGCAGTAGGCTGGGCTGGGTGAAGAGTGCATGGGAGCAGCGCAGCCCAGCCCAGCCCAGCCCAGCCCAGCCCAGCCCAGCCCCTGCGCTTCCAGTGCTTTCTTCAGACACTCAAGTTTCATTCTTATACAGCTTCCATTTTTCTACCTATCTCTTGCTTTGAAGGTTATTTTCAACAACTAACTTCAATACAGTCAAACTGAAGTCTAGTTCATCAGTCAGACTAGTTCCTTGAAACTAGAAACATCTGCTTAGCTTTCTCAAAAAAATAAAATAAAATAAAAATCCCTTTTATCTGGGATCCTTCAAAGTGAACATATATTTCCCAAACCTCCAAAGCTGTCTTCTATTTAAGATGCACTTTATCAGAACCGTGAGGCTGTTTTCATACTTTTGAAGCAGCTGGAATGTTTTTCAAAGTGGGGTCCATGAACCAGCTGCATCAAAATCACCTGAGTTGTTTATTAAAATGCACATTTGATTCTTGGGTATCACCAGGGACCAACTGAATTAAGAGTTGACAGAGCGGGGCTGGAGAGATTAAAAGCGCCAACTGCTCTTGCAGAGGACCTGGGTTTGATCCCCAGCACCCACATGGGGGCTGAGAACTGTCTTTGACTCCAGTTCCAGAGGAATCCGACACCCTCTTCTGACCTCCATGGCATTGCATGACACAGGTGCACCAACCTACATGCAGACAGTACATTCATACACATAAAAAATAAATAAGATTAAAAAAAAAAAGAGTTGACAGAGCTCAAGAATCTACATTTTAACTAGCTCCCCAGGAGAGCCCTCCATATTACTGGTTGAGAATTTTTTTTAATTAGTATTTCCACAGCATTCATATTCACATGGAGCTTCGGGTTCCCAATGTCAATCTCCCTTGAGTCTGATGTGCCTAAGTCCTATAATCTGGTAAAGAAGACAAAAGCCTCTTTTGGAGTCAGAGGCTTGGATTCTAATGTAGTTCTATTAGTTGCTATCTAGGTGATCTCTGACATTGCTGAACATTTTTCCAGGCTTAAATCTCTTCATTGTAAAGAGCAGATAAGAATACCTTTGTGGGATGCTGTTGCAATCAAACAGGAGAGACAGGCCAATGGGAGAGGATATTCACTGAAGCCTACATACCATTTATGCCAAGATGATAAAGCACTGCCAGCCCTGAGCCGCATTTCAGGTATGCTAGGACCAACCACAGTCCATTTCATTGTTTTCTGGTATGCTAGGACCAACCACAGTCCATTTCATTATTTTCTGGGTTTTGCTCTTGTCTCTTTGAGAGTAAGAGGCAAATTATTTTTTGAGACTTTTCTTTTTTTTTAATTTTAATTTTTTTTTAAATTTTTACAATTTTATTTATTTATTTACTTATTTATTTATTTATTTATTTGTATGAGTGTACTGGCTGCATGTAGGTTTGTGCACCCATGTCGTGCAATGCCGCAGAGGTCAGAAGAGGGTCTCGGATTCCCCTGGAACTGGAGTTTTCCTGGGTCCTCTGCAAGAGCAGTCGGTGCTCTTAACTGCTAGGCCATCTCTCCAGCCCTTTTTGAGCCTTTTCTAAACCATGTGCTGTCTTCTGTTAAGGTTCCCACAAAATGGGGCTGGAGACATGGCTGAGCGGGTAAAATTACTGGCTGCTGGGGCTAGAGAGATGGCCTAGCGGTTAAGAGAGCCGACCGCTCTTACAGAGGACCCGGGTTCGATCCCCAGCACCCACATGGCGGCTGAGAACCGTCTGAAGCTCCAATTCCAGGAGAACTCCAGTTCCAGGGGAATCTGAGACCCTCTTCTGAACTCCGCAGCGTTGCACGACACGGGTGCACAGACTTGCATGCAGACAGTACATTCATACACATACAGAAATAAATAAAATTAATAAAAATTTTTTTTTTTAAATTACTGGCTGCTCTTGCAGAGGACCTGGGTTCGATTCCCAGCACCTACATGGAAGCTTACAACATGGAGTCTGTAACTCAGTTCCAGGGAATCCAACGCCCTCTTCTGGCCTCCAGAAGCACTCCACACATGTAGTGCACTCACATACATGCTGGCAAAATACTCATACACATAAATTATTTTTTTTTCTTTGGTCTTTTTGAGACAGGGTCTCCCTTTAGTCCCAGCTGGCCTGGAGCTCACCATGTACAGTAGGTTTGCCTTGAACTCACAGAGATCTGCCTGCCTCTGCCTTCCAAGTGCTGGGATTAAAGGCGTGTGCCACCATGCCTGGGTAACATAAATTAATTTTATTTTATTTTACATAAATTAATTTTAAAGAAAATACTGCCACAAAATAATGTAGATACCTCCCTCCCCCAACTTTCTAAAGCTTCTTACCATTAAGCTAAACCTGAACTTAAGTCTTGAACCTCTAGCATGGCCTCAAGCTGAACTTTCTTTAGCTTTCTCCCTCCTTAGTCTGAGCCCCTCTCCCACCCCAATGGTAAGAGCAAGCCCTCTAGCGTCAGAGCACCTAGGAGCAAATGCTGGTTCTACATCTGGGAACAGGGATAGTAAAGGCAACTACTTTATAAGGATTTCAGAAGGATTAGATACTTAGTAAACTTAAACTTCCTGAGTCCCACCTAACTGCTTAAAGAAGGTTAAATGCCCTAATTAAACACTGTTAAACATCCTCACTCACTCACTCCTTTGCAACACATTGTAATTCAATGTTGGTTTACTCCACAAAGCTAGAAAGTATGCCTATCTTCCACTACTCTGTATCTACTACTATACCACAGAGTCCATAGCAGCACTCATGAAATATACTAAGTATCTGATGAATGATTTCCCGAAGTGTGCTAATTTTTCTCTTTTGGGATCCTAACAAAGAAGTCACTTTTTTTGTGTGGTAGCCCATGCCTTTAATCCCAGCACTCTGGAGGCAGAGGCAGGCAGATCTCTGGGAGTTCAAAGCCGGCCTGGTCTACATATGGAGTTCCAGGACAGCTGGGACTACAGGGAGACCCTGTCTCAAAAATAACAACAACAGGGCTGGAGAGATAGCCTAGCGGTTAAGAGCACCGACTGCTCTTGCAGAGGACCTGGGTTCGATCCCCAGCACCCACATGGCGGCTGAAAACCGTCTGTAACACCAATTCCAGGAGAGGGAACAGACTCCCAGTTCCAGGGGAATCTGAGACCCTCTTCTGACCTCCGAGGCATTGCACGACACGGGTGCACAGACCTACATGCAGACAGTACATTCATACACATACAAAAATAAATAAAATTAAAAAAAATAACAACAAGAGTCACTTTTTCTCTTTTGGTATGCCATTTCTATACTACTCACAGACAATTTTCACATATGTAGTTTCTTTCTCACAGTCTTTCATATGTATAATGTATATATACATATATGTATATATATGTATATATACATTATATATATGGGATTTGAATGGGGTAATCGGCAAGAACAGCCAGTGATATTAACTGCTGAATCTTCTCTCTACCCTATCAATGTTCTTTTTTTTAAAGACACGGTCACATGCATCCGAGGCTGGCCAGCCTGGACCTTGCTATATACCCAAGGATGACTTTGAACTTTTTTTTTTTTTTTTTTTTTGGTCTTTTTGGGACAGGGTCTCCCCTTAATCCCAGCTGGCCTGGAGCTCGTTATGTAGACCAGGCTGGCATTAAACTCACAGAGATCTGCCTGCCTCTGCCACCTGAGTGCAGGGATTAAAGGTGTGTGCCACCATGCCCGGCTGAACTTCTGATCCTCCTACCTCTACCTCCGGTGTGCTGAGATCACAGGCATGAGCTATCACACCATAGCATGCAGGGCTTCATACATGCTAGCAAGCATCCTACCAACTGAGTGGCATCCCCAGGTCTGCTATTTGATTTCAAATGATGATTAGTAACTTTAACATTATGTTACTCAAGATTTCTATGGAACTGTTTTAGACTATCTGCCTAATGCGTATTTTCCTACAGTATCTCTCTCAATGTCTTCTCCTTTTAACCCGTATGGAAACACACTCCCAATTCTTCATAGTCTTCCTCAACATTAATATTTCAGGTGCATGCGGAATAGTCAATCAGCCCTGTGAACATATCCAATCATTTTTTTTGCTTTGGTTTTTTTGAGATAGGGTCTCCCTGTAGCCCCAGCTGGCCTGGAACTCTCTCTGTAGATCAGGCTGGCCTTGAATGCACAGAGATCCACCTGCCTCTGCCTCCTGAGTGCTGGGATTAAAGGCGTGCTTCCATGAACATATCTGATTTTTTAAGAATAGGGCACAGTTTCCTGGGGCTGGAGAGATGGCCTAGCGGTTAAGAGCGCTGACCGCTCTTACAGAGGACCCGGGTTCGATCCCCAGCACCCACATGGCAGCTGAGAACCGTCTGAAGCTCCAATTCCAGGAGAACTCCAGTTCCAGGGGAATCCGAGACCCTCTTCTGACCTCTGCAGCGTTGCACGACACAGGTGCACAGACTTGCATGCAGACAGTAGTACATTCATACACATACAGAAATAAATAAAATTAATTAAAAAAATTAAAAAAAAAAAGAATAGGGCACAGTTTCCTATAACCAACCAAAGTCATTGTTGGGGGTCATCATAGAAAAACCCACTGGGGTAGAGGGTTGCCATTCTGTGGCTATTTTATTTACACTTTGAACATTACCATTATGTTATAACCATCAGGTCGGGAGCTAGACCACCTGTCTTGGAGTTCTAGCTTTCATACTTACTAGCTGTGCAACTGTTTCTTTTAATAGCTACACCTCAGTTTCCTTTGCTAAAAAGTAGGGCTAATAAAGGTGTTTACCTTACAGGGATGAGAGGACTGATATCAGTAAAGTGCTTAGAATGGTGGCTGGCATGCAGAATTCAACAACTAATCATTACAGTATGTGTCATTACACACATCCACTGCTCTTCCCTGGTACTAATATATTCTCCTGTAGTCCTGGACATCTCTACACAATTCTAAGACCCCCCCCCATCCTCTAATTCTAAAACTCTGTTACTTCACAGAGAAGTTGTCCCTAAGGCATTTCACCTGTGCGGCTTTTCAGTTTTGATTTTTTTTTTTTTTTTTGTCTTTTAGAGACAGGGTCTCCTTGTAGCCCCAGCTGTCCTGGAACTCACTCTGTAAACCAGGCTGGCCTTGAACTCACAAAGATCCGTCTGCCTCTGCCTCCCAAGTGCTAGGATTAAAGGTGTGCGCCACCACACCCGGCAAGTTTCCTTTTCTGTACATGAGAATAAAAACTATCAGATTTCCTGCACAAGTCTGAATGACACTGTACACAGACACAAACACACACACACACACACATACATATGTGTGTGTGCGTGTAATTTCTTTGCATGGCTATTGCCTCTAAGGAGTGCCTTAGATGCCTTCTCTGGCTTAATGTTCGTGATCCTCAAAGCACACCACAAGACAGATATTTGTACACGGAGGGAAAAAGGATCGGAGAAGTCACGACTTGCCCGAGGTTGCACAGCGTCAACATCGGAACGAAGTCAAATGTTTTCCTCAAAAAACAAAGCTGCTCTTCCAAAGGCGTAAGCGCTGGAGCTGAATCAACTCATGCTGTTGATTGCATGCCAACGTCTGAAGAAATGCAGTAGCCGCCAAAGTCGGTCAGTCTGCTACCGTACTGCCCACTGAGAACTGCAGCAAATAAAACTGGTTTTGTCAACACCTCTATCATTAATTAGGTCAGTGGGTCGGCGACGAGGATGCAACTGGAGTACACAAACCCGCGAAGCCTTCATGCCCGGTCCCCCCGCGCGGGGCCCAGCCCGCTGCCGCCCGCCAGCCCCTCACCTCCGGCTCCGGGCGCTCCGAGGCCATCATACAGCCCGCTCGCGCCGGCCAGGGCTGAGGAGGCTGCTGCACTCCTGACCCCTGACCCGGCCAGCTCCGTGCCGGGCAGGAACCGGAAGTATCTGTGAAGGCCGCGTCCCGAGGTTTCCGATTGGTAGACGCAGCCTTATTCCCGGCGCAGAAGGGTGAGAAACCGGAAGAGGAAGTGATTGCGACACCCGGGGCCGCTGCAATGCAGGTAAGGAGCAGTTTGGGCCTCCCGCGATGGAGAGAAATTGGGGGGGCTGGACGCAGCGCATTTGGTGCTGGGAAGACCCGGCAGAGACCCAGGCTGGGGAAAGCAAGAGGGTTGGGAGGAGGGAGGACAGTTGCAGGGGAGCGGTGCAGATGGAGTCGGGGGGTTGAGCCCCGTCGACGTCGGCGGGACGGATCCGCTAAGTCGGGAGGAAGAGGCCGTGCCCACTTTCAGGGGTGCAAGAAAGAATCGAGCTGACTTTGGGAAGGCTCCATTGAAAAAAGGAGCAAGAAAGTAGTGGGACTGACCCCAGGCCTCGACCTAAGGAGATGCAGGCGTAGGGGTGGAACCCAGTTTAAAGAAACTTCAGTACAGTGTCCGCTGCTCTGCAGAGGTGCTCTGCAGGAAGTTGGGGAACAGTTCCTATGTACAGTTGCAATTTTAACATGTGTGCAAAGTCTTTTAGCTATTTACCTAACTCCTGTGTATTTAGATGAACAAAATTTCAGACTTAAAAAAAAAAAAAGAAACCTGTCAGTCACGTTGTTGGGTTTACATTATTCTAACCATCTTGTGCCCAGTTGCTCAGGGTGAAGAAGTGGGGGAAAATAGACCACAGAGGCTCAAAAGGAAACACTCTCTAGACTCTTAGCATTTAAAAATAAAATTGGTCTAAAGCAGGCGTGGTGGCACACGCTTTCAATCCCTAGCACTGGGCAGGCAGAGGCAGGTGATTTGCTGAGTTCAAGCCAGCATGGTCTACAGAGTGAATTCCCAGATAGCTGGGCCTAAAAAAAGAGAGACCTCTAAATAACAATAAATAAATAAATATAAAAAATTGTTTGTCTAGAGCTCCTAAATAGGTGCAGGTTGCCTTGTTTTTGCATTAGTCATTTAGTCCGTTGCACCTGGCAATCCTACAGTGTTTGTGGGTCACCAGGTTTTTTTTTTTAATTTTTTTAAAAATTTATTCTTAGTGTGTGTAATGAATTACTGTCTGCATGTAGGTGTTGTGCACCCATTCGTGCAATGCCTGGAGGTCAGAAGAGGGTGTCAGATTCCCCTGGAACTGAGTCAAAGATGGTTCTGGCGCCATGTGGGTGCTGGGGATCAAACCCAGGTCCTCTGCAAAAGCAGTTGGCGCTCTTAACCGGTAGGCCATCTCTCCAGCCCCAAGTCACCAGGGTTTATGGAGGAGGCACTAGAACATTGGCACGGAGATAAATGAGTGCACATTGACTCAGCAAGAAGATTGAAACCTCAAATGCTAATTAATGCTAAGGATAAGTGAAGAGTTGGGGGGGGCAGGGGAAGTTGGTATTCAGGAAAAGCCTCACAGTATAGACAAATTTTCTAAATTGTGTGTTAATAGTTGTAACACTCAGGAGGCAGATTCTAAGGCAGAGGAAGAATGGTGGTCATGTTCTACAGAGGCACCCATAAGATAATGAACTTCAGGAATTAATTCTGGCTTTCTGTGCTGATGGCTCTCCTACTGTCATGGCAGAACTTCCAAAATGCACTAGACTTTCTGCAAGAATCGGGCCAAGCACCAACCCCACAAAATGACACAGTACAAGACTCCCTGTATGCCCCATGTCACCACTCCTCTTAATAATTGCTTGAAACACTTGCAGAGCATAAGGCAAGAAAAGGACTATTAGGAAGACTATTGGGAAAAGAGGAAGCAAGCGTCCCGTATTTGCTAGATGATATGATTGTTTTCTTAAGGGATGCTAAAAACTCCACCAGAAACTCCGTAGAAGCAGATTAACACCTTCAGCAAAGTGGCAGGATACAAAATTAAACCTTAAAAAATCAATGGAGCCTTGGGGCTGGAGAGATAGCCTACTACCAATAATAAACGGTTAAGTGCACCGACTGCCTTGCAGAGGAACCAGGTTCGATCCCCAGCACCCCATGGCGGACTGAGAACCGTCGTGTAACCTCCCAAGATCCAAGGAGAACGTCCAGTTCAGGGGGAATCCGAGAACCCGCTTCTAACCTCCGAGGCCATTTGCGTGACTTGGTGCACAAACCTGCATGCATGAACAGTACAATCATCACATGCTAGAAATAAATAAAATAACAAAAAAAAAAAATGCTCTTTAAACAAAAAAAAACAAGCACATTGGAGAAAGAAGTCAAGAGACCTTCCCACTCAAATAGCCCTCAAAAACAATAAAATTACGTAGGAACAAACACTAACCAAAGATACTAAAGACACTCTACAAACAAAGAGTTGTTAAAAACGCTTTAAAGAAAGAAATTGAAGAAGACAAAATCAGAAGATGGAAAACCCGGAGGAAAGGAAAAAAGAGGCGCTCCCATGCTTCATGGAGTTGGGAAGAATTTAAACATTGTAAAATGTCCATTTTACAGCAAACTCTTGTATAGATTTGTACACAATCCTAATATAAATCCCCAAGAGTTCTATCACAGGCTTGGAAACAAGAAGTTCTTAAATTCATTTGGAAAACCAAAAGACCAATAGCCCCAAAACAACCCTGAGTGAAAAGAGCTACACAGGAGAGGATCTCTAACCAGACTTCAACTATACTACGGGCCTATAGTCATAAAAAAAAGCCTGGGTAGTGGCAACAAAATAGACCTGTTTGACCAATGGAACAAACCGAAGATCCAAATCTGAGCACTTACAATTTCAGCCAGTCTTATATTTGACAAGGGGGCCAGAAGCCACAATGGGAAAAGGACAGCATCTTCCAAAGTGGTGTTGGCAAAATAGACTAGATCACACACTTGTAGAGAAGAATGAATTAAACCTATACCTCCTCCCCCAGTACAAAATGAACTCCCAGATGGATCAAGACCTTGTGCTTGGCATAGCTTTGGTGTCATACTTGACACAAACCTGGGTTGAGGGAGCCCTCGGTTGGGGGAATTGGCTCCTTTGGATTGGCCTGGGGCCGACATCTGTGTGGTGTATTGTCTTGATTGTTGAGCAGTGACAGTATAAGAAGGCAGGCTGGGCAATGAGCCAGAGAGCAAGCCAGTAGAGAGCAAGTCAGTGAACAGCAGTCCTCCATGGCCTCCAGGTTCCTGCCTGAGTGAGTTCCTGCCTTCTGTGGCTTCCTAAGTGATGAATGTGTGACCAGGAGGATGTAAGCTGAAAAACCCTTTCCTCCCCAAGTTGGTGTCAGAGTGTTTGGTCACAGCAATGGAAAGACAAACTAGAAGACCTACCAACGTGAAACCCCAAACTCTGAAGGTGAAGAAAAAAAGTTGGCAAGCAGACTACAACTAACAGACAATAGGCGTAGGAAAAGACTTCCTAAATCAGCAAGCAGCTGCACAAGAATTAAGGTCTACAAATTGACAAATGGACCTCATTAAACTCAAAAGCTTCTGTACATCAAAAGAAACAATCAAGGAAGTGAAGAAGAAATCCCACAGAGTGGGAGGAAACCTTCACTGCAGATACGCTGACAAAGCATGGATTTCCAAATATATAAACTACTCAGAACTACTCAGGGACTCCTTGTAGCCAAGGAAAGCAGTATTATGTCAGAAAGCATGGTGGTGGCCAGGCCAAGCCTATGTCCCAGAAAAGGCTAGAACTACTAAGCTGAGTATGCATGCTCATACAGAGCCCAACTGCAGAGCTAATACTGGCTGTTAAGAGATACAGAGCAGGGGCTGGAGAGATGGGTCAGTGGTTAAGAGCTCCGACTGCTCTTATAGAGGACCTGGGTTCAATTCCCAGCACCCACATGGTGCTTTAAGCCGGGCATGGTGGCACACGCCTTTAATCCCAGCACTCGGGAGGCATAGGGCAGTTGGATCTCGTGAGTTAAAGGCCGCCTCGTCTACAGAGTGAGTTTCCCGGGCCAGCTAGGGCTACAGAGAACTCTCAAAAAAAAAAAAAAAAAAAAAGTACAAGCATTTTGAAGCCTGGGGTGGGGGGAGACACTTAAAAGAGAAAGGACTCAGCCAGGCGGTGGTGCACGCCTTTAATCCCAGCATTAGGGAGGCGGAGGCAGGCGGATCTCTGTGAGTTCGAGCGAGCTCCAGAGCTGCTGGGACTAAAGGGAGACCCTGACTCAAAAATATAAATAAAGAAATAAATAAGGGGCTGGAGAGATGGCTCAGTGGTTAAGAGCACTGACTGCTCTTGCAGAGGACCCGGGTTTGATCCCCAGCATCCACATGGCAGCTAAGAACTGTCTGTAACTCCAATTCCAGGAGAACTCCAGTTCCAGGGGCATCTAAGACCCTCTTCTGACCTCTGAGGCATTGCACGACACAGGTGCACAAACCTACATGCAGACGGTACATTCATACATATACAAAAACAAATAAAAATAAATAATTCCTCTGGAGACAGCAGAAGGACTCCTGCTAGTTCAAAGCCAGCCCAGTGTATATAGCAAGTTCCACAGTAGCCAGGAATACATGGTGAGACCCTGTCTTAACATCCACCAGCCGGGCGTGGTGGTGCACACCATTAATCCTAGCGCTTGGGAGGCAAAGGCAGGCGGTTCTCTGTGAGTACAAGGCCTGCTTAGTCTACATAGCTCCAGGACAGCTGGGATTAAAGGGAGACCCTGTCTCAAAAAAAAAAAAAGCTCAGCTCAGTGATCAAATTCTAACCAATATTGTTAATGAAGATGATAAAATTATGAGGTCTGGTGAAATGTTCTTACTGAAGGAGAATAGCTATCTTAATACAGAAAAGCCATGCCTCAGGTAGGAGGGTGATAAAGAAGAGGAATTAGTTGGCAGGAGTACTTCAGGCCAGGTGAACAGGTTGAAAGGTCTAAGGGTTGATGCTCTCTGTAACCCAAATACCAAGACAGAAAATAATTTAGCCTTTCTGTATGTGTGTCACATGTGTATCTGAGTAACCAAACATGCTCCTGACGCAGAGGGAGGAGAAGCAGCTTGAGGCATCACTAGATGCGCTGCTGAATCAAGTGGCTGATCTGAAGAATTCACTGGGGAGTTTCATTTACAAGTTGGAAAACGAGTATGACCGGCTTACCTGGTAAGGGTTGCCAGGACAAGCTGGGGAGGGATCCCTGGGTGGGGGGTGATGACAAGCCCCCTGACTGACAGCTAATCTCCAGTGATGTAACCATTATCAATTTATAAGCATCTTTTTTGATTTGGAAAGAGCTGGGTTGCCCAACATTGACAAGTATAGTTTGGCTTAAGGCCTCCGTGACAAGAAAGTGGAGAAATGCCTAGTTTCCAACCTAGGTTGTCTCTAGGTTTTAATTCGTATGGTTTGATTTCTCCAGCAAGGAGGTATTCCTTCAGGGAATGCGGCTGTATTCCTGCTCTGTCTCTTTCCACCGATGTGGCTGAATCTGAGATTCATCCTACTCTGGAATGGTGGATTCTATTACTAGGCAAAAAGGGTTTTTTTTGCCTAGTTTCAGATTTTTCAGTGATTAAAGTGTAACCATTTGCCACTGTTCCCAACCCCATTCAAACAATGACCTGTTTGGGGTTGTTGTTGTTGTTATTGTTTTGACTTCTGTGTCAGAAATTGGAAGTATGTCCTTTTCCCCCAAGTCCCCGATCCCTGCTAGCAAATGTGGCTCTTCCCTAGACTGGTCCCAGGACTAGGAGTCTTTTAGGGGTGAGTCTGGGTGTTCTTAGTGTTAGAAACTCCTAGAGAGTACTTTATAGGGAAAAGTAATTCTGTTACCTTCTTACTACCACCAGGCCCTCTGTCCTAGACAGCTTTGCATTGCTCTCTGGACAGTTGAACACTCTGAACAAGGTGTTAAAACATGAAAAGACACCACTGTTCCGTAACCAGGTCATCATCCCTCTAGTGTTGTCCCCAGACCGAGATGAAGACCTCATGGTAAGAAAAAGAGAATCAGCTTGGGGATTGGAGTTCTTAGAGTAAGGTCTAGAGCACAGTTGTTGGTTGGCTGTTACAGAAGTTCTGAGTGTGGGGTAGTGTGTGGCAATAAAAAGCAAGTACTACATTTTGGAAGACTTGCTTTATCCCTCTGGAGGTGGAAGAGTCATTTTTATAGTACTGTAAAGAAAAAAAACCCAAGGCTATGTCACTAAGGCAAAGACTTCCAACATCTCTATCACAAAGAAAAGAAAGTCTGTCCATCTGTAGCTTTCTTTGTTCCAGTCTTTTAAAATGTGGGACTTTGGCGTTGCTCAGTGGTAGAACACTTGCTGGGCAAGTGTGATGTCTTGGGTTTGGTCTCCAGCACCAAGGGGAAAGAAAGACAAAAATCACAAAAGATAAAACAACAACAAAAAAGGGAACTAAAATGTAGCGAAGAGCAGGTTTTAATTTGCCCTAGTTATGATCAAGAACTGTGTGTGAGAGACAAATCATAGAGTGACAGGGACAGTGCTACAGGAAAACTGTGTGCCTCCGATTGTGTTTTCCCTGAAAATGCACTGTTGACCTGCGGAAGGGAGGTCAGGCCAGATGGAACTTACTTGGACAGCACAGCAGGTTTAATAAAATCTGTGTTACAGAGGCAGACTGAAGGACGTGTTCCTGTTTTCAGCCATGAGGTAGTCCCTGACCATCTGAGAACTAAACCTGACCCTGAAGTTGAAGAACAGGAGAAGCAGCTGACAACAGATGCTGCCCGAATTGGTGCTGATGCAGCTCAGGTTGGAATGAGTCACTGACCTGCTACCCCATCCCCATCCCTTCATAAGAAGCAAGGCTTTACATCTCCTGTGTAATAGGGATGTGGAGTTGGTTACACCTAGGCTGACTCTGGAAGAGCACAAGAAAGATGCTTCCCTAGAATTGTTGCAAATTGCTATACCAATTCCTTTGTTACAGAAACAGATCCAGAGCTTGAATAAAATGTGTTCAAACCTTTTGGAGAAAATCAGCAAAGAGGAACGAGAATCAGAGAGTGGAGGTAAGGAAGGATTGGTGGGGAACAAAGGGAGGCCTGTGTAAGATCACTAGAACAGGAATGGTGCTCGGATACTAGTGAAGTAAGGACTGGTGGGGCTGGCCAAGGGCTCAATGCCACCAAGCCTGACTTAAGCTCCATCTCTGGGACCCACCTGGCAGAAGGAGAGAATCTNAGAAATTGGAAGTATGTCCTTTTCCCCCAAGTCCCCGATCCCTGCTAGCAAATGTGGCTCTTCCCTAGACTGGTCCCAGGACTAGGAGTCTTTTAGGGGTGAGTCTGGGTGTTCTTAGTGTTAGAAACTCCTAGAGAGTACTTTATAGGGAAAAGTAATTCTGTTACCTTCTTACTACCACCAGGCCCTCTGTCCTAGACAGCTTTGCATTGCTCTCTGGACAGTTGAACACTCTGAACAAGGTGTTAAAACATGAAAAGACACCACTGTTCCGTAACCAGGTCATCATCCCTCTAGTGTTGTCCCCAGACCGAGATGAAGACCTCATGGTAAGAAAAAGAGAATCAGCTTGGGGATTGGAGTTCTTAGAGTAAGGTCTAGAGCACAGTTGTTGGTTGGCTGTTACAGAAGTTCTGAGTGTGGGGTAGTGTGTGGCAATAAAAAGCAAGTACTACATTTTGGAAGACTTGCTTTATCCCTCTGGAGGTGGAAGAGTCATTTTTATAGTACTGTAAAGAAAAAAAAACCCAAGGCTATGTCACTAAGGCAAAGACTTCCAACATCTCTATCACAAAGAAAAGAAAGTCTGTCCATCTGTAGCTTTCTTTGTTCCAGTCTTTTAAAATGTGGGACTTTGGCGTTGCTCAGTGGTAGAACACTTGCTGGGCAAGTGTGATGTCTTGGGTTTGGTCTCCAGCACCAAGGGGAAAGAAAGACAAAAATCACAAAAGATAAAACAACAACAAAAAAGGGAACTAAAATGTAGCGAAGAGCAGGTTTTAATTTGCCCTAGTTATGATCAAGAACTGTGTGTGAGAGACAAATCATAGAGTGACAGGGACAGTGCTACAGGAAAACTGTGTGCCTCCGATTGTGTTTTCCCTGAAAATGCACTGTTGACCTGCGGAAGGGAGGTCAGGCCAGATGGAACTTACTTGGACAGCACAGCAGGTTTAATAAAATCTGTGTTACAGAGGCAGACTGAAGGACGTGTTCCTGTTTTCAGCCATGAGGTAGTCCCTGACCATCTGAGAACTAAACCTGACCCTGAAGTTGAAGAACAGGAGAAGCAGCTGACAACAGATGCTGCCCGAATTGGTGCTGATGCAGCTCAGGTTGGAATGAGTCACTGCCCTGCTACCCCATCCCCATCCCTTCATAAGAAGCAAGGCTTTACATCTCCTGTGTAATAGGGATGTGGAGTTGGTTACACCTAGGCTGACTCTGGAAGAGCACAAGAAAGATGCTTCCCTAGAATTGTTGCAAATTGCTATACCAATTCCTTTGTTACAGAAACAGATCCAGAGCTTGAATAAAATGTGTTCAAACCTTTTGGAGAAAATCAGCAAAGAGGAACGAGAATCAGAGAGTGGAGGTAAGGAGGGATTGGTGGGGAACAAAGGGAGGCCTGTGTAAGATCACTAGAACAGGAATGGTGCTCGGATACTAGTGAAGTAAGGACTGGTGGGGCTGGCCAAGGGCTCAATGCCACCAAGCCTGACTTAAGCTCCATCTCTGGGACCCACCTGGCAGAAGGAGAGAATCTACAAGTTGTCCTCTGACCTCCACCTGTGAGCCCTGGTATGCACAGACGCACACACATACACAGGAAATCTAGAAATAATTTTAAAAGGTTGTTGTAGCCAGGTGTGGTGGCACATGCCTTTGATCCCAGTACTTGGAAGGCAGAAGCAGGTGGATCTCTATGAGTTCAAGGCCAGCCTGGTCTATGTAGCAAGTTCCAGGCCAGATAGGGCTACAGGGAGACCCTGTCTCAAAAAGACCAAAGAAAAAAGTTGATCTAAATGAACTGGTAAGGAAAGGGTCTATATCCTGTTAGCCTTTTGTGTTAAAGAAATGGGTAGAGTAATAATGTAGAGATAGGCTTGGGGACTTTCGGCTCTTCTCTTGGTCTGGAGGGAATCTAGGTACTGCTGAAGTCAGAACTGCAAGCCCTGGTGACTGTCACTGGCCTTCCAGCTGCTGAGTTTAGTCCAGAGTCAGATACATACTTTAAGGTCCTCACCCCTTTTTTTTTTTTTTTTCTTCTTTCTTCAGGTCTCCGGCCAAACAAGCAAACCTACAACCCTACAGACACCAATGCTTTAGTGGCTGCTGTTGCCTTTGGGAAGGGGCTGTCTAATTGGAGGTCTTCGGGTAGCAGTGGTCCTGGCCAGCCCGGCCAGCCAGGAGCTGGTACAATCCTTGCGGGAGCCTCAGGACTACAGCAAGTTCAGATAGCAGGTGCTCCAAGCCAGCAGCAGCCAATGCTCAGTGGGGTCCAGATGGCTCAAGCAGGTCAGCCAGGTAAGGTGGCAAGGGTTAAAATGTACCAGTTTTTTTGTTTTTTTGTCTTTTCAAGACAGGGTCTCCCTGTAGCCCCAGCTGTCCTAGAACTCGCTCTGTAGACCAGGCTGGCCTTGTACTCACAAAGATCCACCTGCCTCTGCCTCCCGAGTGCTAGGATTAAAGGCGTGCACCACCATGCCTAGCTAAAATGTAGCAGGTTTTAAGTAGGGGTATGGGAATGAGCTAGATTAACTGGGCCCCTAACAGCTCCAGACCCAGAGAGTTTCTCCTTTATATTGTAACTCAGAAAACAATTTGAAGCAGTAAAAATTTCATTTTTATTTTTAGTAAAAAAAAATTTTTTTTTTTTTT
>VZQC01012059.1:426417-437387 GCA_009823505.1 Rhizomys pruinosus | reverse complement strand
AGGGGAGGGGAAGGGAGGGGAGGGGAGGGGAAGGGAGGGGAAGGGAGGGGAAGGGAGGGGAAGGGAGGGGAAGGGAGAGCAAGCTGAAAAAGGTATTTCTTCCAAGCCATCTAGTGAAAGGACAACTAAACAGTGGACACAATACTCTTTACCTGCGGCATTAAACAGGGGCCAAATATGCTCACCTGCCTTCTCTGAGCAGGACACAATCCCTGGGGGGCTGTTAAGACCCTGGCACTCTTCTCTCACATCACCCCTTTACTCTTGGATATCTGCAGGGGACAGAGCTAGCTGAAGAGCCATACCTGTAATTTCTGCCATCTGGGGTCACACACCACAGACGTTGTGAGATAATTAAGGGTGGTGACAGATGGGAACCTGAAATACCACACTTCTGACTTAGTGTGTGAAAGTTTGCCTTGCTTCAGATATCTCCCATTGTATTCCTTTTAGGGAAAATGCCAAGTGGAATAAAAACCAACATCAAGTCAGCATCAATGCATCCATACCAGCGGTGAGTGTGGACGGCAGCCTCCACTCTCAGGTGATCTGTGCAGAGTTGGGCAATGAGATTCCCTTTTGCTCAAGGCTTATCTAGACGGTTATAATAAGGAAAAGACAGTCTTTCAGCATTAGACAAATCCCAGCTCCACTGGTGAATAGCTGTGTGACTTTGGGCAGGTGACCTAATTTCTCTGAGCCTGTGTTCTCATTTGTAAGTGGTAATGATACCTACCTCATAGGGTTGTTGTGAGGATTAAAATGAGAAAACAAATGTAAAACACATAGCCCAGCATATAAAATAATGGGTCTTCAATAAATGATAGTTTTCTGTGGTCACTTTTCTACCCTGCCCTGCACAGTCCTTCATCCAGAACTTAACTCTGATCTGATACTGTTTCCTAACAATGGTGCTCTGATGGACAGGATCACATAAGCTGGGCTTGCTTTGTGCTGCCAGAAACCATAGCGACTCTGCAGGCACTCCTGCCCAGGTTCCATCCTGCTGACTCTGTAAGCTACAGATGAAGAGGGTTCTAGGCAAGGACATCATCTGCCTACAGGTCTGGTGAAGCCAGTTCAGCTTTTACCAGGGAGATAAGTAAAAGTCTCTGTTTAATGTCCTGTCCTGTGCATCTGAAGGAAGATGTCTGGGGATCAAGTAGATGAGAGATTTCTCAGGAAATGGCTCCATCATGCAAGACTGTGAGAAAGACTTTTCCCGTAGCACGTGTACAATAACTCTTCCTGGGGGGCTGGAGAGATGGCCTAGCGGTTAAGAGCGCCGACCGCTCTTGCAGAGGACCCGGGTTCGATCCCCAGCACCCACATGGCGGCTGAGAACCGTCTGAAACTCCAACTCCAGGAGAACTCCAGCTTCAGGGGAATCCGACGCCCACTTCTGACCTCCGCGGCATTGCACGACACGGGTGCACAGACTTGCATGCAGACAATACATTCGTACACATACAGAAATAAATAAAATTAATAAAAAAAAAATTTAAAAAAAACAATAACTCTTCCTGGGGACTTGTGTTTCTGGGATGGAGAGGAGAGTTGTAGTTCACACTGTCACTCTTCAGGGCACAGTTGTCCTCACAGTAATGCCTTGTTTCTATACTCTCACAGGGCAGCTTTCCTCCATTTCACTCACTCAACTTGTTCAGAAGAGGTCCAGATTGATTGAAAGGGCAGCACCAGTGGCCTTGCTTGCTCTTCTAGAGTTCAAGAACAGTGGGTTTGGATGACCAGCCAAGCTTGTGGGCAGGAACAGGGCTCAAGTTAGCAGAAGCGGGTCAAAGTGTTTCTTTGTTCAATAAAGTTATTTAAATTAATGTTAATTGGGTCAGGGTTGTCTGACTATAAGACAGCTACAAGGCAATTCTAATTTATTCTCTATTAAAGCATTCCCTTATTCTTGATTTTATTTTTTTTTCAAATATTTTATTTTTATGTGTATGAGTGTATTGCTTGCATGTAGGTACCTGCACCATGTCATGCAATACCCACAGAGGTCAGAAGATGTTGGAACCCCTGGAACTGGAGTTATGGATAGTTTTCGCCGCCACGTGGATGCTGGGAATTGAACCTTGGTCCTCTGTAAGAGCAGCCAGTGCTCTTAACTGCTAAGCCATCACTCAACCTCCCCTAGTTATGATTTTTTTTTTTATGTGTATGAGTGTACTGTCTGCGTGTAGGTCTGTGCACCAGTTATCTTTGATTTTTAAACCCCTAAGACTTCCTTCCAGTTCTTCCCTTCCAGCTGCTGTTCTGTCAAGCACTAGCCTGTCACACAGTAGTACTTTGGCCTTTGGTCAGTGTCAGACAGCATTCTGCCAGGCTGTGGCAGCAGAGGCCAGAAAAAGTGGTCCCAGATTCACCTCTGTTCCTGATCTATAGAGGCATGATGGTGTTCACAAAGCTCAGTGACCACAGCACACTGTACCAGGGGAGACCTATCATGAGCTCTGAGGCAATCTCTGACCTTTCTTCCACTTAAGCAGGCTGCCTTGTCAGCCCATCCAGGTGTTATCTTCTCATCTTTTCTCTTCCTACTAAGTGTCAAAGCTAATAGGATATTGAATAGAGTTCCTTTGGAGTATCTTTCAGTGATTACTGCCCTTTATTCCACCAATGGTACCAACCCCAAATTCCTTTGTTGTCCCAGGCTGAACTGACTTCACTCCAACCATATTATTGTAATGGGTTCCTTGTCCTCCAAGAATAGGAATGTCTTCCTGCCCCAGTAGGAACATATTCAGGACCTCACCTACATCTTATGCCCTTAAGCAAATACTTGATATAGTAGAGACACCCACACTTCTCTTAGTCACTTGGTAGCACATGCTCTCATTTCTACCACCTCCTCCCTCCAAATAATGCTAAACATCTCTGGGCACACAATTCTGTTGCGTCTCCCACTTTGGGACCCATAAACCAGTCCACACAATGGAACCCCTTGGCACTTGTTCTCTCAGGAGGGACGTGTGTGGAAGTCCCTGTGAAGACACGACTGCTTACTTGCTCAGATTTGGGACTCACAGAAGGTGACTCTTGCCCTGCTCTGCTGGCACTCCGCTTTCTGAGTGTCCTCTTGCCTGGAGGGTGTGCTTCTACATTTGGGACTCCTGGACAAAGGGATTAAAACATCATCTCCCAGGTTTGTTTCTGGGATGGAGAAAGCAGCAGGTGTGGAACTAAAGTGCTTCCCACAGCACAGTTATCCCACTGAAGGTGGAAGCTTATGATATCAATGTCAAGCCCAATGGACATTGCCTAAGACCTCTCTCTAGTTCTGCCCCAAGGCTGGGATTCACTCATCACTGATTGCCCTGGTCACCTGTTGTCCTCTACTTTCAGTGTGTAGCGCTGCCCTACTTAGCTTGCTCAATTCTGTGACTTTTGGGAAAAACAGCTAAGATAGGTAGACTCTAGCGCCTGGCTCTATGGAGTCCCAGCACTAGGCCTGAGCTGGAGGGGTTATGATTGTCCACCTCCTGCCCTGCTGCTGAAAGAAGCTGAACTCTGCAGGAATGCCCCAATGTAAGGCTGAGCCCTTTTCCCACCCCCTCCACACCTCCCCCAGGCAGCTGGAAACAACTTCTCCCTTTGTCTGAGTTTCTTGTACGGAATAATCTTCCTTATGGACAATGTATTCTCTGTGTCCTGTGGACACAGGAGCCGTGTGAGCTGATCCCAGCACTAGGCAGGACAGAGGTGGAATCCTTCCAAACGCCCACCCTAGCCAGCTCCTGATTAATGTCCAGAGGAACTATTAAGGGTGGACTTTTTTTCCTGGGCCCCAGATTTGACAGGAGGAAGAGCCTATTGGTGGTTTAGCATTAGCCCAGAACATGACCAGGAGCTGTAGTCCCCTTTCTGGTCTGCTCCAAGAGTTTGGATGCCAACTCAGGTTTGATATGGTTTTCTTCAAAGTCTGGAATGTACAGGGACTAGCACTTGAAAAGCGTATACCACCCTGCAGCTGGCTTTCTGATGGGAATAGAAGGTGACTCTGGCGGGCCACAGTACCATGGAGTACCATCATAACACATGAACATCAATACATACTGTGTTCCACAGGACAAACCTGTCCTTTTTTTTTTAATTTATTTTTTATTTTTTATTTTATTTATTTCTGTATGTGTACTGTCTGCATGCAGGTCTGTGCACCCGTGTCGTGCAAAGCCGCGGAGGTCAGAAGAGGGTCTCGGATTCCCCTGGAATTGGAGTTCTCCTGGAATTGGAGTTTCAGATGGTTCTCGGCCGCCATGTGGGTGCTGGGGATCGAACCCGGGTCCTCTGTAAGAACGGTCGGTGCTCTTAACCGCTAGGCCATCTCTCCAGCCCCCAAACCTCTCTTCTTTAATGACTCTATCACTCTTGTTCCTGATTCCTACATGGGTTCATCTAATGTTATCTCTTGTCTAATCACATCCTCTCAGGATGTCAGCCTGTTTGGACACATAAGCTTCTTGGGTGTAGCATGGACCAAGGCTGTTGAGTTCCTTGGGCTCATATATCTCACCTAAATGATCCCAGTGATCTTTTTATAGCTTGAAAGTCTAACTGACTCTCAAGCCTATGTTTTGTTTTCCTTACTGCACAACTTGGTTATTTGGATAGACCAATTTTCCTAAATCAGCCCCTAAACCCCTCAGACTCTACCAAATCCGTTCTTTTCCTGTCACAACTCTTTCTCTAGACCACTTCCCTGAAAGTTTTCTAGCTTGCATATCATTCTCTCATGAAGTTTCATCAGAGGTGGTGAGGTAGAGGCATATCAGAAGTCACTTTCCCACTCTCAAACATCTAGCTCCCCTGGACAAGATAATATATGGAAAGACTCCCAGCAACAGAAAGCAACTAATGCACAATGGTAAGGTGGGCCTGATAATTAAACTAACAAAGTAGCATCAAAAAAAATATATATGGGAAGACTTCTTCAATACAGAAAATGACTGTGTAATTTGGATATCCCTGCCTATTTAACCCACAGCTACCACAGATTCTGGACACACAAACTTAGCCACCCTCTCTCCATACCAGTTTCTCTTCTAATTTTTTTCAGGATTTCCTAAGTCAGGAATATGGGAATACCCTAAATGATATTTCTTGCATGTTCCCAGCTGCATGTCCCATATGAGAATAACTTTACCTATTGAACCAAATGCCAAGTGTCCCAGGGGGCCCCCCTTCCTGCGTTCTGCCTCTACTCCCTTGCTGTCACTCTAACTTCCTGCTTTGTGGTCCTTTTGATTTTCTTGTCTTGTGTACACCCTACATATAGGGCATTTTTTATTTTTGCTAATTTCTCTGAAATATACCTGTTTCATGGCCTAGTTAATCATTTAGTGTCTCTTACATGTTAAAAATCCTGCTTGGCCCTGTACGCCCTTTCTCTGACTCAGTTCTGGTGTTACTCTCCACAGCGTGTAGCAATGCCAGCCATTTCCTTTAAGTCTCTCCCACACTGGCTTCTTGTTCTGCCTCTGGCTAGTTCTCCTCAGCAGCTTTTAGACTTCTGAACTTCTACCTACTTCTTGAATGTTCTTATTCTCCAGGACTTGTCCTTAACCCTCTTATGTTGTCTGCTTTTCTGTGACACCATTTATACATGCATAGCTCAACAAGTTTTGTGTTAGCTCATAGCTGCTGAATCCCAGAACCAATCCAATGTAAAGTTCTGTCGTTTGTCTCCTCAATACCTGCTGGCCTTCATTTCAGCTGTACCTCTGAGCCACTCTCAGTGAAAATATTATTTAGACTCCTCACTTCCACATCTGGAAACTCCACCTTGCCTTCCAGAAGGCTGCCAGAGAGATCTCTCTCCATGGCAGCTCTGATCCTGTTTGCTCCCCTGCTTAAAACGCTTTTGATGCTTCGCTCTGTGTTTCTCAGATTGGGACTCACACACCTAGCAGGTTGGTAGGTCCAGTGTTCTAGGTATACTAAAAGTCATAGGGTAAAATCACTTTGAAATATTCATTTTACTTAAAGGTAATTTTTTTTTATTTTTGTCTTTTCGAGACAGGGGTTCCCTGTAGCCCCAGCTGTCCTGGAACTCACTCTGTAGACCAGGCTGGCGCCTTGAACTCAAAAGATCCGCCTGCCTCTGCCTCCCAAGTGCTGGATTAAAGCGTGGTGCACACCCCGACGCCGGCTTAAAAGGTAATTTTTTTTAAAGATTTATTGCTTTTTATGGGTATGAGTGTTTGGCTGTGAGGTCAGAAGGACGGCATTGGTCCTCTGGAAGTGGGGTTAACAGGATGGTTGTGAGCCAACCATAGTAGGTGCTAGGATGAACCTGGGGCCTCTGCAAAGAGTAGAAGTGCTCTTCATCTCCTGAGCCCCTTGAAGGTAATTTATTATTTATTTTTTAAAGGACATTTTTTAAATTGTTAATTTATTTTTGTATGGATGAATGTACTGTCTGTATGTAGGTCTGTGCACCAGTCACATGCCCATGCGCAGAGTCAGAAGAGGGTCTTTGCATTCCCCCTGGAAGACTGGAGTTCTCCTGGAATTGGAGTTACAGATGGTTCTATCGCCATGTGGTCTGCTGGGGATTTGAACCCGGTCCTGCTCTGCAAGCAGTCGGCTTGTCTAACTGCTAAGGCTATCTCTCCAGCCCCTTATTTATTTTTTTTACATGGTTCTTTGGCCCTCTTTTTTTTTTTAATTTAATATTATTTTATGTGTACGAATGTAGTGTCTGCATGTAGGTCTGTGCACCCATTGTTTGCAATGCCTGTGAGTCAGAGAGAGGGGTCAGATTCCCCAGAAACTGGAGTTCTCCTGGATTGGAGTTTTAGACGGTTCTCAGCGCCAGTGGGTGCCGGGGGATCGCACCCGGGTCTTCTGCAAGAGCAGTCGGCGCTCCCAACCGCAGCAGGCCTTCTCCCCAGCCCCGAAGGTAATTTAAAATGGAGTGCAGCCAGGCTGTTGTGGCGCATGCCTATAATCCCAGCATTTGGGAGGAGAGGCAGGTGGATCTCTTTGAGTTAAGTCCAGCCGGTCTGCATTAATGAGTTCAGGCAGTTGGGACTAAGGGCACACCCTTTTAAAAAGACCAATGGAAAAAAAAACAAAAAAAAAAAAAAGCCAGAGTACAAATTGAGCATGGAGCTTTTTTTTTTTTTAAACTATAGAATTGAACCCAGGGCCTCATGCTTGTTCGGCAAATGTTCTACCACTGAGTTACATTCTCGCCCCCCCCCTTTTTTTTTTGACACATCAATGTCTTTTATTAGGCACAGTTTTTTTAAAGTATCTCTTCATTTCTCCATACACAAATAAAAATACACGTGCCACTTAACATACTGGAACTTGCCAACTTAACGATCAGCTAGAGACGGGAAAACCAGCCCCAGATGCTTAACCAGGAGGCCAGTCTAACCCCCCCCCCTTTTTTTTTTTCTGAGACAGGGTCTCCCTGTAGTCCCAGCTGTCCTGGAACTCACTCTGTACACCAGGCTGGCCTTGAACTACAAAGATCCGTCTGCCCTGCCTCCCAAGTGCTAGATTAAAAAGGCGTGTGGGCACCAAGCCCGGGCCCCCCTTTTTTTTTTTTTTTACTTTTCATTTTGAGATAAGTTTGCCCAGGATGGCCTTAAACTCAAATTACAGCCCAGACAATCTTGTACTCCTCCTGCCTCAGCCTCCCAGATAGCTGGGATTACAGATCTGTGCTAACAAGCCCAATCATGCTCTCATTTATTTTTTTATTTTTATTTATTTATTTTTTTTTTGGTCTTTTCGAGACAGGGTCTCCCTGTAGCCCCAGCTGTCCTGGAACTCACTCTGTAGACCAGGCTGGCTTTGAACTCACAAAGATCCGCCTGCCTCTGCCTCCTAAGTGCTAGGATTAAAGGCGTGCGCCACCACGCCCGGCTTATGCTCTCATTTATTAAGAGAAAATAGACACTTAGGAATTCCTGCTAGTCTGAAAGACTTCAGAGTCAGCTACCAGATTCCCTGGGGATATTGAAAAGGTTTGAAAATAGCTCACATAGGCAAGTAAGACTCTTTGACCCGGGGCTGGAGAGATGGCCTAGCGGTTAAGAGCACCAACCGCTCTTGCAGAGGACCCAGGTTTGATCCCCAGCACCCACATGGCAGTCGAGAACCGTCTGAAACTCCAATTCCAGGAGAACTCCGGTTCCAGGGGAATCTGACACCCTCTTCTGACCTCCGAGGCATTGCACGTCACGGGTGCACAAACTTGCATGCAGACAGTACATTCATACACATACAGAAATAAATAAAATTAAAAAAAAAAAGATTCTTTGACCCATTGCCTTGCCTCTGACTTACCTTCTGTATTCTCTTGCCACCCACTTAATTTCAAAAGCCATACAAACTGCTGAGTTGCCTAAAGTTTGATCCGCTAAATGGAGTTAAACAGGGTCTTACTCAGCCTAAGCTAGCCTAGAACTCTTGGCAATCTTCCTGCCTCAGCTTCCGGATCTCCTGAATTACAGGTGTGTGCCATCATGCCCAAATCCCAGTTATCTTTCAAAATTCAGCTTGTATGTTACCTCTCTGTGAGATTTCCCAGCATCTCAGCCTGTCACGTTCAGTGCCACTCCCACTAGGAAAGGTCAGTTACCTCCTTTTTTTTATTTTATTTTATTTATCTTTGTATGTGTATGAATGTATTGTCTGCATGTAGGTTATTGTCTGCATGTAGGTTATAGTCTGCATGTAGGTTTGTGCATCTGTGTCATGCAATGCTGTGGAGGTCAGAAGAAGGTGTTGGATTCCCCTGGAACTAGAGTTAAAGACCGTTCTCATCCGCCATGTGGGTGCTGGGAATCGAACCCGGTTCCTCTGCAAGAGCAGTCGGTGCTCTTAACTGCTAGGCCATCTCTCCAGCCCCGAAGTCAGTTACCTACTTTTATGCTGTACCTCTGTACCTTGTACAAATGTCTTCCACCTCCAGATCTGTACTTTATTACCCATCAAGTTCAAACACCCTGAATTGTCAGTTTGAGTCATGATTTTCCCACCTGAGAACTATGTGATCTTTGGCAAGATAATAGATCTGGTATCCCATAACATGAGGTCTATCATAAACACTACCTATGGCAGTGCTGCCAGTATTTTTAGTATGATTTCATTTTGGGGGTGGTATATGAAATCACATTTAGTTCCTGCATGGTAGTACATGCCATTAATCACAGCATTCAGGAGGCACAGGCAGAAGGATATCTGCAAGTTGCAGGGCAGGCTGGTCTATATAAGCAAGTTCTAGGCCAGCCAGGACTACACAGCAAGACTCTGTCTAAAGCAAAGAAGCAAACAATATATAATATTAATATATAATATTAATACATATATAATTATAACACATCATATGTGTATATATACTAATATAACACATAACGTGTATATATATATATATATATACACACACACACACACACACACACACACACACATACATATATATTGGTTGAGAGAATGTGTTCTGGAGTCTTTCTTGCTGACTGGGTTCAAGTCCTAGCCTAGCTGCTTACTAGCTATGAGGTCTTGGGATGTTATTTAAATCTCTGTGCCCCAGGGCTGGAGAGATGGCTCAGCGGTTAAGAGCACTGACTGTTCTTGCAGAGGACCTGGGTTTGATTCCCAGCACCCACATGACTAAGAATCATCTTTAACTCCAGTTCCAGGGGAATCCGATACCCTCTTCTGACCTCTGTGGCATTGCCCAACACGAGTGTACCAACCTACATGCAGACAGTACACTCATACACATAAAAAATAATAAATAAATAAAATTTAAATCTCTTTGCCCCTATTTCCACATTCCCATGGATAATAGTGGGTATTTCAAAGGCAGCTATGGGGTTTAAGTGGGTCAATATGTTCAGAATGTTTAGAACAGTGCCTGACAGTGGGTGAAACCCAGTATACATTAACTACTCCATGTTAGAAATCTGTTCTCAGAAGTTACTGAATAAGAGGCCATAAACCCTTCCTTCTGTGGTTCCCTATGCTGGTATCTCATGAGCTGCCCTCAAAGACACTACTGGAATGATTCTCATTCCTAACGTCTTCCTAGCAAGTAGTGCACATCTAGCAGCGGAGCCTTTTACACTGGATTCCCTGACATGATGAGTGGATTTTGTGTCTAGCTTTGTGATTCATTTCTCTTAACTTGTTGCTTATGCTCTTCTTGTAAGCCCTAGTTTGGTCTTAAATTATATCATTTTGTTTTGAGCCCCAAAGATAAGCTCCCTTACCTAGGAGGTTCTTTTTTTTTTTTTCTTTTTTTGGTCTTTTCGAGACAGGGTCTCCCTGTAGCCCCCAGCTATCCCGGAACTCGCTCTGTAGACCAGGCTGGCCTTGAATTCACAAAGATCCACCTGCCTCTGCCTCCCCAGTGCTAGGATTAAAGGCGTGCACCACCACACCCGGCTAGGATGTTCTTTTTCGTTGTTTCTAAATGGTGTTTCTTCCCCATCCAAACCAGCTAACCAGTTTCTCAGTCTTCATATATCCTGTCACTAATGAGGGCCCTTCAGCACTCAGATTCTCTCCATGCATTTGCCCCTGACACACTTGTCTATGCTTGGGAGGTGTGGCTCAGACCTTCCTGAGTGGCTGGTATAATTCAGTTTCTCAGAGCCAGAGTTCCTTAGTCCCTTGCTTGTCCCCTTCCCTCACCCTGACTGATGTTCTTCAGACCTTGATTTGTGCCATAAGTGCTCTCAGCTGTATCCATAAGGACCGGCGCAGGGTGTTGCTACCTCAGTCCTCCCATGGCTTACATGCCCTGCCACGTGGACTATCTACCCTTCTTCCTGCTTTCACTCCCACGTTCATCCAGTGAACCATTCATCCTTCCAGTTCAAGTGTCACCTACTTGCTGCAAAGTTTCTACCACCTCCTCCCTATATACTTGACTGTTCTTAAACCACCTCTCCTATACTGTCTACACATTTCTTTTTTTTAATAATTTTTTT